>JALJCO010011385.1:0-33011 GCA_023101725.1 Atherinomorus stipes | reverse complement strand
TGTATGCGTATGGAGGCATCCGGTATGGACACAGGGTTAGTCGTCACCAGTGTCATAATAAATTAGCCTTACATTCGAATGTAGTCATAATTAACAGAAACCTAGATCTCTGTAGGGTTAAAGTAATGTTACTAAGGTACATTAACTTATATTAATTTTACCTTGTTTCGGGTCCTCCGCTCAATTCAGGGTGTCTTTGCTGGAGATGCTGCAGCATCGAAGACGTGCTGTTGTGGTAGGCAAAGGCTGTGCGGCGGTGAATGCATGTTACAGTGTTTGATTCTCTTTTAAGTTGGAAATGTTCCCACACTTTTGACAGTTTTGCCCTTTTTCTTTGGCTTGTCTCCTCTACCTTCCCGCTCTGTGTCAAACACGACCGCCTCCTCCTCCTTCTTCTCTTGCATGGGTGACGTAAACGCGTCGTGCCACATTAAAATAGTCTGAGTGAAATGCCGTACCTTGAAATAAACGATTCCTCAAGGCAGAAAAAATTACTTGCGTATTAAAATTTTTCTGGACTGCTGGCCCTCAATGGAGACTAGATATGTGCCTTTGAAAAATAAGTTTGAGTACCTCTGAAATAGACCACAAAAAAATTTGTCAAATATGACAAATAAACCCATGACAAAACAATCAGAGTAAAAAATGAAATGTTAATTTGGTGCTGGTTCCTGTTTTAGTATTCCTGTTGTTCTGGTTTTACAACAGTTCCTTTTCTGAGCTGCATAACTAATTAACCTTGACAAAAGTAAAGGTGAGGAAACAATGAGTGTGATGGATTGCATGTCTCAAGCAAGTGTCAGGTTTCTCCAAGTTAATTTTCACGTAGTGCAGTGAAATTAATACAAATGGCCCTCAAGGAAGAAAATTAATTTTAAAGTATATGTTATACTTGAGAAAGTGGACATAAGCAGGTTGTATTTAATGTAAAACAACCAAATTCTTACATATTTGGTCCCTTGAGGCCAATCACTCCATATTATAAACAGCAATCTATTTTGTGTCAAATGTTGTGAGTTGACGATGTTTACATTAGAAAATGCACAAAACTATGTATTTTTTATGTTTTGAAATCCAGACTTCTCTTTCTTATGTAGTGGCAGTTGGGCTGGATGCATCTGCATGTGCATATGAGTGTCTCCATGAAAGAGATTTTCTCCTTAGAAACACCCTGGAAGATAACTGGCAGCATTGGTCTGGCTCGCCTGAGATACAAGCTGCTTTAAGGGGTATTGGATGTTCTTCTTTTTTTTTTTTTCTTTGCTGTGTTGTTTTGCGATTGTGACACCCTGTGAATTCCGGATGTGGTATATTGCATTTTTGAGCTCAGACACAGTCAAGATGTGGACCGTGTGGAGAATCATTCACAACTAAATTTCAGCGCATTTTACTGTGTTTAGTATACACTGATTTTTTAAAATATGTTGTATATATCTTTCTCTCTCTCCCTCTCTCTCTCTCTCTCTCTCTCATATATATATCTATATCTATATCTATATATGTATAGATATAAAAATTTTGTTTTTTTTCTTATTACACTACCCCCCTTTTGCATTATACTTTCATAACGGTTATTTTGGTAAAGTGATTACATACTAATAGAGACACAGTTTTCAATGATATATTCCTCTTTTTTTGTTATTGATTGTTGATTTTGTCACAGACTGCACCTTTAATGTAGTCAGGATGAGCGAAGGTAACAGTAAATTCACTCTGTTTCACAAAGTGAAGAAACCTATTTGGATGCGTATGCATGTTTTCTTCATCTTCATCCGTCTTCTCCAGGGCAGAAGTAGCTTTTCCCTCGAGGCTAACTCCCAGACTTATCTTTATACTTGTTGAGTTGGTTCGCACACAAATAAACAGGCCGTTATGTTGAAGAGAAGGGGCTCGAATTTAAGACTCCACTGTTATTAGAACATGTTATTCTTTTCTCTACCTGCTCCGGTCATTGTCTCCTTCTTTGCCAGACGCTTTCACACACACTTTCTCTTCTGGTCTCATCCACAGTGGTGCATCTCCACCATACGTCCACACTCTCTCACTCATATTCACACACTGAACTGCCTGGACCACACAACTAAGTGATTCCACAAAATTTTCATTAGTTTCAAAGTTGCTCAATCAGAGTCAGATCAGAGTCTATTATTTACATTTTCATGTCCTGCCTCCTCTGGCGCAGAAATAAGGACGTCTGTCTCAGTTTCACAGTAGATGTTGGATGGAATACATGGCTGTTTAGTCTGCGGTCACTTTGACGCAGATTGGATTTAAATTCAAGTCAGTACCACATATGAGGGAATACGTTCAGTCTACAGTTAAATATGACCCGTATACGATTTGTTTCTGACAATGTGAACAGCGCAAGTCACGTAGAATCTAACATTTTTTAAACAGATTCAGGCCACATTCATATGAGTATCGTCTGTGATATAATCAAGGAGTGGTTTTTTATTTATTTTTTAAAGTCATATCATTTTTTGGCAGTATCTTCCTACCCAAAGCCTACATTAATCTTAGAGTAATTCTCCTGACCTACAATGATAAAGTCTTTGTGATTATGAATAGAAAGAAGGGATCTTGTCCTGTTTCTTCCATTTACACTGAACTTTTGTCTTTTTTTTTTTCTGACTTAATGATGCTTTCCCTAAGTGACACTCGTTAAGACTGACATGATAAGCTGGTTTCCACTACTTACCCATGGCATTGAGTGTAATTGCTTTTCACAGGCAGACTGGATGCACAGAGTGAGTGAACAGCTTAGCCGACAGCTCAATTTATCTGTTATCAGCGTCATGTTATATCTGTTGGCCTGAGTACTGTGTGTGTACAAATTGTTATTTTGTATCTAGATGCTGTTGATTAAGTTGGTAAATGAGAGGCAGAGGTCTTTATTGTAATAAATTGGAAATAAGGCAATAAACATGAGGACATTTAAGGTGAATAACAGAAAAAGACAAAACTAAAGAGACCGACTGGCAGAGGGAGGCGCAGATGGAGGGGTGGGGGGAGGGGGGTATACGGTGCCAAGTTTTTGACTTTCAGATTGGACCACACAGCCCAATATGATGAGAGAGTTTGGATGCCCATTAAAAACTAAGCTGTGAAAAACATTTTTGCCCAAATTCTGCCAAGATTAGACACATTCTGTCAGACTGGGCACATAAGCATCTTTCTCCCTGAGACCCTGGACTGGAATCTCGTAAAAGGTAGCAGAACTGGCCAAGATAATAAAACGGAAGTCAGTCGTTCAACAGAGTGGAGATGAAAAATAATCCTGTCCTGAATTTTCACTTTAAAGTCTTCTTTCTATAAAGGAGGGGTTGTGCTGTTGGTGTCGAACTTCAAATGACATTCAGAATGTTTCTATTGCCTTTGTTTGCTGCCGCAATGCTGTTTCATTTAGGGCTGTGGCTATTATTGATAAGTCTGTTCTGATTGATTGTGTTCTCTGAAATGTCAGGGGTAATGAAATAGAAGTGGTGAGAAATGGCGATCATAGCTTGAGAAAGCACAAGCTAAAGTCATGTTTCATCAGGCCGTTAGCCCAAAACCCAAAGATAAACAATGAAATATGGACAAAAACCAATCCTGGAATTTGAGAGGGAAAACCCAACAAAGTGCTTTTAATTTTTGTATAAATGATTCGTAAACCAGCTATTGGTTATTTGCTGTGCATCAAAACGCAATGTTTTTATTGTTTGAATGAGTAAATCATGACATCATCCTTAGTTAGATTCAACTGTAATGAAACTGCTAAACTCGTAAAGATATTTCCCTGTTTTGTTTTGGTTTTTTTAATTGGTTATTTGTTTAATTTATAAAGTTCAGAAAGAAATTATTTTCAATTATATTCCATTATTTTCCGTATACACACAAGTTTCAAATATGCATAATGACTAAGAAATCTAGTGGCTCATTTATCTTGCATTGCATTATGCAGGTACAATAAAACAAACAAAAAAAAGAAAAGACAAAAACAAAACTCTATCATTCAGTTTACAAAGTCCATGTTTTGATTTTACTGAATTTGTATGAAGGGATCCATTGTGTTTGTTTGTTTGTTTTTTTAAGTAGTTCAGATTTGGGGGGGGGGGTTTGGATTACACTACAGTAGATTTATTTTGAGCAGATTGTTCATATCCACATAAGGGGGAATTCTCACCAGGTTAAAACAACTTCTCGCTCTGGGGGGTACTCCCCAAAACAATCATTTATTAATATCAAAATGCAGGAAGAAGGAAACCGGGCTTCTTGATTGGCCAGGAGTTGGACTGAAGGAGGAAATCATTCCTAATTTCATTGTGGCTGTGTTCGAATGTACACCCTATTGTAGAGCTGGACGATATAAAAAAAAAAGATTGATAAAAGAAAAAAAAACTGTATCGATCGATATCGGTATAAAAGAATAAACAATAAAAAGCCATTATTAAATTAAAAGCTATTTCAGGTGCAGCCCTGGCCATTTAAGCTTTTTCTGAATGACCTACTTATAATAAAGATCACACTTAAGCCATTTTCAGACTTGCATTGTGGAACAAGAGCGGTAAAGTCCATCCGCTTTTTAAAGGAGTGATGACATAGCAGTTAAAAACTAGTTTATGTTGTTGGCATTACTTTATATGTAAATACTCCAAAGAAAAAAACTGCATATTTTACAGCGGAGTATTGTTTTGAAACGCCAGACCTCACTTCCTCAGTAATACAGTTGGGTCCGGTGATGATATGGAGCTTTACCCGGAGACCACGTTGACTTCATTTTGATTGGCTTCACCTTATTTGGCTATGACTATATTTGGAGAATCTAGGTCAAGCTGCGGTCGGAGTTTGCTAAAGGCTAACTGCTAGCAACATGGGCACTTCAGACAGTGTGAGCGACGTTTATCAGACAAGACAGCATTTAGAAAATAAATAAACTTACAGGTAATGACAAGGTTGTGGCCCCCTCCCTCAGGGTTGCTGCAGAAGTTTTCTTTTAAATCCATTTGTTTGAAAATCCAGACCTGACTGCAGAGAAGTTACTACTAGCTCCATACACGAAGCTGAATCAGACAGGGAGGGGAGGGGGGAGTGGACGGTGCATAGACCGTTAGGAGAGAGAGAGAGAGGGGGGGCGCTGTTTACTTGATAGTGTGCTCTTATTGGAGCAATTAAATTACGTAGAATGATAGAACTACGTAGAATGATAACCTGCTGTCTGATTCAACTGTTTCTGAGCAGAGAGACAAAGCTGACAGACCATAAACAGGAACTTTGATTCTCACTCTGGACATTCACATGGCCTCATCAGTGCACAATAGATCATATTATACCCCCAAAAC
Organism: Atherinomorus stipes; assembly: GCA_023101725.1. Lineage (NCBI taxonomy): Eukaryota > Metazoa > Chordata > Actinopteri > Atheriniformes > Atherinidae > Atherinomorus > Atherinomorus stipes. The sequence goes on along the minus strand of JALJCO010011385.1, from coordinate 27,690 downwards.
CCCAGAAAAGTGAAATTTGATGTCATGGCACCTTTAAACGGACTCGTCTTTTCAAACATGCCGCTTCCTTGCGGACTTATCGCGTCCCGGGCGCTTTCATACATCAGGAAACGTTGCGGAAAAGTCAACACAGCCCCACTCTCCCTTCAACTCTATCCGGAACATTTTCTTGTGCTCTCAGCCAAAAAGACGTGCTGCAGCATTTCCGCTCGTGACATATAGACCAGCCAGTAGCTACGTAAAAGACCGGAACGGATGTCTGAATGTAGCGTTATAAAGGACAGAGTCCGCAATATTACCGCTTTCCAGTGCAAGTCTGAAAGAGGCATAACACTGAATTCCAATTCAGCTTTTGTGGGTCTGCGTTTGTGGAAGGACGCAGGAGTGACTGTAGTATCATGCTACCCGATAGGCTACAGAGGAAAACTGTGCTTCCATATTGAACTTTTATTCACCCTCTTTTTTTTCTATTGAAAAAACCTCTATTGATCAATATTTATCAATTTTAAATTATTGTCCAGCCCTACCCTATAGTACAACCCGACTGCCCAAAGCGCCCTACATAGGGGTCACACCATTTTGTAGGTGTGTCAAAACTGTCCATGAAGCAAAAGGTAGCGCACTCCAAATTACCCACAATCCATCCTGAAAACTAGTGAGCATTGATGGTCCCTAGAAGGGTCAATATAGACCACAATGCATTGCGGACATATTTTTAAGTATATTGCTCAAACTCAAAACATTTCTCAACAGTTTTTAGCTACCCCCTTCACACAACTTTTATCGAGTAAAACGGAAAAATAAAGCTATATTTTGGTGTGACTGCAGCTAATTAATCTCCTCATATTGAGTGTGCATTGACTAAAATGGTAAATAAGTCCCATTGTTGCTGAGCTTTCTTTAAGTTCAAAAACAAGATGGCCTTTCTTGATTGTGCAGTGCTCGCAATACTCAACATGCATATTGAATTACATTTTTTTTTACATTTTTTTCGCACAAGGTTTTGCTTCTCAGGGAAAGAAGTTATTTCATAGGAGCTGTGCTTTTAAGTAGTTTACAGTGTATATGAGTGGCTAAGCAGCCTATGTATACTAGATAATACCCTGCTCATTACCCACCTCACTGAGAGGTGAAAATCCCTAAAGCAATCTCTCAGTCAATAGAAAAATGTCTTATTGAAAACTTTAGCTGAGACACTACTCCCAGCTTCCCACTCAGGAAATGCCCACTAAAGGAACTTCCTTTCACAAAATCCCCCAGTTTGGATCATCCTACAACATCACCAGCATACAGTAGGTAGAAGTCTCTCTGCATTATGATGTTCACCCACCAACTGCCTGAGCCCTCAGCCGCTGTATCAGTTCTAGCACCAGTGGCTAATGGTTTGCAATTCCATATCTAACTCAAGCCAATAGCTGATAGGATCATTTCTGTGTGAAAAGGAGCTTGTGTTCCTAAAGTTATCCAGTTTTTATAGTGTTAGGGTTTGTTTAGAGGTAACTTAAAGGCAGGGTAGGGGATGTTGGAAAAATGGTTCGAACAAGCTTCACTTGAAAAAAATATACCAGTCATTGGAGATATAAGTGTGGAAGCAAAACCCACTCTCTGTTTGCCACGGTATCATTAGACTGGTAAGTAAGTTTGGCTGTTGTGTAAACATACGAAAATGTGATGCTTTTATTTTTTCAGTCAGCGTTTATTCAAAACAACGTTAGTCAGAGCCGTATAAGCTGCCAATAGTTTCCTGTCAGCGAAACGCAGCTAGAATGACTATAGACCAAAGCTAACGTGACTCCCTAAACATTTTGCCCAATTGTGGCTGGTTTGCAGCAATAAATGCGTTCCCTGTAATTCATTAAATAAAAAGTAGTAACAGAATGATCGGCAGTTTGCTTGGTTTAGTTGTATGGTTTTCATACGCTGTTCAGAAGGAAGCAGAGCCACTGTAATGTCCCGTAAACTGAGCTAATCCAGACGTTCTCATAACAAACGTGAGTTTTGTGACTTCATCAGTGCTCAAAACTACTACTTGGTTTCGTGGCCAGTTTTGGTTGCGCATTTATGTGTGTGATGTTTCAGCTATGTAAACATATATAATTAGAAACAGAGGTGCATACCTCCGCCAGGGGTTTATCCTCCAGTGGTGAAAAATCCTTTAGAAAATTCTTGAATCTTGATGGACTCGTTTATTTCAACATCCAAACACGAGAGAGGAGATTTAAATTTGCGTCATTGCCTTGAGGCCTGTGAGACATTGGCACCGTTGCAGGTTTAGTGCCCCTAGTGGCCAAAAGTTACACGGTATAACTTTAAGCAATATACTGTAGTAAAAACTGCTCTGGAAAACATCCACCCATCATAACCTCTTAAACCAGCCTAAGGTTAAAAAAAAAATGCTATCACACAACAAATAAACTGTTTAGCAGGTGCACTCTTGTAATCTTTTTAGATGCTGCAAATGTGAAGAAAAGAACTGCTAATTATTTCGGTTCCTTACTGTTGATTAACATTGAATGACCTGTGCCGTCTTCTTATAAGAGAACAACTGGGACGTCAGAAAGCACTGCTACTTTTCGGTTCAGTATTCATTAGGGCTGTCACAATGAGTATTATGTCTACCATTATTCCTTCCCCTAGCAGGGCAAACACTATAGAAGCACTGAAGCAGTGGCAAACTCAAAACTTCATTAGATGTTCAGGTTTGAGTTATTATGTTGAGAAACTATGATGGATTATTCTCTTTTGAGACTGGCTTTGCATATAAAGCGTAAGAAGTTTAGTTCTTTTATTTTTTTTCCTGTCATTTTTTACACTGACTCTTCTAAAGGCCTTACAAACAAGGCTACAGAACAATTTCCCTTCCTCAGCCAACGCCACGAGGAAAGCTATGATTAATTTGATTTGTTGCAGTGTAAGTTGGGGAAACCGCTGGCTAGAACCCTGGATAATGATGTACAACTCAGTCTAACAGGGTTCTTAGCTTGCCTCTCCAGCCTCTGTGCAGCAGGGAGGGTTTTGTGCACAAATGTACACAAGGAATTCAATTACCCTTTCTGTAGTATGCCTCAGATTCATGTCCATCTTGTAAGTAAGCAGCTCCTGTTACAGCTGTGACATCAGACAGATGCCCAGCCTCCCTCTTCTGCACTGTTGTACTCCCTGTTGTGTGGCAGAGGTGCCATTGGCGGTTCCCCTGTTAGAAAGGCTGTCTAATGAGATCATTAAACCTAGCCAGACAGAAAATGAAAAAGGACCTTTTGTAGAGGCGAATGTTGTGTAGTCCCTCAACATTAGGGGAATATTACCTCATAGCGCACTGGGAAAAAAAGAACTGAAAACTTCTGAATTAACTTTTGTATGGCCTTGCCTTGTGCGGCTGGTTTATTATTAATTGTGATTTCAATATAAGGGATTCATTTGAATTAATTAAGGGCCTTGTGAATGCCTCATAGGCTTCCTTTCTCTCAACACATTGGAATATACTTATAGCACAATCATACTTTGCATATTTAAGCAGTTTTTTTAATACAACAGGAAATAAATGGTTTTATTTCTGCAGAAAATGAAAAATGCATCAATAATGTGTGATTCAGCCATCCTCGGAGTGCGCTGGAATGTGGTTCATTAGGAGTAAGAACGTGGTCTCCAACCGTCACATTTTAAAGACCTTTAAATTGTGACATTTGATAGGCATTAATAGAGAACTACTTTGCATCTGGTAGCCTACAGTTACTCATGCTTGCAAAAACTGGAGTAATAAAAGGAGAGAGAGTGCAGAGCCAAGATGGGGGTGAAATGTCTCCCTAATGTACGCTGGTATATTTCCCCTCCAGGCTTTAGTTTTTTCATTGCTGCCCATGTCTGTTAAATCTGCAGGGTTGGGGTTATCAGAGGAAGTGCTAGTTTACAAAGTTTACTTGATTGACTGAATGATTTGTAACAAATACAAATGAAACCCGGCTGGTACTGAAAGCTTAGTCAACGCCTCCCAGTTTGATGAAATTTGGTAATGGCAGGTGGGGACATTATTGCATGTCAGCACAGCTGCAGCAGCGTACTGTCTGACTGCACACAGACATCCAGTTATTCACCTTCATACACAATGTGCTCTAGTGGTTCAGACTGTACAGGTAGTGCAGTGAGGCTGAATTAATGGATTACAGTAGCTTCCTGGGCTCATTTGCCAGAACCTACTGATTGAGCAGATGCTCACTTGCAGGCATCCGCACCAGGAGAACAATATGGGCTTTGTGGCACACTGGTGGATCTTTGCACATGCACCCACACACACAAACACACACAAAGACCCATTAAACTCTTTGTTTTAAACAAGAAGAAAGGTTTACCGTGGCTGTATTGGGGCATTTTGTGCAGATTGTAACCCATTTCTGGGACAATTAGTTAAATAAAGCCTTAAGGCTACAGTATACTTCTACGACTGCGTTATGTGTTATCCAACTGAGTAACCACGGAGACCCCTTTCATCTTCATAGTTCTCCATCATGGTGCTGGATACACAGTGCAATTTCCCACTTGATCAGTAAGGGTCGCTATGGAAGACTGGCCTAATCCCACGATGCCAATGGTCGGTTACCTCGGTGGTTATTTTTCTTCCTGTTACAGTGAGCAATGGTGTCCGAGACAGAAAGAATATTGTTGTTGCTGCAGCTGAATAATATTGAAACAGAGATACTTTTGATGCAAAAATGGAGATGATGGAGAGAACTTGGTATTTCCTCGCTTTTTTGGCCAAACGTTCTGTGGTTGGAGTCATCTCTACGTCTTTGTAGGCTGGCTGGTGTTTTAAAGATGGTGCTGCTAGTGTTTACGTTGTGATAGACCAATCACAGCCCTTGCCATCTCTGTTGTCCCTTGACGGAGTGACGGACACTTAAAAAAGATTTTGTGCAGTCAGACGACGGAGAGGCTCTACATCGAAGTACAGGGCTCTCTGTAACCTTTGTAGAGCACTTTACGGACGACTATGAATTAGCTATTGTCTTTAAAGGGACATTGTGTAGCATTTTCTGTTGTTTTCTGGCCGAATTAGATGTCTGCATTTATATATGTGTCATCATTAGTGTTTTTTGATTTCCACTGATAATCTGACACATTCTTGTGAAAAAAAGAATTTTGCATTTATTTATACATACGACGGGTAAGTCAGTAGGGCAGTGCCATGACAGTCTGCCATCTTGGAACTACGGCCGCCAGTGAGGGAAAAATAGCACCACCACAGAATAAGAACGGGTTTTCCCTGCGAGCCACAGTGAATGAGATGCCGGAGAAGATCAGCTTTTCTGTGAACAGATTCTCAAAAAAAAAAAAAAAAAAGGTTGATACAGCAAATACAGTCTGCAGTGTTTATAAAAAAGGATTCAGTGACATGGTTTAACTAGTGCTGTTGAGGTTTTTTGATACACAGCAGCTACTGTTGATGCAATATGCTTTCGAAAAGGTGAGACACAAGATTACACTTTTGTGTTTTTGTTTCAATAAACGATTTCAACACTATATGGCAGTAATTCTTACACAATGTCCCTTTAAATGCAAACATGTTTTCTTGAGATGTTGAGGATGGAAGTCTGCTTTGTTCTTCGGCTAGGACGACGCATCGACTCAATGCGTTGCCTCCTTTATTAGTGTACTGCACTTACATTTTGTTGGAGATAATTAATAAGACTGATTAATCAAAAAAAAATGATTGCGAGAGTAATTGGGAAAAAAATAATCGATTGGTGCATCTCTACTTTGTTCTGGTCTTTACTGGCTCCTTTTAGGCTTTGCTCTTGGAAATAAATGACTTCTGCCTTTTTCAAGTCGATGTCAGATCTTGTTTTCTTAACCCAGAGACAAATATTTTCTTTATTCAACAATGGAAACCTAGTCAGGCAGAATGCAATAAGCCCTAAACCACAGACTCTATAAAAGAGATAGATAGCCACCTGGTCAGTGAGCACATGATTGTGGACATCCTTGTTGTTCAGTGCCACCATCTTCTTCTTTTGAAACCAGATGCTACATGTGAGCGATGTACCTGACTGATGCACACACACATGACAATCTCAGATAGCAGCCAGTCAATCAAAACTGTTTCCTGTTTTCCTTGAAATCACTTCATCATTCCCAAATTACACATCATGCTGATTTAAATAGTATGTGTACCTGTCACTTTTTCTTCCCAATTTGAAAAATCAGTACAAATTTGAGGACACGTTGTATGTCAGTAACCCATTGGAATTAGAGGATTAGTCTGTTAGTGCTTTGAACCAGTGAATGTGGACAGATCAGGCAATTAAAGGTATAATGTGGCTTTTGAACCAGCATAAAAGACTCTAGAATAAGCTTCACCATATGTTCCTGTAACCTCTCAGATGATGTAATATTTACTTAGTTTTCTATCAAAATGAAAGAAATTAGTAAGAAAAAGTCACCGTAAAGAACAGAGTAATGAACATGGAAAAGGCTTGTAAACTTTGTAGAAAGTAACCATCTATCTACAAGACATATATATATATATATATATATATATATATATATATATATATATATATATATATATATATATATATATATATATATATATATATATATATATATATAAAAAAATGTATATATTTTAATGAAAATCATGACATTGGGCTAGAAACTATCCCTTGACCCAACCCACTATATTTTAGGAGTGATACCAGATGATCTTGGAGATAAAAAAAAACAATGGTACTGATTAAAAGTACTCCTCCTTATAGCCAAGAAGATGATTACAGTCTCCTGGCTAAAGCCACAGCCACCATCTCTGGGCCAGTGGGGGTACAGGGTTCTATCATAGACTGTATAAATTACTGGACGTAGCTTCCGGTCTCTTCTAATGATAGCCAGTGGCGTTCTCCGTCCCATTTCCGTGTCACGTCGTCGTCACTCCGGAAAATCCTAAATGGGCAGCGCGGCCGCGGCAAATGATTGACAGCTGACGTACTGTGGGCAACGCTAACTAGCTACACAAACTAAGAGGAGCAACAAAAAGGCTCCTAAGCGGCATGGTAAGGAAGACATCTTACTTCAATTCCTGACTAAACACCGCCGTTGTGCGACTCTTAACAAACTGAGACCTTATTAAGAGCAAAGGGAGCAACAGGAGCCTCCGGTCGGCAGGCGGAGCTTCCGGTCTGTCATAAGGACACGCCCAATTATGTGTAATTTGAAGAAAAAAACATCTAAACGAATGAGTTATAAAAATTCACCCCCTCACAGTTGACATGAAGGAAACTTACCTAATAAACCAAAATGATTTTTTAACCAGGCTGAAACCTGTTTATTTCTCTGAAGGCGTTTTAACATGGGAGTCTATGGGGTGCTCGCTCTTGAGCCAGCCCCTACGGAGAAGGGAGGAACACTATTTCCAACAAGCAGCGAGCCACTTTCGCGGGCCCCTGGGTTCTATCATATGGAAAGCATAGCTGCAAGACTCCAGTTAAAAGTTGACATTTTTGCAGAGCAATGGCTTCCAATTACCTTACAGCTTCCAAAGCTACAACAACAGAGATGAATGGGAAATGTCTTGCATTTAAGGATTGGCATGTTCATCTTTATAACTATCAATTATAAAACTCTGCTTCTGTGTGTTTCCTTGGTATTTGGGGGCTCAATGTATGGTTTCCGGGAGGGTGGGGGAGACTAAGACGAATGAGTACCTGCAGTGTATCTGGATGTATGTGATCTTATGACTGTGACTGCGCCTTGAGAACGACAATAAAAACAAGTTTTAAAAAAAAGAAAAGAAAAAAAAAGGAAGAAATATTAAAAACAAACAAAAAATTAAAGTCAACAAGCATAATGGGGCTCTGAAACAAAAATTGTGTTGAGCAACACTTCGAGGCAATCACTACAATCAGGTGTTTTCTGTAACGTCCAATCAGACTTCTACACCTGTTGACAGCTACGTATTTTGGTCCACCGTTCATGGTAAAGGTGCTCTTATGTGTCTTGGACAGTTTTGTTTGTTTTAATTATTTCTAACCACAATTCAAAGGCAATATTTTATTTCACTAAATTATAATTTTGTCCTTATTTTCTTGTCATTTGAATTTGTATTGTGAATTTAGCCTTTTCTTTAATTGGAGGATATGAATAATTTTGAGAATGAGTGTATATATATAAATATATATATATATATATATATATATATATATATATATATATATATATATATATATATATATATATATATATACATACATATATGGACTCACTTTCTTGCTGCTTAGTTACCCAAAGGAGAAATTAGAACAATCTCATAAGTGAGGAGTGAACGGTATTCTTCGAGATAGAATTTCAGATTTGTTTCAACTTGATTTTTGAAAAATAAAATGATTGGCCCAGTATGAAATGATTAAGACTATGAACATACACTGCCTGGCCAAAAGGTCGCCACCTGGATTTAACTAAGCGAGCCTCCTGTTGGATAATTACTGCATGGGTGATTATCTTTCAGCTGGCAACAAGTTATTTAACCCCAACTGGTGCAATGAGTTGCTTCTCATTTCCTAATCAACCATGTGGAAAGACACATCCATGGTCTTGGAAAAGATGTTAGTCTGTCTGAGAAGGGTCAAATCATTGGCATCAAGAGGTGAAAACATCTAAGGAGATGCAGAAACTACTAAAACTGGGTTCAGAACAGTCCAACGCATTATGAAAAACTGGAAGGATAGTGGACCATCGTCTTCCAGGAAGAAATGTGGCCGGAAAGGCAGATGAAGTGATGCAGCATCATGCCTAGTGCTACTGTATGAGCCTGTGGGGGCAGTGTGATGATCTGGGGTTGCTGCGGTTCCTCAGGTCCAGGTTCAGCAACAGTATGAGCTCAGATACTGTAATGAGGTCAGCTGATACCTGAATATACTGAATGATCAGGTTATTCCATCAATGGATGTTTCTTTCCTGATGGCACGGCCATATTCCAAGATGACCGTGCCAGAATTTATCGGGCTCAGATTGTGAAAGATGGTTCAGGGATCATCAGACATCATTTTCACACATGGATTGGCCACCACAGAGTCCAGACCTGAACCCCACTGAGAATCTTTGGGATGTGCTTTGGTCAGACTCTACAATCATCATCAAGATCTTGGTGAAAAATTGATGCAACAGGATGCAAATAAATCTGGTGACATTGCAGAAGCTTCTGGAAACACAGCGAATGCTGCCGCAATCAAAGTTAAAGGCCGTCCAATGAATTGTTAAATGTTTGACCTTTTTTTTTTGTTGGCGACTTTTTTTTGGGCCGGGCAGTGTATTTTGGGAAAACAAAACAAAACCATACCAAATTAAAAGAGAAAAAAAAATGTCCATTGACTTAAACTTGACTTATATATTATTATTCAATACTACTACACAGGTAATTCCTTTTTATTTTAGCTCACCCATGGCTACAAATATAACAATGTAACCTTCCCCATATATGGATTCTGCCTGATGCAAAAAACAATATCCTGATTCATCTGCTGCTCTTCTTCTTGGTATTTCACACATAACAAATAGAGGCGGCTCAGCACTGCATCATTGTGTGCTTATAATAACAACCCAGCACTGTAGAATGAGCTTAAAGTCAAAGCTAAATCATTTGCTGCATTCATTCGTTTTCTATTGCTTATTCAAGCTTAGGGTCACAGGGAAGCTGGAGCCTATCCCAGCAATTAGCAGGTGAGCAGCTGGATGCATCTTCGGCAGGTGGCTAGTTCATCACAGGCCACACATTGGCTGCTTCCACAATGTAAATAATTTAAGCTTTTTAATGACCAGTAGAGAACAGTAAGTTATGCATCAGATTTTAGTCCTTTAAAAACTTTCATCAGCAATTAGAAACAATACCAGATTTTACTCTGGCTCCCTTTTTCATGTTATATCTTTGCTGCTGAGTGCTGTTTATTATGCGAGCGTTGGTGAAAGTTAAGCTGGCATTAACCATTGTTTTAATTACTGTGCTGTGCACAGATGGAAGTTGCTATTAAATGCTAGCTCAGAAGTCTGTTGAGTTTCTTGTGTAAAACTGCAAGATGTTAAGAACTTTTGTTTGCAACACTGTCCATCTGGTCTCTTTTATTATAAACTCAAGTTTACCTCGGCACCCACTTTGTCAGTATGTATTGATTATAAGGGAAATACCTTGACTGTGACATGGCCAATTTGTCATGAACATTAGAGGCGCACACCTAGTGTCACTATACAGGGCAATTCATCACTGTATTGACCTGCCTCAGCTTCTTCCTGGCCATCAATTATAATCTTTGGTAAATCAGGTCTGTGCCCAGAAGATTCCTTTGTATTTATCACAGAAGCCATATGAGTAGCTTGAGCCTCGTTATTGACTTATCTTTCTTTTTAGCACTTAACATTTTTCAGGATATGATTTGCAGTAATAGCAACAAGAGGCAAGAAGTGAGTGACTGCAGGCGTGCAGAGCTTCCTTTATGTCCCTTTCCCCCTTTTTCTTCCAGTTTGAACTACTTTTACCGTTTATTATTTTATGTTTAGCCTTCAACACTTCCCTTCTAGTGACATCTTTTTTATCTTGTACTTTTCTTCCATAACCCCCGGCTTTAAATTTTTTCAAGCGAACCAAAGGTAGAAAAAAAATTAATACAGAGCTCCCAACTTGACTGATGGATTTGAGCGATAATGAGAGGGTTTTGACTTGTGTGCTGTCAGGTGAGAGTATCTCAGCACCCCCTGGAGCCTTGGAAAGGTCAACATGCCTCTTAATCAAACATCAGGCAGACCGGCCCCTCTGTCAGCTGGACGGTGCTGCTCTCTCCCTGCTGAGTTTAAAGTTCGCTCCCATCTGCTCTCTGAAACTTACCCCGAGCCGCAAAATGCCGCCTGTTGTGCTCTCATAAAGCTGTCGAGAGGTTGATTTGATAGCTTCTTATTTTAGGATTTGAAGATGAACATTCTCTGAAAATGAGCCAGCTTGGACAGTCCATGCCTTACAAATATTTCCATTCATGGGGTTTGATTTCAGCTTTCACGTTACAAACCTTATTCATAAGATGCCATTGCACGTTAAATATTATTTTAACACACCAAAAAAAATATGGCACATGATACTTAGAAAATGTGGCATCTCAAACACATTTTCTTTTTGAAAGGAAATGACTGTTTTGGGCTCAGTATTTCTGCAGACAACTGAAGCATTCTTGGCCTCTCTTTTCCTCTGCCAGACATCAAAATATGCTCAACTCAAAAATTGTTACCATTTTGAAAAAGTGCCAGAGTCTAAAACAGCTTAACTTGTGAGATATGATGCACTGTTTCCAAACAGATAGCCTCAGAAGTGCCTCTTTGAAAAATCAAACCTGAAAAGCTTGTCTGGGAAGAATCTCAACACCCTTGTCTGAACACATACAGCTCATTACGCATTTACCTTTTTAAACATCCGTCTCTGCCTCCTCAAAGACATTTTGGAAATGAGTCCGCTCCAGTTCCTAGCCCTCCCCAGATGGACTGTTTAATATGAAGACAAGTGGTTCATCTCCAAAGCCTTGGCCAAGAGGAATGATACATTACTATGGAGCCTAATCAAGTTTGGTGTGGCTCATTGGTCTTCTGTGGGCTGCAGCACACTCAAGCACTACTATTTTCCGAAGGCAAATTGGTCGTGGGAATGATGTCTTCAGTAATGATTGTTTCTAATGTAAAGCTAATGTAGTGGTGATCAAAGTTTTCCTCTGGAATTTAAATAGTGTGTCTGTGGCTGTGAGGTGGAGAGAAGATAATTGCCTCTCAAAAAGTTTGCTGGAAAGTAATTAGGAGGAAAAGTTAGAGATGCACATATGTGTGCATTTTTAGCTGGTATGACAATGAATGCAAATTGAGGGAAAAAGAAGCTTTTAGTTCTTTTGTCTCTTAGCATTAGTAAATGATAATAGGATTACTGACAAAAAAGGGAATACCAAATAAAATTCTTTTTGTCCTATCTACTGAGCCTCCTTCCTAAACCAAGCTTTAATGCTTTGCTATTGCTTAGTTATGCAAAGATTATTTGCAAATTGTTTTTTAGTAAAAGTCGCTATGAAAAGGCTAGCAAAGTGTTGTAACCCCACCCCCACCTCCCATTCCAAAATAACTAAATTTGTTCTGATTGGTCGCTGCTGATTAGGCTTCTTCAGCTTTTTATGTTTACATTGTTTGAAGTGTTTTCATTACATTTATGTTTGTACTGTATATTCACCCTTGCCCAGGACAAATCGCCAACATTTTAACAGTTTTCCAGGTCTCATCATTTACTGAAACTTATAAGTTTTTTTTTCTTTCTTTCTCTTTCCTTCTTTCTTTTAAGGAGTTGTGTCATAGCAGTAAAAACTAGTTCATGTAGTTGACATCGCTGCATATGTCAATTATCAAAAGAAAAAAAACTGTTCTTTTTACAGCGGGGAATTGATTTGACACACTAGACCAGGGGTCCTCAATTAATTTTCATTGAGGGCCAGAAAATGTCCTCGCTGCCAAGTCAAGGGCCAACTTTTTTTTTCTTTTTTTTTTTTTTTTTACCAGCAGTAACTCCTGTTGCAGGGCTTTGTAATAAGTATGATGTATATTATGTAATAGTATAATACTTTAATATTTTTATCTTCCATCCAGGCTAGACTGCACTAACAACCTTAAAATCAGCTCTGCTTCATGATGTGTTCATGCACTGTGTAACAGACCCCCCACTAACAGCATCAGTGTTTATATGCACATGATATAACGAATCATATTAATCATCATGTGACAGCTGAATGCTGTGAAGGCACGTTACATTTCTGAACTTCATCACAGAATATTCAAGAATAATCATCAATAAATGACTGAAACGTGGTGATTAAAAAAAAAACCCACTGATGACAAAAAAAGGTTAATTTTTGTTTAAAGTCCTAATGAAACAGTTTCATGCAGTGGAGTCGCATTAAATATTCTTCAAGTTCACATCTCAGATAACATGCTGGAATAAACACTGTGCATGTGTTGCGATGTGCATTCTTCATCTGCAGGAAGAAAAACTCTGGCTGCTCCTCGCTGGAGCGACTGCTTCCTCCTCCATCTCACTAATTAAACTAAAATAGACCTGTAGACCTCCATAAACTGCTGTTGGTTCTTATACCGGAGAAGACCATTTAAACCGGCCGGCCGCCGCAAACAGGACAGAGAAACGAATCCTAAGACGCATCTCACAGCTGTGCTGCGTTCAAGACAGCTGGGAAACAATGTGATCATCATCAGCCCAACAAGGATAAAACTATTAAAAATGCATGTGGGCTTCGTTACAAAGCCAATCATGAAATCAATTAAATCTAGGATATTTTAGGGGGTTAAGAATGTTTCAGGGGCTCCAGTTCCTCTAAAGCAGGCTTAACAACATCTTTGTCCCTGGTAGAGTTTAAAAACACTGATTAGTGTCTGATTTTGAAGTGGTTAATGTGTTTTTCGGACACGAGCTCTGTCCCCGGTGCTGGAGCCTCATGTGAGGACGCAGGGGTGGTAGCGGAGAAACTCAGAGGAACACACTGAGCAGCTACGATGCTTTCATGTTCACCAGGTAAAGCAGGTCTGGTAGGGGAGGGGGGCGCCCTGTCTATGTAATGGTTGGAAACCCTGAAATAGAACCAAACATGCTTTATTTCACCTGTTTATTAAATTAAGTTTATTACATTGTCTCACTGGGTCTGCGCGGGCCGGACATTTTGCTTTCCACATGGCCTCATCAGTGCACAACAGATCATATTATACCCCCAAAACCCCAGAAAAGTGAAATTTGATGTCATGGCACCTTTAAGAAAAAGGTGACTTTCTTCCTTTGTCTGCTTCAATTGCCTTTTTGGCATTGCGTATCAGATGTATAATCAGATTATAATCAGATGTTTGGATATAATTTTTCTTTTTTTTTTTTTAATCGAATGAATAATATTCATTAATCCAGTCTTGATTTTTATGGCAAGCATGCACACAATCAGTTATGGCCATTTAAAGCAATTATATCCCACTTATTTCTCTGCCAGTCTTTTGTTACTCATTAGCAATAAATGCTTTTAAATTGTTATTGTTATTGGTGGAATCCACCGTTTTTTGTGCTAAATTAGAAAATATTTTCAGTACAGTATGGGGATTGATGCAACATGTGATCCAGTTCATCTGCTTCTGTCTTAGTTTGATAAATGTGATTAATGTGAAACAGTATCAGGAAAATAAACATATGCAGGTGGAACATGTTGTGGTACAATGTACATGTAAAATACCCAAGCAAATAAGAAGTTCATGGTATGTGTTTTATGCTAATGAGGCCTTGACTAAATGTGGTATGTACTGTTCTACAATGTAACAGCCAATACTTTTATGCATGGCATGATTTTTTTCATTTAACTTACTGTTACAGTACACAACCTGGTCACATACAACTGCAAACATTACAACGCATCAGGTCATTCTTTAAAAAACTATAAGAATCATGGCTAGAAAACCTAAATTTCACCACTGACATCGTTAAAAAATTATGTTCTAATTTTTGACAGCAATAAAAAATTCTTGGACACATGTCATTTATGATGTTCTGAACAAATCTGCATCTGCACCTCCATCACCTCCATATTATCATTTAAAAAAAAAAGAAGAAAAAGAATAGCTGAATCACCAGGACATTAACTAGAGGGTTAATTTTTTGTAATATTCCCACACAAAATAAAAGTTCTGTGAAATGGTTGCGTCACTCAGAGGCACACAATTACCAGTAACTGTCAGTGGAATCAATACTCATTTAAAAATAGTCTTACCCTATATTTAGAAAATAATGTACTAACCATGTATAATAACACCGATTGTTGCTATTATTGAGATAAAGAGGTACTTAAAAAAAAAAAAAAAAAAAAAAAACACCCAATAGCTTTATTTTAATTGGCAACCTTTTGATGTAAATGTACACTTTGGTCCACATCATATTCTGTCCCTATATTATTTTATCATATGTGGTTTTTGTATTATATGTAGTTTACTTTTTTTCAGTCCATATACCTCTTAGGAACCAAAGATGGAAATTAGCCACTGGCTATAATTTCACATATTCAGTCTGCTTGGTCCCTAATTTTGAATACATAAATTGACTAAATGAACAATAAATTTACTGTTAGAATTGGTAGTCTTTCAAGTAAAGACTCAGGGATGTACTTTTTTTTTAAAACAAAAGCTGCACACCTCAGACTTTTTACAATATCGAGCTAAAAGTTGTGCACGTGCCAGGGCCAGAAGCATCTCTGCTGTCAGGTATGAGGCTTAACTTGGGCTTGATTACTGCTCAATTGGGGCTCCCAAGGGGCGAAGGGGCAGAGATGTTTCCCAGACTATTTCTTTTGTGCCTGACAAGGACAAGTATGGTATGAGGCAGTGTCAGGGTATGAGATGGGGTTTGCCTGTGGGTGAAGAAGCTGTGTTAAAGAACAACATATCTTTATGGAGCTATTCTGCCATTTCAGCTTGTGAATTTACCTCTTGTACATAAATGGACGTTACAAGGTGTAAGGTGGGCTCACAACTCTTTCCTAGATAATTTGAAATGTCCATTAAAAAGCTCTTGTAATACAAATGCTAAGAAAAGCATTTGAAAACTTCTATCTTATCAACCGAAAGGTCTTAGGATTGATTCCTGGCTATCCCAGGCTACATGCCAAAGTGTCCTTGGGCAAGACACTGAACCACATGTTGCCTCCCAATGTGCCTATTGGGGTATAAATGTGTGTGTGAATGGGTGATTGTGACCTGTAGTGTAAAGCACTTAAGAGTGGTCCATTTCCCATCCCCCATTCCAATGTTTCACATGTACTCCCCACCATCCCACAACCCCCCACACAGTTCTCAGTTTTAGCATCTCAGTGAACTTGCAGGATATTTTAAAGACACCATAACTTCTGTGTGTTTGTGTGCATCCTTTTGAGCCAGTCAGAGTGCCAGCACCAGTAGCCAGCTGGAACTCTGGCTGCAGTGAAATGAGTCAATGCCAAGTCTTGCCCTTTTTTCCTGTCTGCCTCTCTTGTCCTCTTCTTATCACACCCTTTCCCTCACTGAATCCCAAAAGCCAAGTTTGTAAATAGCAGCTTTTAAAATTCCTTGTGCCCTCACTCTCGGCCACTTTGCAGAAACTGCTTTGAGCTGAAGTGCAATTAATCATTTGCAGTTGTATAACCACAGATTGTTTTGGTCACTTTCAAATGGGCGTGCAACCCTTGACATTCTTGGGCATCTCCTCAAAAGCCCAAAAGTATAGTTTGGATTAGAACCCAGTTACACACAGGGAAAGTCTGCCTGGCAACATGTCTTCATTTTTATTCAGTGTTAATTCTTTTTTCTTCCTTTAAAACTAAATGAACAAAAAAGTTTAAGAAGTCATGTTTTCTGAAACTGGTCATAGCTGAGAAAGAGACCACACTGACAGCTGGCTTCTTATAGATAAGCCGGGATTCAGCAGAAGTCACAAATCCGTGGTTTGTTAGTCTCCTAATTACAGCATCTTATGGAAAGTATTCAGTTGATAATTGTGCAGCGAGTTTGTGATTACCCTGCTACCAGAAGAGATAATGCACAAGCACATAAACAAAATGAGTTCTGTTCCAGTCCTGCAAAAAAAAGTTCACCTTTATTCAATTTTAAGGTTTTACCTATAAGAGGGACAGTGAAATTATTCAACAGAATAAGCCAATGCAGAAACAGGGTGGCAGTCAGGTGATGTACAATAATTAGGTGGACTTGATTAACTGATCATCAGCAAATATACCTGTATAAACTGCTTTGTTCAGTACATTGTCCTTGGGTGCTTTGATCAGACCCTTTAAAATAAAATATACTCAGTGTGTCCTGATGTGAGGGGAGATGATGTTGTGTTAAGATGGGTGACAGAGAGGCTGGGCTTGTGTTGGGTGTGCGGTCCGTTTGATGTTGCTTCAAACTGAAGCTGAGGAACATGCTCTGCTCTTTTCTCTGTCCAGGCTTAAATCTGGGGGGGGAAAAATATAACACTGAAATATTTCGATATTTTCATATGCCTATATCATATAAACATAAAAAATGCGCTATTGATGTATTTTACTTACGAAATCTTTCAAGATTTTGTAACAGAATGATGAAATCTTATGTGATTTCATTCGTAAATAGATCAATACAACGTTTTTAAATATCAATATGATATCGACACATGAAGATGTGATATTTCAGTGTATCAATATTTTGTCCCACCCCTACTTGAAATGAGTCTGAATCCTCTATCTTGAGGGCTGTGATTATTTTCATGACCATACATCCCTTACATTGTTGTGGAGCTTGCTTTTAACTTTCTCCTGCACTCTTCTTTGCACACTTATATTTGTTTTAAATTGCTTCTGTGCTGTCTTCAATAACACCCTGAAGGTTTCCTTTTTTCTGATTAACAGCTTTTTCAGGTCACTGGTGAGCCACGGCTTGTTATTGAGAAAGTACCTCACTGTTCTTCCAGGAATGATGGCCTCCACACAGAAGATGATGTAATCCGTCACACACTCATGAATGCCATCTCCATGTGGCTCACAGAGGACATTCTGGTCTGTGGACTCCTTGCCCTGTTAGACCAGGTTACAGTTCCATTCCGCCCTGTTTCCAGTGGGTTTGGTTTTTTTGTGTTTCCACAGGCAAAAACTGGGAAGAGTACCGTAATATTTGACCCCACCCCTGCTGAAGGATCAACAAAAAATTTACCGAGCATCAGGCTAGGTAACGGCTATAGACAAAGTCAAAGAGGGCGGACCACCTGCAGAGGTGAAGCAGTGTGACTTACACAACTCTGGACACGGCCAGCAGACAGCAACACTGCAGAGAAGCTGAGTAGGCGTAACACCCAGAGACCAACAAAGCCCGAGCTGACGATAAGCATGGGATTTACAAATCGCAGGGTCACAGAGCAAAACCAGTCATGCTGCCAACATACAACAGAAGGAATAAAGACACACTGAAAAGCAGATACCTGCCCAAATATAAGACAGTCTGCTCCGCCCAGCAATCAGTGCTACACACAACCCAACCAGGTGCATGCAAAGTGGGATCCTATCCCACCACACATGGAATAGACCACCTTATTTTCTCTTCTGGAACAGCAACAAAATGTAGAAATGCTGTAGCAGAGAGATTTCCATCAATGTGTTCTACTATTGTGTTTGCAACCTATCAGTGTCTGAGCTGACGGTGTCATAGGTCATATCTATCTTCCTTATTCCTATGCCCCATGAGCACCTTGCGTGAAATGTGCGAGCAACTTCCAGTTTGACCGGAGCCGGCATTTATTTACATGCTAGATGTTCACGCTACTCCATGTTTTACAAGCTTTTTAGGTAAACTACGTGGGAACATAAGCTGTCACAGCTCAGACAGAACAATGTCACATTCCCTCCGCCTCCTGCAACAGAGGGGTGGGAGGAGGATGACAAAGATCTGGCCAAAAAACACAAACAGCAGCCTTTAGCTATTTCTTAGCTCTGTCACGTCTGACTGTGAAGCAATGAGCAATCGTAAAAGCTCCAGGGCTTATCACTACCTACATACTAATAATACTAATAATAATAGTAATAATAGTAAATATATTTAATTTGGCAGACACCTTATCAAAGCACCAAAGGACACTGTACAAAACGGACAAAACATTAAACTAAAACACTAAGAAGAACACAGAAAATAACATTGGGATTGATGTCCATGAAATTCGGTGAAATCAGACGTCTGTACAGAGGAGTTTTGAGTCTGGATTTGGAGAGAGGGAAGGAGTCCACTGTGCAGATTGGGAGGGTGGGAATTCCAGAGATGGGGAGCAGAGTATTACAGAGGAATAAGGTTGGTCATGTTTTGTTGAAACAGGTGAGATACGATCTTATTTACTTAAAGGTAGATGATATTTTAGTCCTAAAATGCGACCACTACGTCGCAGTCTGGAGCCCTGCAGCCGCTCTCTCACTATGACCGAGGTGCATGTTCTACAAATCGCTGTTGTAGCCACAAATTCAACTTTCTCTGCTTGTTAGTACAACCACGAACCACACTTTTACTTTCAGATGGCGCACTTCGCTGCTGTGCGTCCATCGTGTCTTTGATTGATCGTGTCACTTTCGGTCACCGATCACTTATTCCACAAACTTGCCTCTGTCATCCACCTCCCAAACTGCTTCGATTACGTCGCCATGTTCTCTCCCCCTCGCAACAGAATCGAGGACACTTCCTCTGCTGACCATGCTGCTGACTCGTGCTGAATACACACACCATAGAAGCACACTACCTCCTGGTAGGTTTTTTAAAGCTCATCTGACACCGCAATCTGCTGGATCGGATGAAAATTACCGAAATAAAGACGATCAACACTTGGTTCTCTCTGACAAGCTCTGCCAGAGATTAAAACAGCTCCCCCAATTAAAACCCTTAATTAATGTGGAAACACATGATTGGCAGTTAACTTTGGATTTCAATTAACATGTTTACACATGAATGGCAGCCAGTGAGTTAATTATATGTAATTTCAAGATTAAATAACATCTAAACGGATGAGTTATAAAAAAGAATTCACCCCCCTCACAGTTGACATGAAGGTAAACTTGACTTAAACCTAAAATTATTTTTTTAACCGGCTGTAACATGTTTTTTCTGCAGGCGTTCATGGGAGTCCCTGAGATTTGTTTGTTGCAGCCATTCCCTAGTGGATGAAGGGAGAACTACAAAAAAAATGACTTATTCCGGGTAGCCTCATAGTTGGCCACCAGAGGTTGCCGCTTGGTCAAAATGCAGTGACATGTCCAGGATCTCAATCTGTCGTTGAGAAGCACTGGTATACCTCCACCTCAGCCCACCTTTACCTTTATTTCCACTAACTTTGATACCTCAAACTGCTAGTGTCTTAAATCAGTGTGCGGACACATTAGTCAGTCTGGGATATGCTACTGTTTTCCTTTGTTTTCCTTGTTTGCAGTTCAAGTTTGTCCATTCTGTTAGCTTGCAACTTCACATTTCCCACGAGAAGAATTCTTTCTGCCTAGGTCCTGCCCTGCATCATCTTTATTTTGTTTGTGAGATTTTGTTGTTTTATTTTGCTCATTAATTTGGGTTGGGAGAGCTCAGTCATTTGATCCCGCCGGTAAACACCCTCTCTGTTGCTGTGGATGATCATCATAACAGATGTGTAAAAAGGTCAGATATACAAGGAGAAATGATTCCAAACGTGGCAGCAAATCAAAGACAGGACTGAAAAAGAAAAGAAAATGTGTTGCAATGAATCAAAGCCCAAACCACAGCCTGATTAAAATGCTGCGGTTGGGTGTTGAGAGATCTGCACAAGCAAATGCTGGAAAGCTCAATAAAGTGAAGCAAAATGAGTCCAAATTCCTTCACGATAATGTAAGACACTGAAAATATCATGCTTAAATGCATTGCTTTAAATTATTGCTGCTATTTTACTTTACCAGCTATTGAATCATAGCCTATTTTTGTTCAGTTAATTCCAATAAGGCAATGTACAGATGAGTATGTTGTTTATCTGGTAGTGTAAATAAATTATGTCCTACTTTATAAAACCTTAGTTATATCAAAAGTAAATCTGTCAAATAGAAGTAAATGAAAAACAACAAAAGGTCGACTATCATTCAAATGATGGAAAGATGCCTGTGATGGGGCTGGGTTCAGATCCCCACCTGTGACAACATCCACTGTCACTATCAGGGATGAGCTATTAGGGACGTCACTATTAGGGACGGATAATGCATTTTTGACGAGTACGAGCATGATACGAGTAAAACTGGTCAATATCTGTGCTCGTGCTGAAGGAGAATCCTTATTTGATAGCAGACTGTCTGCACCCTCTGCGATTGGCCAGTCACACACAGCACCCCCCCTCCTCCACACACATCTCTGCAGCGCGAGCTGTCTGCACTCACGCACACACAGACAATGATTGATCTCTGCTTGACTCGTGCTCACGTTGCTCTTTCGTACTCAGACTTTCTTCAACTCGTCTTTATTTTTGTTTGTATGATATTTAAAGTTACTTAGCGAACTTCTTTCATAATGTACGCGGTGCATTTGATAAGTCAGAGCTGAAAACGGCTGAAAAGTTGCGTTGGTCGCTGCCCCCCCCCCCCCCCCCCCCGTCTCTCTCCTTTACCGTCTGCTTGCTTTTAGTTTGACTGCGGTGTAAAAACTTCTGAACTCGTTCTGAACGCGGTTTTTGAGGATACAGTGAACCAGGCTGATATCATTTCACCGTTTGTTATAACTGGATGTAACATGAATCACCAAGTTCACACAGATCATTAAAACATAAACAGACCAGTTACACACAGACACGCACACACACAGCTAACACACAAAGAGCAGAACGTTTTTATTGAAGGCTATATTATAAAAATAAGTGTATTATAAATATTACAAACTAAGCTTTAAATGCTGTATATAGGCTTTTATAGGCTTTAAATACAGTAGATATTTTAACTGTTACACAGCGCCTCTCTCTCTCTCTCTCTCTCTCTCTATATATATATATATATATATATATATATACACTGATAACACACACACCTTAATCATCTCTAACTTTTGGGAAAAAAACAGAATGAAGAATTAAATAAATTATTAAAATTGAATAAATTATTGAGAAAAAATTAACAATTTGATCATAAAATAAAACACAAAATAGACAAAAAAAATTGTTAATATGAAAACTTGTTCATGCATACTTCGAGTTCATAATTTCCGACTGAGCATTGATGACTAAAAATATTCATTTAATGATTTTATTTTTTAAAAATACTTAAATAGTCCTTTCTATTGTATAAAAAACATTAATCTCAACTCTAGGCTGTTCAGTGAAAATTTATCAAATAAACAACAAATCAAGAAACTTCTCATCAATTCGTATCAATTTCAGACTTAAAATTATGTGCTGAGTCAAACCCCACCCACTTCCCTTAATCCACGCCCACTTTCGGTTTAAGTCCCGCCCACTCCGAGTACAGATACAGATACAGATAATTTAGATGGTTTAACAGATACAGATACAGATAATGGTGTACTCGCTCATCCCTAGTCACTATCAGGATTCCAGTTTTATTGTGTCTCCCTTGTGATTTTCCACAGTGTGTAGACAGAAAACCCCTTAGAAGCTCCACCATGTCACTCAATCCTGCCATTGATGGCCCCAAGTGTATCGGTCTGCGGCTTGCAACCCAGTGGGCGTGTCGTAGTGTGGGCGTGTCGCATTGTGGGCGTGTCGCATTGTGGGTGGGTCTGGTTAGGTTTAGGGCAGGGATCGGCAACCCGCGGCTCCGGAGCCGCATGCGGCTCTTTAGTCCCTCTGTTGCGGCTCCCTGCATTGGAAAATGAATTAATGACTGTTCTACTAAAGTGTATTGTATTTTGGTTGGTTCACTTTAATAATGGATTCAAAAGATCAGACAAATGTCCCCTTGAAACAAAAAGTTTCTATCTTATTCTAAATTTAGGATTATGATGATCCCTCTGAGGGATTCATGTACAGTTGCTCACTTTTCCCGAGTTCTCCGAGCACTGAAAATGCAGCACGTGAAATAAAATCCAACTCAACTATTAAAACAAAGACATAATTTATATTTTACCATTTTGCAAAGCAGCCCATTGAGTGTCAGGTGCAACAAGCAGGTAACTGCAGTAAAACGGCAGTGTCTGCGTCTCAGAAACCTTTATGCAGCCAATCAGTGTTAATAACTGCACTTCATGCTCCCGTGCCGCTATTGTGCAGCATAGCATGATACAGCCCTATTGAATCAGCAATCACGGAATTAAACATTAAACACGGAATTAAACATTTAAAAAGGGAATTAATTACAAACAAAGAATATCACTGAGTGTGGACTGCCGCAGCGCTGAACTTTCCTCCTGCGCACTATCCCACGATGTCTCAGGCGGAGCGCTCTGTGCGCTGTTGCTGCAGTTCTGGCATTTAAAGTGAATAATAAACGAGCAAAAGCTTATTTGTCCACTCCGACCCTTCATGCTGCGCTTTATCACTTCTCCAGCAGTACCACAACAGAAAAAAGTGTCTGATGCACTAGCATGTTCAGCGCTGCGTTGGCAATTCATTTGTTTTCACTCTCCTATTTTCGTCTTTTCTATTTTTAAAAAATTTCATTTTTCGGAGCTTACTCCCGCCTTAACAGCATATGCACAACAGACAGCGTGTTTGTTTGCTGCTGATTATTAACGCTCTTTTTCCATCCTACATAAAACAACAACCTTTCTTTCCTCACCCGCTTTCATTTTTTTTCTCATTCATTTTCTCTTTTATCCACATCAATATACTTAAAAGCAGTCCCAGTCTTTATTGTACGCCTTTTCAGTCCCCGCTATTTCTTTACATTTTTCCTCACAATTTTTTTTCTTTTCCAATATCCTTTCTTTTGTGCCACCCTGTAGCACTACCTCCATTGCCTGTGGCGTTCGTCAGACCACACACCCCCCTTTCCACCAAAGCCCTCCATCCCTGCTATTGCAGCTGATGGTGCGTGCGCATCCTCCTCCTCAGATGTTTCTGTGTCCCAGTCCACATCGGTTTCTTCCACTGCAGCTGTTGCTATCTGGGACCGTAGTCCAGTCTGGCCTTCTGGGGGCTGTTTTGTAGGGATGTTTTGCTCGGCCCCGGGTTGTGATCACTTGCTGCCTTGATCTGTATGATTACCGGAGGTCTCGCTACCGCTGTTTTGGTGGAAGTGTCAGAATCCCGAAACCACGTGACCACACTAACCGAGGCCTGGTTACGTCATCCCCCACCTGTGACGAGCTGAAATCCTAAGAGACTGGGTTTATTAATCTGTCCAGTGATTAATGGAGGCCTCCAAATCGCTTGGGAATTTATTGAAAAATACGTATTATCACAGAGGATCATTCCATGTGATTAACCACAGAGGAAACAGTAACAGAAGGTTGAAACCTATCTTTTATTATACACTGTGTCAGAGACCAAAACAGCTCCAGGCAGCGCTTCCCTCAGCTGCAGTACACATCTACAGCCAGCAGAGGAGCTCATACTGACTGTCTCAATTCTCGAGACTTCGTGTCAATCTCTTGGCAGCTGTGTCAAAACGTCTCAGTGTCTCATGAAGCTTCCTATTCACCACTCCCTACTGTTTTGTCTTTCGGCGGCCCAGGGTTGCCATACTTGTCACTGCCTCGGTCAGGCTGTTCTCTCTATTGCACCCCGTGGTGGACGTATGCCTAGGGATGTTATGCTCAAGCCCGTCTGCTCGACTCCGCCACGATCTTATGAACCGGAAGTCTCGCTACCGCTGTTTTGGTGGAAGTGTCAGCATGCCAAAAGCCACGTGACCACACAAACCGAGGCCTCCTTACGTCATCCGCGAGTGTCCACCCCAAATCTTGTAGAGACTGGGTTCCAATTAACTGTCATTGCTTTCTCCAGTTGTACAGATTCCCCCCGCCTCCGAATTTATTGCAAACTACATTACATGATCAAAGAATGCATAATTCACCAATCTATCAACCCCCACAAAGAGTAGAAACACTAACAGAAGGTGATAACACATCATATATTATACCCTGTGTTGCATGTCAATTACTGACGGCATCACTCTCCTACCTCCAGGTGTAACCCATTAACACACATTATGTCCAGACATATAAAAGACAGTGACATCCTTCACTTCTGGTTTTCCACCTTATTCCCCCCCCCCCAGGTAAGTATTCAACCCAGGTAAGTACATCACACACATTTGGTGCAGTTTCAGTACACTCCCCTACTGGTCAGTGTGCACCCATGCCAGCAAGGTAAGTATAATGACTAAGTATGAAACATGTAGCTCACAGTGACGGGCTGCTTCCTGTCACAATGCCCTTCAGATAATTTGAGATTTTTAAGGCATCATCTTTCCAAAAGGTAGGTTTGGCCTCCTTTGCTTTGGGAGTCCCTCACCAATCAGCTACATTGCACTTATTTGAAGCACCACTTTCTGCAACACAACAACTTCCCTGAATCCTGCTGACATTTCAGGGGACATACCAAAGCAATCTAGGAAGCAAAAAGTTTCCTTGTGTCATGCCATGAAGTTTTCCTCACTGAACACAAACTCTGAAAAGCTGCATGAAAATAATGAACTTTCTGTGGATGAATTTTTTAATTAGGATATGCAAATGCCATATTTCTGTCAGCCGTTGTTGAGTTTTCATGTGCTAAACAGCTCCGCACTTAACAGATTGTCACAATGTCTTTTTCCATGATGATTTAATTAAAATATTTTCCCTTCATTTACCTCCCTCATACTGTATAATGAAATGAAAAACAAATCAGAAATGCATCCATAATAACGAGCTAAAGCGAATTTATAACATTTTTCAAATTTAAATGCCAACTTCATCTAATCACGTGGCTCTTGCATCATTGTCATCACAAGTGACACTTTTACAGCTAATCTTCATTTTATTCCACCATGTAGAACATTAATTGCACTCTTTCTATTTAGATGGTAACATAATTGCACAATTAGCTCTTATTTTCTTGTGGAATAACTGTAACTAAAGTGCTCATTGAAATTCTGAGTCTAGGAAGTGGATTTCAGTTCTGTGTTTCTTCATTGCTAAACTAAGCAAAATGTTTTCTGTGGAAGAATTTCTGCAGCGGAGTGAGGCGTGCTGTCCCCAGGGAAATATATCAACATTTCTGTGGCGGCCCTGCTGAAATGACTATGTAGCCATGGGCGTCCATGCCCCGTCTCATTGTGGCTCTGTTGTCGTATCCAGACTGAGATAATGGCATCCGGACAGCATTTGTCTCTGACATTTTGCATGACTCTGTTGAACAAACACAGATGAATATGGCCGCCATGTGAAGGTGGCACAGTGTCTGCTGTAGTGACTTGTGTTGAAAAAGGTTTTAGTAGCTGTGGTGGCTCAGTTAACATCAGGGGAAGGTGTTGCATGCCTTCACTTCATTACTGAGACATATTGGCACCTGGAGTGAGGGATCATGTTGACTACTGGAGTATTATTCCTGCCTCTTTATTCAGCTCTTATCAAAAGATGGATTGCGTTTTGAAGCTTGAATAAATGCAGGATGTGGAATCTTCTTTATAGGATTTAGCAAATATTGGTTTTGTTTATCACAGCTTACAAGCCAAAATGCTGTTAAGGTGATGTCTCCAGGGAGTGAAGAGAGATATTTCAAACTGTCAGGGTTATCTTATGCATAATCGCTTGCACAAATAATGAATGATTGGGCAAGATCAGCAGCACGGCTTCATATCTGGAAGTGAAATGCTTGCGGCTGCACTGCAGTAAAAGAAAACAAACAGAGGGAAACAACAGTAACCTCTGCAGAGACAAACTTTGTTCGAGCTTCACAAACATTAGTAAATAAGCCTGTGTCTTTATGGCTTAGTAAAGTCTCAAAAAGCTTGTCAAAAGTGTGAGCAGAGCGGTTGCCCTTTATTGCTTTCAGTGCTGTTATGGTGCCTTTGAGTCTCGCTCCTGCTCCACAATAAATGAAGAGCTGCTTGCTAACTCTGACCACGTTTACCTTTGGGGCCTGTGTGACTGAAATGCCCCTTTCATCTAGGAGGGATATGTCTGTCTCAATATCCTCCTGGTGCTTATGGCACTCTGCACACAAAGGAAGAAAAGAAGAGATAGAGAGTTGTCCCATATCTTTGTGCACCATAGCATATCCCCGTTTGTGTGCCCCCCCGCCTCCTCTTCTAATCTCTGGGGAAAAGTAAGGAGAATGCAATCAGTTTGGATGAGGAGTTGGAGGGGGGGGGGGCATCCAGACCCATCGACAAGGAAACAAGGGGACGGTTGACTGGCAGCCCCTCCAGCCGTCCTCCGCTACTTTTCTGCTGTGTGTCACACCCTCCTGCCTCCCCGTCTTCCAATTGTACCTGTCTGCGGTGCAGCGGTTGAGATCTCGGAGATTCGCTGGTGCAGTGCACACAATATCTCTTTATCCTTCGCCCCAGTGGCCCCTAGGCTCGAACGCACAGAGCGGAGCCACATTTGATATGCTCCGTCAACAGTTTTGTTTTCTCAAAGGATCAACTCAGAAGTTTTGTTTAACTTGCAGCCAATTTTCAAAACCCACACGACGAGTTTGCAAGTTTAGCTGATAACTGTTTAAAGGCTAGCATTTTGATAAGGCTTTTCAGTGGGTGAATTGTGAGGAAGAATTTAGATCAGACCATGATGAAGTATTGATAATTAGGTGTGTTAGGCTTTGGTGACAGTTTTCAGTTTTACATTACCAGAATAAAAGCGATTGGCAAGCTTTTATTATTGCATTTGATCATAAAGTACCAAAATGTGTTTCACCTACAAAAGCTGCTCCTAATAATTCATTTTGAACCATATGCAGTCTTCAGCTTGAGGAACTCCAGTTTATTATTGCTCAGTTTGGCTGCAACAACAAAGAGCACTTACATGTAATATCAGAGCAGGAAAATGACAAATGACATAGAAGAAGGTGAGAATAGTTGAGGGAAACATCAACAGATGAAAGTCCATCATTGCCCCTGGTGGAATAAGAAGCTTCTGTGCTGCTGTTGACAATAAAGATTGCCTTGAGAGCTTTCTGAGGGATTATAATATAAATCAAATCAAATCAAATCAAGCTTTATTTATAAAGCACTTTTC
>JALJCO010011384.1:0-10650 GCA_023101725.1 Atherinomorus stipes | reverse complement strand
CCGTATATAACAGTGATATTTACACCGTATATAATACTGATATTTACACCGTATATAATAGTAATATTTACACCGTATATAACAGTGATATTTACACCGTATATAATAGTGATATTTACACCGTATATAAGAGTGATATTTACACTGTATATAATAGTGATATTTACACCGTAACACCATGAAGCTTTACATCACTGCTTCTGGAAGTGGCCGGTTAGAAACTTTATCAGGCTGTCATGTTGTAACGTCGCCTATGACATCATAACTCGTCATAACTGCATCTGTGTACATAACTGTAGTTACGGTAAACTACCGGTTATGATAGAAAATGTCATTTAGCTGATCTGCAGCCGTTTACTGCAACCAGAACAGGAATTTCACTGGAAGATGCAAGTTTTCTCTGGAGAGTTTCTTTGTGCACGAGTATGAAACGTGCACGTTATTTCGTGCATGTTGAGTGGGAGGAGAGAAAAACGAGAGTAGGAGCGTTTCTCACTGGGAGAAACAGTTAGGGGCGGGGCTTTCAGTTAGGGGCGGGGCTTACAGTTCAAACGACACTCTTCACCTCACTCACGGCTCGCAAATGTGCAAAATCAGGTACAGCGCCTTTAAAACGTGTCAGTATGCGACTGTAAAACTTGCTTCATACCGCCGGATATGGATAAAATCTGCTCATCCATACCAAACGTCGTCTTCGTTACTGGCCTACATACCTCTCTCCGGTTTCAGCGTTGTTATGAATGTTACTCCGTTCACCCTCTAGGGGGCAGTGTTGCATGAAATTTACCGCCATCGACAATCGCGAACATGACGTCTGTAGAGGAGGTAGTTTTGCTGCGTCTACTTCAGAAAATGCGGAGAAAAGAATAAGTGTATGCAGCGGTGGCAGGTCCGACCACTTAAAAGTGGTCAAAATAATTTAAACTTGACTTTTTTAAATGTCCTCTTCCTAGTCTTCTTCTTTGAATTTCCTAAATGGGTAAACTCTGTAAACACTGAATCTATACTGCTGCCACGATTTCCAGTGGAATTGCTCCGTTTCATCCGGGGCACTCTGGATTCATAAGTTCTCTTGCAGAATGCTGAACATACTGACAGACAAAACGACCTCTGGATATGGATGAAAGTGTCCATTTCCGCTTACAGTAGGTTAAGAATGGGGTTTAAGCCAGGGTGAGATCATCCAGTAGCAGTTTCAGGGTGTTTATGAAACAGAGAACATGTCCTGCTCTGAGATGCTGCTGCTCGAGCATGAGGCTCGTGTGAGCGCGTCTACATGGGGGCGGGGCCACACTAACAGCCACGGCTCATTGAGATGAGCTTAAGTCTGCATGAGTCTCCAATAGCACAAGAAAAAATCCCTGCATTTATCGCTAGTCACTTTTTGAAACAAAAGTTGTGTGGGGGGGTTGCATGATGTGTATGAAATTGCAGTAAGTTATTCGTATTTACGACAGTAATTCTTTCATTCAGTGGAAACACCCATTCATCCATGAAAAAAATAGTCAAATACAGTGAAACCAGTATAATTTGAGAGTTTATACCATGATATACAGGGGTTAGACAATGAAACTGAAGCACTTGGTTTTAGACCACAATCATTTATTAGTATGGTGTGGGGCCTCCTTTTGCGGCCAATGCAGCGAAAATTAGTCTTGGAAATGACATCTACAAGTCCTGAACAGTGGTCAGAGGGATTTTAAGCCATACTTCTTGCAGGATAGTGGCCAGGGGTCTCATTTATAAAACTTTGCGTAGGATCTTTACTAAAAGTGTACGTACGCCCAAAACCAAAAGTTTGCGTACGCCAAAAAATATTCAGATTTATAAAACCGTGCGTACGCACAGATTCAAGCAATTTCCCCTTTATAAATCACACTCTTCCTGGAAGTTTGCGCAGGTGAATTTGGCTCATATTCCGCCTCCTACACGCCCACATTCTACCATAGATGGTTAATGCAAAGTACCTCATGGATGTTTCTGCATATAAATGAGCCAGCTGATCTGAGGCATTTAAAACTGAATTGTGGCGATCGAAAAGAAATTTAAACGTAATTTCGCGGAGACGGAAGTAGAGGTGCTTGTTGGTGAAGTGGAGCCTCACAAAATCATTTTATTTGGGCGTCACAGGAAACACAGGTAAACGTAAGTCTGCTGAGTGACAGCAGGTTGTTGTGGCGGTGATGATGTAACGGAGGTCTGTTCCAGAAGTCGCTGTGGAGGAAACGCTGTCAGAGCGACTGTATTCAGAACACAGAACACCTGTTTGGTGTGGTGCAGCGCGATTCCCCCTCACGTGCCCTCCCCTCGCCTGTAAACACTTCCGCCGGTCTTTGCTGAGGTTGATGGCTCCACAACGGAGTGCGCTGTGGTCAGCAGCAGCTGATGCGTCAGGGTGGGCACGGTTTCGGTGGTCAGGGTATCTGGATCCAGTTCATAGACAAAAGCGCTGCAAAAGTAAATGTGATTATTAGCCGGTCATCATCATTGGCCAGAAAATCCTCATGGTCTCTAAAGACTCTCTCCATCCTGATCCTGCCATTGGCATAGTCTTCAAGCAATGCCAGCGCATTCATTGTAAAGCATTACGCAACAGTGTCACTGCAGTATTTATGTTTACTCAGTAATTACAGTAATTGCTATACAGCTTGTCACAATTAATGGAACAATAATCTTTTATTCTTTTACGTGTTGATGTTTTCTCTTCTGCACCCCAGCTGCAATGCTTTTTATGTTTTATGTAAAGCATTATCCTGTACATTAATTTGCTTTATAGATAAACTTGTCATTGCTACATAATTTGAAGATGAACATACACTTTGAACACACTGTGCTGTAAGTCCTGAATGGGTGCTTATGGGTTGTATGGCTTAATTGAGGACCATACGAGGGTTTACAGTCTGATATTAATGGTTAAATGCATGAACGTGGCTTAAGTTCATCATCTCACCAGCGGTGCCGCCAGTTTCCCCGTCTCCAAAATGTTCGTGCGCAAAGTTCAGAATGTGCGCACCGGTGCGCACATTCTCCCGTCAGGTTTGTTTTTATAAATCAGAAACTTTGCGTGGAAAATCACTTACGCCACTTTCAAGCCCTGTTTTGTGCGTAAGCAAGCTTTATAAATGAGACCCCAGGTCACTACGTGATGCTGGTGGAGGAAAACGTTTCCTGACTCGCTCCTCCAAAACTCCCCAAAGTGGCTCAATAATATTTAGATCTGGTGACTGTGCAGGCCATGGGAGATGTTCAACTTCACTTTCATGTTCATCAAACCAATCTTTCATCAGTCTTGCTGTGTGTATTTGTGCATTGTCATCCTGATACACTGCACCGCCTTCAGGATACAATGTTTGAACCTTTGGATGCACATGGTCCTCCAGAATGGTTCAGTAGTCCTTGGCCCATCTAGCACAAGTCCTGGGCCAAGCGAATGCCGTGATTTGGGTGGTTTTACGTTTTTTAGATACAATCCGGGTTAGCACCCGAACATCTCTTTCAGACAGCTTCCTCTTGCGTCCACAGTTAATCCTGTTGGATGTGGTTCGTCCTTCTTGGTGGTATGCTGACATTACCCTGGATACTGTGGCTCTTCATACATCACAAAGACTTGTCTTGGTCACAGATGCGCCAGCAAGACGTGCACCAACAATTTGTCCTCTTTTGAACTCTGATACAATGTTGTATGCATTGCAATGTTTTGAGCAAAACTGTGCTTTTTACCTGCTAATTGAACCTTCACACTCTGCTCTTACTGGTGCAATGTGCAATTAATGAATGTTTGCCACCAGGCTGGTCTAATTTAGCCATGAAACCTCCCACACTAAAATGACAGGTGTTTCAGTTTCATTGTCTAACCCCTGTATAATTAGTCATACAGCTCAACATTATTTAGAATATTTTAATGTTATCATTACTTAACTTGGTTAACTAATGATAAGTAAGTGTTTTATTAAGTAAAATTAAATTATTTATTAATTACTTAATTCAATAATTCAATTTATACAATTAAGTGACTTATTTAAGTAACTTGGTCCTTAATCCCCGCCAGCTGCTCCCCGGGCGCTTTAGATAGCAGCCCACTGCTCTCAGGTTCAACCTGAGAAGGGTTAAAATGCAGAGAATGAATTTCCTAATTGGCACACTTATTGGGATTAATAAAATATATCTTTTTACAAAAAAATGTCAACAATTCCAAGTCCAGATTCAAAAGTCTGAGGATTTTAAATGCAGCTGTATATGCTATAGTTTTTACAGCTGAATGGGCAAAATAAAACACAGAGAAAATGACAAACGTTCATCTGCCATTTTATTAATAAAATGATCGGTTATTGGTCTTATCATTGAAATGAAAATGAAAATTTATTAAAGACGTGTTTGTTTTACGAACATTTAACGCGTAAACATTTGCCACGACTGGCGCTTCAGGGAACTGCAGCCACCAGCCAAGCCGGCATGGGAGCATAAACTGATGCTATAACGTTGTTTACAATGCTGATAGTCTTTTTTCGTCATAGTCACACTTTTTAGTGTCTTTCAGTTGATCTGGATTGTTTGCCGACAGCAGAAGAATCCATAACTATCCTTTACAGTGTTTGAATTCACCACTTCTTCTTCTGCTCTTGAGTTTTATGGCTGATTGCTACCCATTTCAGGGAGCAATACCGCCACCTACAGATCAAATCCAGGATGAGAGATTAGGTAGTTACAGTCTATAATCCCAGAGGGAGAAAAAAGAAAAAACATTATACAGTGTGTGTGTGTATATATATATATATATATATATATATATATATATATATATATATATATATAGATGGGTTTCCCGTTTACAAACATTGGCAGTTGCGCGCGCAACCAGGGGCAAAAAGCCTGTTTTGTATTGCATCTACGGCCAAACACGCACTCCTATCATTCCTAAAAATGTAAAGTAACCTGACGAAACAAAGAGATCTTTTACTCTTTGTTAAAGGAGCTGTATCATGCTTTTCAAATGTTCCAAAAGTCAAATACATGCATTTATAAGCTAGATATGTTCCCATCGTTACTATAGAAACTAATTTGGTGTTAAATATTAGTTTTTCGATGCATCTAATTTCCAACACGGAAGTAAGATGGCTGACTGTACTGAACCGCGGAGCTCTCGACCAATTGCAGCATGTTTTACGCCCATTTCATGATGTCGCCCCGGAAGAGACACTTATTCTGAAGGGTCACAGAATTGTCTGTAGCACCGGCACCGGCAGCTCTCATGTGGATGTTGGTAGTAAACATTGATGGATATTTCCTCCGATCGACGGGATAAAACAGACCAGCCTGTTATGGAGCTGTATGCGCTCGACCCAGAGTCTGATATGGAGTTAGAAGTATACGCAGTACCACAGAAGTACCACAGAGACCCCTGACAAGTAAGTAAATTAGCGAACAAATCATAGGCTAACAGTTAGCATTGATCTGAGAGATGTGTTGACTCACCGCTGTTGTCTGTCCATGAGGCGTTTTTATAGTAGGAACTGCGTCAGGTTTCAGAAGTAATCCCCGAGAAAAAAACATTCATGAAGTTGTCAGGAGTGAAGTTCACACACAAAGTTGAGTTTTTTCTGCTCCTGAAGTTAAAATCCAACCACTTCTGGGAAGTCGGTTCATCCAGTACGACAAATACACTCCCACGCTGAACGTAACTGCATTTTTCCCAACTTGCTGTCCTCTAGAGTTTAAAAAAAAAAAAAAAAAAAGGAAGAAAATTCTCCTGAACTCTGGAGCAAACGTCTGTTAGCTGATGGCTGTTTGTCTCTGAGGAAATCTTCCTGCAGGTGTTAGTTTCTTCCTCAGAGAGTGTGTATAGGTTAGGATTCGCTGAGTTTCTGTTCAACACAGGGCGTCTTGCTACGATGTTGCGCATGCGTGTTTGGACTTTCGTGATTGGTGCCACGCTCATACGTAACGGGGTGGGTAGTCAGCCGTTTGCAGGGAGGTAGCGCTTGGTTTAAATATTCATGTAGATTACTCAAATATGCATGAATGAAGAAAAATAACGATTTAAATAATTTCTTGATGAGGAAATAACACACTGACATGCTGAAAAGCTCTTAAAAGTCCATTTTTCATGATAGGGCTCCTTTAAAACCAAAATAGACCACAACAATCTGCAGCCTGCAGCAGGTTCAGTTCAGCTCCGTGTCGTCCTCACCTCCTCCATACAGGAGCAACTTTCACTAGTTTGGGATGAAACCAGGCAAAGACGACATCATCACTACGTTTGGAAAGGAGCTGATTCCAGCTGTTAGGGACTAACACGCATTGCTGTCGGTAAGTTTCGCTGCTTGTGTAACGTTCTGCTTTATTGTGTATGAGATCGTGGTGGACAGTAGACAGACTAGCTAACTGCTAGCAAGCTAACAGTATAAACTCAAACGCCATCTGATTTACGACCCCCGTACTTCGTACTAAATCTCCGGGATGCGTTGTTATGCCACGTGAACGTTCATAAACGGCTCCACCATCAGTTTCTTCTTCTTTTTTAAGTTCGTGTCTAAGCAGCAGAGGATGGCTGTCACACACAGTGTTTACAGTTTATGTCATGCAGCCGATCGCGGCGGTGATGCTGCTATTACAGTCTTCCCACTAGAATATGGGAATAATTTCTGCCTCCGCCGTGGTTTAATCCTACATGTGACCATGGTGAAAGACTACATAAATCCTAGTCTGAACCGGAATAAGTTATCTGGGAGGGTTTTCTGAAGATCAGTCACGCCTACTGTCCTATTTTCACCATTTTCGACTGTTCACATGCATTAATGTTTTGATTTTTGCAACCGAACAAATACCAGGACTCAAACATTATATTTCCCCGACACTTTCACGTCATATCTTGACCTCATCTGCATTAAAAGTCGAGTTTTGTATGTAAAACACACGTCTTCTCATAGTTCAATAATGCTTTTCCTCTGTTTTCTTGCCCCCTGGTTGCGTGCGCATCCTATCTGTGACGTTGCTCAGAAACCATCTATAGTGTGTGTGTATACTGTATATTACTGGTGTCCCCTACTAAGAATTGTCATAGTCTAATCTGATTAGTCAGATAATGCCATTCGTCGACGAATAGTCGAATCATGTTTTGTTTTTTTCCCCTTTATTGATTCATAATCTCATTTGCATCTTTTCCTGCTCCAGAGAAGGAGCTGCAAAACCTCATTAAATAAAGTTCATTTTTCATTTGACATAAGATAACAGGACGTCTCCATCAACTTCTGTTTTTCTATTTCACTGATTAGGCTGTAAAACATGTCTGCTCATTTACAGTGCTTTTCTTATTTATTTAATATTTAACAAAAAGAAAATTAAAAGGTATGTTGGTGTGAAACAATTTATTAATTTGATTTTTATCTTTCAGTTAACACTGCAGGCATAAACCTAATGTTTTTATCTTTATTTTTTTGCTTAACAATTTAAAGTCGGGAAAGAGAATTAAAAGGGTTCAACAGTCCATGCGCGGTCCAAATGTCAAACATACAAAGAGGAATTCCAATAGCATAACCTTCACTGAATAAATAAATTAATTACACAATAACAAAAATAGGCTCATCACGAAGTAAAAAGTTATATCCATGTAAAACAGAAAGTAAAAGTTAGAAAGTGCAGTAAAAAGCTGCTGAACAGGAGAGATGCTCCTCGCTTTGTTAACAATGAAGCCGACAGGAGAATCTGCTCTGGATGGAGGGGTGGAGGTGGAGGAAATGTGCAGAACATCACAGCCACGATTATTCCACAACTTGCTGGATGGTTCAGCATCTTCCGCTGGCATCTCCACCGTGCATGAGGAGCCGCTCCACATGTGCGCTCAACAGCTGAAGCAGCGAGACGGCGGTCCAGTTCAGGACAAAGATAAAAGCGCTGCTCAGGGAGTCTGATATCAGCCGCAGGTTCATGATTCAGGAAATGATGGTTCTTTAAAACGCTGATTTCCTGATGGACTGTTTCCACCTTCACAGACTGATGCTGTAAATCAGTGGAAGAAGCTACAACGATGATGATGATGATGTGACAGTTAAGGGTCCTTCATCATGTCTCTGGCTGAATGGTCAGACTGCGGTTTGCACCCGCCTGCCCGGCTCATCTTGGTTTATGCCACACTAACAGAATTATTCAGCTGCTAACAGACCTATAACGTGAGTTATTTAAAGAACAAATGAATATTGTGTAAAAATCAAACGTTCAGCACCCTCCTACCGCAGGATGGTATGATCTTTGCTTGGTAACCACATGTTGCGACTAATCGACTTAGAGGCTGACAGTCGAAGCGCAGTCCTGGAAACGAATCGTTGACTATTTGGGGACACTTTCCAGGTGACCTGAATTAGACTTTCTCTCAGCGTTTCAATGCACATGAACAGTTCTCAATGGTTAAATATCTATTGCACATCATGCTGTTCTCCAAAAACCGAAAGTTGAATATCCCTAACTTTTTGTGAGTAGTGTATATACTGAATTCACCACGAGCGTCTCCTTCCTGCATCAAAACTGTCGGGGACGCGGATGCAGCATCGATGACATCACATCCGCAGGACAGCGCAGGAAATTCACAGCGCATTATGCAGCACGCAGCCTGTTCAAGGCAACGGAGAGAGACGTGGGGGAAACGTTCCTTTTTGTGGTTTTTAACACACAAAATTCCAACTGCCTAGAAAATCTGGTTCCATAACAACAATTTCCAACTGCCGAGGTCTGTCGGCTTCTGGTATTTTTAGGGGTGTAAACGCCTCATCAACTCGGCTTCTATTATGCAAATAAGTCCCAGAACAGCAAGCAGCGTGTTCTTGCAGAGTCTACTACGGGCGTGGAGCACTTCTGTGCCTCACTCTAAAAAGCCCAAATAAAAATAATCAATATTAAATAAAAGCCCAAATAAAACCAATGAGAAATGATAAAAACCATCAAGACCATCTTCTTTTGCCGGACTTGTCTAAAATAAGATGTGTTTTCAGATTAGCGGTTTGATGTGCTGCGAACACAGGCGCAGTGTGGGCTGAGAGGATGGAAATTCCCTGAAAAATGCCTAAATGTGGTGCATCTATGTCAGAGGTGGTGACTCGGAGTCAGAAACAAATATTCTTGACTTGATCTCAGGCGATTTTTATCCAAGTGAAAAGCATGACTGCCTCATTTCTCCTCATGAGAAATCATGGTACAGTCAAGGCCGCCTTAATGCACGGGCTTACCTGGGCTGAAGCCCAGGGGCCAATGGAGTTCAGGGGCCCGTCATTTTTGGGAAAAAATTGCATAAAAAGTCAAGTTATTATGCAATTTGTCAGTTTTCCTGTCAATCGCATTATATGCAAATTAGAAACTGCTGATTGATCCAAACCCGTTCCTACAAACCCCGCCCCGCCGCCATGTGACAATCTGAGAATGCTCCATCACTTAACTTTAGAGACAGGTGTAGGTTGTGTCGGCTAAAAATGACGGTTTTAGAGGCGTTTTTACAAGAAAATGACTAAAGAGCATCCCGAAGCTCTTTGGATTCTTTCAGCCTCACACAAATGACAGCGAGGAAACCGCTCATCTAACCCACTGAGGAGGCAGCGACGCCCACGCTGATGCCAGAGGTAACGGACACAGGAGAGGAATACAGAGGTGGGGGGGGGGGGGGGCGTAGAGACGGGCACACGCGCATCAGAGAGAGAGAGGAGGGGGGACGAGATGGCACATTAGCGGTGACCTGGGCCTCTGGGGAAAACTTTGACCGGCCCAAAGTCCACACTTACAGGATAAAAATGGGACCGATACCTTGTCAAAATAAAAGTCCACACTTACAGGATAAAAATGGGACCGATACCTTGTCAAAATAAAAGTGCTGATAAATCTGCGTCACAGCGCACGCGGCAGGCGCAAAGTAACGGTGAGTGAGTAAACAGAGAACGGCTACGTTACTTTCCATCAAACATGAAGGTGATCATGTTTATCATTTAGCAGAGGGCAGTGACGTCCATAGCGACAGACTGGCGACCTGTCCAGGTGTACCTGCCTCTCACCGGATAATCGATAAACTCCAGCCCCCCCCCCCTGCAACCCTGCTGCTGTGCAGAAAATAAATGAATGACAGTGATGTCCCCAGAAAAACCATGATTGCTTATATTAATCCAGCAGCCGACTGTGGAACAGCAGACTCCAAACCAGAGAAACAGTTAAATGACCAATGTGAATACTGGACACAGGTTCTATAGAGGGGGGTTGCAGGTGTGAAATATTTGGCTGAATGTGGACTTGATAGCATTCATGAGTGAACCAGGTTATTTGAGCAGCACGAACTAATCAAGCTGTTTGATTCTTTCTTAAAGTTTAGTTTGATTTGTTGCTGCTATTATTTATTTATTTTATTATTATTAATTTCAGATTTTGTATTATTATTATCGTTATTATTATCATTATTATTATTATTTTTCATTCTGCTCACATTATCTAAAAATCAATATCATGTCAAACTAAAAACAAAACACTCGGAACAGCCTTAGATAGTATTTTCTATAATGACACTCTTTTTTTTTTTTTTTTTTTTTTTTATAAAAAGAGAAAAATCGAGTAAATTTAGAGGACGGGACAGGGCCTACAAACTTCTCAGCCCAGGGGCCTACCAGTAGGTTAAGGCGGCCCTGG
>JALJCO010011383.1:0-34183 GCA_023101725.1 Atherinomorus stipes | reverse complement strand
CAACCACATTTGTTGGGAGGGGAAATGCAATTGATAGTAAGTAAATGCTGCATACTAAATGTGGCTCGTTGGACTGAACAACTCGTCCTGGCTGCTGTCTGCCTCGTCACATGAACAACACTTGAGCTGGAGAAAATACTAGGAGGAAACATAAGAGTGACTCTGGAGCAGTGGATAATACCACCAGCGCCCTCAGAAGGAAAATGAGATAGTCTTCATTTTATACAGCACTTTTACTTTGCCAATTGCAAATCAATTTAAAATACAATTAATATCATAATAATCAAAACAATCAGCAGCTAGAAAGTTAACAATGACAATTTAAGATCTCAGTGAATGGAACAAAACAATTTTGAGATTAAATACAAATAAACTGATATATAAAATAGACTAAAAAGAAAATAATAAAATCCAATTATTTGGTGCTCACACCCAAGCTGAGCCTGACTTTAGGCCTTTTTAAAATGGAAAGTTTTAAGTCAAATGTTTTATGTAAAATGTATAAATGGAGTCTACATTCCAGACACTGATTGGAAGCCGGTTCCACAGAAGAGAGCTTGATAGCTAAAAGGCTTTCCCCACCCATGTACTTCGAGAGACCCGAGAACCACAAGTTGGCCTGCTTATAGGGAGCAGAGGGTTCTTTTGGATGATGAGGAACAAGGAGTTGTTTAAAGTTATGGTCTACCTTCTCAGAATCAGTTGAAAAGAAATTTTGAAAAAAAGCCACTTGACCATCTAGAGCTTTGTTTGTAAACAGTAGAACTTTGTTTGATCCTGCAACTTCCATGAAGCTCAATGAAGGAAAACCTGACTGGAGATGTGCTATCTTTCCTGTTGCTCACCTGCTGATCAGAACTTTTACAGCAGCGTCTGGATCAGTTGAGGCTTGTTAAGAGTCCACTTCAGGAGAACCAACAAATAAAAAAATTACAATCACTGCATTTACATGCAGACAATAACCCTTTCATAGCCAGAATATTAGCAATAACCCAGTTGCGCACGGCCACATATAAAACACCACAGCAAAACCTGAATATGCGCATATTCGGGTTTTTGAAAACCAGAATATTACCCCTGGGTTTCTTTTTTTCTAACCAGAATATTTGGTCATGTAAACGTGTATCCGAATATCTCCATTGAAAGGAATATTAAATTGTGTTCTGTGCATGTTCTATTCGCAAGGATTCTTGGTCTTTGGAGTAAACCACAGGAGTATTTGTACCAGCGATCAGATGGTGCTCTGCACAGCTCGCTAGTTTATATATCACCATGGCAACATGTGTCACCCAGGAGGAACTGGTTTGCAAACAAAGTTACTTAGCAGGGCTCCATCACTCATCTGGAAAGTTTGGTGAAGGCATGACCCAGGAAAATTGTCACGCCAGCTGGAGTCAGTTGAACTTCATCATTACAACTGTTCACACCAGTCCTGACCGAGACTTTCTTCGTAAGAGAGTCCGGTGGGCTCTGGGTGGAAGTGGGAAGCGTGGATGTTGTTGGATGGCGTACTAGCGCTTTCCATTCTCCATCTCCACCACACCCTTTCTCCCCCTCTCTATGACCCGCAATAGCTGTCAAGTACTGCTGGTGAGTCAGTACCAGCACAGCAGCGCTCAGCAAAGGTACTGCTATCGGCTCCGGACTGCTGTCAAGCCAGCCGCCTCTCGCAGCTCGTGCCCGCCAAGCCAACTGGCCTTATTTCGGCTGTAAATTCGGAATCTTAGCTGGCTTGACCACGGTGGATCCCGATGGTTCATTATCCACCATCATCATGACGTTCTGCATACATCGCGGTTTAAACCAACCTGCTGGGGTTGCTTTAATTCCAGTAACATTTTCAAGCCTCTGTAATATAGAATTTTGTGTTCAATAATATCAAATGACAGAGAGGCAGATGAAGTGATGCTCCCATTAGTGCCTAGTGCCTACGGTACAAGCCTTTTGGGGGTAGTCGGGATCTGGGGTTCATCCTTGTCTCACAGCTAGCAGCATTAATACTGCCTTCAAATGGAAGTGGAAAGCTTGTGATTATGACTTGTGAACTCAGTTGTTTTGAAGACCACAAGAAGATATTTGAATTCTTAAAAATGTGAAAGCAGCAATGGCAAGCAAAGCTATTTGTCTTACTTGTTTTGATGAAAAATTAGGTTATAGATGTAAATGCAGATACTGTGTGGGCTTGCAAGATGAGGACTGAATTGCATACAAAGCAAGGGAGGCAAGCAGGTGCAAAAACAAAAGGCTTTAATCATCAGACTTGGTGAAGAACAGCAGATTATGAGCTGTAACGACAAAGGGCATATGGGGAGCCTGAGAGAAAGACATGTTAAAAAAAAAAAAAAAAAAAAAAAAAGAAATCCAAAAGGTTAAATGAGAGGTAACAAAAACAAACCAGAAAAATAGGAACATGTGGAAAACAAATGAAGCAAACAGGAAAAGCAACATGAACACAGGCTAACAAAGGAAGAGAGAGAGACAGAACTGTATTCAGTTTCAGGGACTGAATGAGACATCACATTCTGATGAAAACTAAAGTTAAATTAAAATAACTTTGACTTAAATTGATTGGTTTCCTTGACAGTTGCTTACAGTAGCTCCATCCCTCAACCTTTTCAGCCTACCCTTGACCTCCACAAGCAACAAATCCTTGCATAAAAACAATGAAATTTATTTCTGTGGAGAAGAATCAATAGGTTAAATTTTTCGTGACTCTTTTTGTTTTGCAACTGGGTTAGATATAGATTCAAATCATACCAGTGACGTACAATTGTGTGACAAAGTGTTTGTCCCCTTCCTGATTTCTCTGTTTTTTGCATGTTTGTCTGCACTTATATGTTTCAGATCATCAAACAAATTTAAATGTGAGACAAAGATAACACAAGTAAACAGAAAATGCAGTTTTTAAATAAAGATTTTTATCAGTAAAGAAGGAAATGATCCAAACCTCCATGACCCTGTGTGCAAAAGTGATCCCCCCATTAAAACATAAATAAACTGTGGTTTATCACATTTTTGGAAAGCTGAGTTTAATTTCTCTATCCACACCCAGGCTGATTACGGCAACACCTGTTCTCAATCAAGAAATCATTTAAATAGGACCTGCCTGACGAAGTGAAGTAGACCAAAAGATCCTCAAAAGATAGACATCATGCTGCGATTCAAAGAAACTCAGGAAAAAATGAGAAACAAAGTAATCTGTAAAAACGTTACAAAGCCATTTCTAAAGCTTTGGGACTCCAGCGAACCACAGTGAGAACTATTATCCACAAATGGTGAAAACATGGAACAGTAGTGAACCTTCCCAGGGGGAGGTGCTGGCCGACCAAATTTACCCCAAGAGCACAGTGACAGAACTGCAGGCCTCACTTGCCTCAGTTAAGGTCAGTGTTCATGACTCCATCATCAGAAAGAGACTGGGCAAAAATGGCTGCATGGCAGAGTTCCAAGACCAAAACCACTGCTGAGCAAAAAGAGCACTAAAGGCTCGTCTCAGTTTTGTCAGAAAGCATCTTGATGATCCCCAAGACTTCTGGGAAAATACTCTGTGGACTGATGAGACAGAAGTTGGACTTTTTGGAAGGTGTAGGTCCCATTACATCTGGTGTAAAAGTAACACAGCATTTCAGAAAAGGAACATCATACTAACAGTAAAATGTGGTGGTGGTAGTGTGATGGTCTGGGGCTGTTCTGCTGCTTCAGGACCCAGAAGCCTTGCTGTGGTAAATGGAACCATGAATTCTGCTGTCAACCAAAAAATCCTGAAGGAGAATGTCCGGTTATCTGTTCATGACCTCAAGCTGCACACTTGGGTTCTACAGCAGGACAATGATCCAAAACACATCAGCAAGTCCACCTCTGAATGGCTTAAGAAAAAAAAAAGAACTTTGGAGTGGCCAAGTAAAAGTCCTGACCCGAATCCCATTGAGATGCCGTGGCATGACCTTAAAAAGGTGGTTCATGCTGGAAAACCCTCCAACGTGGCTGAATTACAACAATTCTGCAAAGATGAGTGGGCCAAAATTCCTCCACAGCGCTGTAGAAGACTCACTTCCAGTTATTGCAAATGCTTGATTGCAGTAGTTGCTGCTAATGGTGGCCCAACCAGTTATTAGGTTTAGGGGGCAATCACTTTCATCACACAGGGCCATGGAGGTTTGGATTGTTTTCTCCCCCTTAAAAATAAAAATCTTTATTTAAAACCTGTATTTTGTGTTTACTTGTGTTATCTTTGTCTCACATTTAAATTTGTTTGATGATCTGAAACATATAAGTGTGACGAACATGCAAAAAAGGAAAAATTAGAAATCAGAAGTCACACAACTGTAGCATTTGAAATGACATTATTATTTTGTGTGTGTGCGCGTGTGCGTGTGTGTGTGTGTGTGTGTGTGTGTGTGTGTGTGTGTGTGTGTGGGGGGGGGGGGGGGGGGGGGCTTTTTTAAGCTTATTTCATGCATACAAATTAACCAAGATTGCAAGCTTTGTATTCCTGCCAAAAGAATCATTTTCATATTTCCAAAAAGTTGAAAACAGAATGAGCGACTGTTGCAGTCGTAGCAGATCAGGCCAAAAACAAATGGATGTGGAGCTGAGCAGCACTAACAGGGTATCAGGAAAGCAAACAAACAAAAAAAACAGGAAAACATTTGGAGACCGACTGAGGCAATGTTGGTTTTAGAGTTTTTGGACAGTTTATAAGAGGATAACAGCAGCCTGATGCTGTAAATCAGGGTTATTCATCTCTGGTCCTTGAAGACCACTGCCCTGTAGGTTTTAGTTGTTTACCTGCTTCAACATACTGTCTTGAAATGAAACACTTCTTACAGTAGGTTCTCCACAAGCCTGTTCATTATTCATTCATTTTGTCTGTCAGTGCAAGCAGGGATCATCTAAAACCTACAGGGCAGTGTCCCTGGAGTTGAAGAGCCCTGCTGCAGTGCCTGAGCAATAACTCAACTTTATTAATATGCTACAACTTTCAAGTTTAACACAAAATGCTTTGAAAAAAACACAGAAAGATTTAAAATATTCATCAAAGCTCTTTACTTGAAATAATGATAGAAAATGTATTTTATTTAAATGAAAATAAAAACAGAAGGATTAGAAAGAAACACAGGAGGCACATTAAAATGGCCTGGGCATATAAACAGATCTGAAAGGGAATAAAAAACATGACGGATATTTGTTCTAGATTTAAACTAGAGTCATTGTGGGGTGCTATGGAAAAATAAACTCTTTGGTGTCATATAGAACCTGGCTTTCAAGCACTTTCTATTGAATAAAAATAGTTTACATTGTATTTAACATGGAGCTACTGGCTTAAACAGGAGAATTGTGATCCGTTTTGGCACTCTTTTAGTCAGCTCTGTCGATGAAATTGAAAAATTAATGAGACTCATGATGCTTATTTTCACTCTTGTCTACAAGTTTGCTCAATTCCTCCATTTGTCATAATTCACAATGTAGCCACAAAAGACCATCTGAGAAAACACTGGCACACCAAGGGATATGACACAAGTTTCCCTCGTGGGAAGTTGATGAAATGGTTACACGATATAGTGAAACATCCCCCACACATAGGCTAAAACACATTTCCATATTCCATTCCTGGAGACAAAACACATTTGAATGAGGAAGGGACATGTGGAGCATGAGATGCAGTGCAGGGAATGGAATAATCCAAACTCAGTGACCACACAACCTTTTGGAAATAATAAGGTGGCTCCAGTTCTTGGCAGGCAGGCAGGGAGAGTTGGCAAGATTTTATCACATGAGACCAAAGGCATATTAATCATAGTCTGGGCACACATGAGCACAACGGTAAGAAAAGAGCTCGAGAAAGGTTAATGTGAGGAAATGGGTGTAATAATGTGCAGCATTGGAATACCAAAATGATGCTTTCAGTGTGCAGCAAAGCAATCATACATTTTGTCACATATCATTGTAAATAAGGCAATGGCAAGAAAATAAGATGAAAAAAAAAAAGTAAGCTATCTGCCAAAACTATGAATTCAACAGTAAAAGTGAATTGTTTGTGTGTGGGAAGCTCAGCTGGTTAAGGATGTCAGTTTGGATCTGACTCAGCCTTTCCTGCGTGTCATCCCCTTTCTCTCATTTTGCCTGCATCTCTGTACAGACAAATAATCTGAAACATCATCTTAATCAGCATCAACAACATCCACTTCAGGCACATAATCCTCAACAAAGCCTCCTCAGAAACAGAGAGAAGACTGATAGTTATTTTC
The DNA here is from genome assembly GCA_023101725.1 of Atherinomorus stipes. Classification (NCBI taxonomy): domain Eukaryota; kingdom Metazoa; phylum Chordata; class Actinopteri; order Atheriniformes; family Atherinidae; genus Atherinomorus; species Atherinomorus stipes. The sequence continues at coordinate 27,935 of JALJCO010011383.1, read as the reverse complement.
AATTCCATTTCTGACTCGTTATGACCTTGATAATGTCAAGAAGAAGGAGCGAAAGTAAAGCTGACACAAATAAATCCAAACTTGAGTGATTCTGCTCAGCTTCTCTGTGACAGGCCATGGGCTACAAGCTTTACATCTCTGTTTCAAATGCAAAATCAAAGAGACTGTGTACTCATCAGCAGGCTACAGAGCCAGCAATCTCCCTCATTGTCTCGCGGCATAGATGTCTTGGCAGCTGGCCCTGGTGCTCGTGGTGCCATTCCCTTTTGCTAATGAATGCAGACATGAATTCAAAGGCCACATTAAAACGTAGAAACATAGCTAACGCTTTCATTCTTAAGACAGGCAATTTTGAAAGCACAGACAGAAGGAAAAAAACAGAAAACAGAAAAAAGAAGGGAAAAAAAATATCGGGGAAACGGTTTTCATCAGGGAGCATCTACTATTTCATCTATGATGTTTGACACAGCTATTTCATTCTATTAGATCTGTGTCATTCAGGTAAGTGGCTTTATTTCTATCTGGTAAAAAGAAGATTTCATCCTCTTTTATGACATCTCAGTTAGCTTATAAGCAAAATCCTAAGAGGATTGGACCGTTAACTGTCACAGGCCCAAAATCGAAACGCTCAACATCCTTTCAGAAGAGCACCAGCACATTAGCTCAGATGGAATCACTTAACAGTGCTAAATAATCTTAATCAGGGGAGCTTTGAAAGCCCACCATACAAAGTCCTGAACAATTCTACCTCAAATGACTAAATATAATTCTTTACATTCACTCATATAATATCCTGTTATTTTGACAGCCTTGTTTAAAAAAAAAACTCAGTCAGAGTCATGGCACATTTTCAAATTCCCAAAAAGCTGAAGTTTTTGACATTTCCTGAGCTGCTACCACTGATTCAAATCTAAGCCTCAGGACATCAGCATTGCAATTTCCTTTTTTTGTCCAGCGGTGAACTGTTGCTGTAATAAGCATGTCGCTGGTTCACAGCAACACTCCTAACCTTCCAACACAGTACCGTGCAACATCAATCAGAACTGTGGCTACTAATGGAGCTTCAGTGGTCATCAGAGAAGGGCAGCCTACTGATATATGAGGGAACATGCCATAAACAACCCCATGCACGCACAGAAGTACACAAACACAGTCCCATCAGTCTGCATACAAGTAATGATAATGTGCTTCAGTATGAGAGGCACAGGCAGTCCACCCACAGCTCTGAGGTTCACATACGTGGACAACATGAGAGTAATAAAATGTGAAAACAAGCCGCATCTCTCTGTAGCTTTATTACACTGAAAACATTGCTGGCAATGTTTTGGAGTAATACTATTTAATTAGACCCTATTAAATGCAATAATTGGCCATTCTGCGTCTCAGGAGTCTAACTGGGCCGGTAGCTGTTAACCCTCTGCCTCTGTCACTGCTGTTGTCCCCAGAACTATTAATATACTGGTGGGATCATTTTGAAATGACTCAAGGGAATGTTTTCATTGGTTCTCAGTGAGGGGTTGATTATTCCCAGCTGTTTATTCGTGCCAGGTGGATTAGTTCTCTAGAGTTTCTTGAATTTGTATTTCAGACAAATTTTCTGTTCTGCTGTGGATAAACCGTCACATGCTGAGCCATCTTTCATATGAAATAGTGACATGGTACAAAATTGAAAGTCTTCCCCTTTTAACACCTTCATTTCACAGATTACAACATTATAAAAATTGATGGAACACCAACAGCATGATCTTTGCAGTTACTTTACTTCATCATTTTAGCTATAATACTGTGCTACTCTGAAAGTCTTGACATTACTTTCCAGTAAATATGGTGTGGGTATTGTATGGGAGGTATTGTGCATGTTCCTGTGTGTACATGCAGCTGGTGCCCATCCATAGTTGAGAAATGACTGTCACACTTTGCCATCTGTCAGGAAGCAATGAGCACAGTCCTGTCCAAAAAGCCACTGAGGCCACAAGGGTCAGCAGCAGGGACAAGGATAGAAAAAAATTGTCACAGAGACAAAATTTTGATTTTATTTATTTAAAACACTGCATTGCATGATCTGGTTGGTTTTGCATATTTAAGTTAAACTCCTGTTGTATTGTTTATGCCACCTCTGCAAGATCCAAAATTCAATTTTCCCTTTGAGGAAACAAAACAAAACAAACATTAACAGAGCAACTACATGGGACTGCATTAGAATATTGTCAACAAATCTCTAAATTAAATGCCAGAGTGTGCTGTCTGATGCTTGTCAGATTAAGCAAACTGTTTTCTATCACGTTTGCTGGCACCTTTCAAAACTTCCAAACACTTGTAAAATAACAGGCTGCCAGCCTGATTCCTCTGTTGTTAAGAAATGGTTCAGTTTAGAGAACCTATAAACCAGTAGCACTAATGCTAATGATATTTCACTGGAATTAGGGAAACGCCATTTCCTTTGTTGTTGTCAGGTAGCAATAAAAACGAGGCCTTAATATTCTAGCAGGGTCATACAACAAAAGCAGGACTTTAGTGATGGAGGAGAAATGCATTCATAGCAGATGCTAGCACAGTAACACTGCAGAAAGCACACACACATGTAGAAGTGTTTCTAGGGACATGGTGAAAAGCAGAGCTACAAGGTAAGATTTTAAATTCATCAAATTCTTCTTCTTCTTTTTTTTTTTATAAGATTTTTGACTCATTTCTCCAAACACCAAAGTTTCAATAACTAAGACTCAAAAACAAAACAAGCGTGCTCCCATTTGGTCCATAACTTTTACATGTCCAGCTTCATCTGTGCTATTTTCCAGCATGTTTGAGTATATTTGCAAGTATTCAGAGTTTTTGCAACACACTATTTGTTATATGCTTTTGCATCACATGCTTTGTTATTTACAATGCTTTGTCAGCCATCAGCACTGTCATATATAGTATTTATATGTTTTCTTATCTGTGGTGAGGTTTGAGTGCAGGATGAGATGATGGATGATACAATCTGCCCCCACAATGGCTGAAGTCTTGCTCTGTTATTTCAGTTGCAGGTCTGCAAGTGTGTTTTTTCATGACAATACCAGCAGTTAGGCTGAGGTTTGTTTCTCTAGTAGACATGATTGATTTGGAGAAACTATGGGGGGCACTGTCTCTGTGGCTAATGTAATAACAACTGAATGAAAAACACAAAACGAATAAAAAAAAAAAAAAGCACAATTGTCTCACTCTGGGCTTAAATTTGGGCCTCCAGAATTATTATCAGTTGCCTTTAAGTGCTGATGACAAGACCAGGCGCTATACCTGATTTTGCACACTTTCGAACCATGAGTGAGTTGAACAGAGTAGTTTGAACTGCAAGCCCCGCCCCTAACTGTTTCTCCCACTGAGAAAACGCTCTTACTCTCCCTCCCACTCGACATGTATGAAATAACGTGCACGTTTCATACTCGTGCACAAAGAAACTCCAGAGGAAACTCGCATCTCCACATTAAATTTCTTGTTTTGGTTGTAGTAAATGGCTGTGAATCAGCTAAATGACATTTTCTGTCACTTAATTCATAAACCCGTAGTTTGCTGTAACTACCGTTATGTACACAGATGCACAATTATGATGCGTTATGATGTTAAAGGTGACATCACAACATGACAATCTAACCAGCCATTTCAAGTGAAGGTGATGTAAGGCTCGGAAGTGCCAGCAGCTGAGGAGGTATTAAATGCTACTAAGAAGTAAGTTGTTGAAAAATACCTGTCTAGTGGGGTTACAGCACGTTTCCAGTCCACATTCTGTCTGAGGCTGTCCAGCTGCTCTCTACCTTCAGTACAATCCACCGAGATTTACACAAACTTCATTCCTTCTTTGGTCTCTCCTGTGTTTTAAGCAAGTGGCAACCTCTGGTGGCCAACTATGACACCTGGAAGAAGTAATTTTTTGTAGTTTTCCTTTCATCCTCTAGGGGCTGGCTGCAAGACTGAGCAAATCCCCACAGACTCCCATGTTAAAAACACCAACTTCACAGCAGAAATAAACATGTTTACAGCCTGGTTCAAATAATCATTTTAGGTTTAATAGGTCAAGTTTACCTTCATGTCAACTGTGAGGGGGGTGAATTTTTTTTATAAGTCATTCGTTTAGATGTTATTTATTCTTGAAATGACACATAATTAAGGACGTGTCCTTAAGTTATGATTGACATGCGGCAGACCGGAAGCCCGGCCTGCCGACTGGAGGCTCCTAGTTAGCTCCTTCTTTGGTGTCAGTCAGGTCTCAGTGTGTAGCAGAGTCGCACAACGGCGGTTTTTAGTCACCGAATAGCAAGTCTAAGCGTGCCTTACCTTAACCCTGCCACTTAGGGGGCTTATCTTTGTAAGCTCTTGTTAGTTTCGAGTTAGCTCGGTTAGCGTTTAGCCCAGAGTACGTCAGCTGTCAATCATTTGCCCCGCGGCCGCACTGTGCCCATTTTAGTATTTTCCGGGAGTGACGACACACGTGACACGGCAAGATGGCGACGGTAAGACACGCCCAAATGGCTTCATTTTTAGCTTTTCAGAAACCAATGGGTGACGTAGCGGAGGGTTCGTCCCTCTCTCTCAATGGCCTATGGTTTCAAGTCTCTCTCCTCCTCAGTTTTGACGCTTTCAGGTCGTTTTGCTGTTTGAACACTGATCGCCAGCGTGACTTTCCCATCGATAGACACCATGCGGTTCTGTTTACAAGTGCTGCCATGCACGCGCTAGAGGAGGGTGCTTCTCGTTGGGAAACGCTGTTAGTGGCTGTTTGTCAACTTCTGTAGAATGAACTCCATTGCCAGAGAAAAGCATCATGAAAGCGTTAGAAACCTAAACTAAAAAGGCCTGGATTCATGCATATGAGCAATCAATGAGTCATTTATTTTCATGAAATTACCTCTTTTACCACATATTATACCATGTAGAAAGCATTTTTCTTAGAGAGATTAGAATAAAATCAGGCACAGGGCCTTTAATTTCAAGTAATTTAGCAATGGAACAATACAACAAAACAAAATAAGTAGTTCTGTGCAGTTTGAAGTCAATCGGACTTATATTCACGTAAATATCCAATGTTGAAAAGCCAAAGCTTGCTAGCCACTAGCAGTTAGCCTCTCCATGACACCACGTCACAAGATGAAGCAGTTGTGGTCGGCTCATTGATTTACATGTATACAGAGCGACCCTGAACAGCACCAAGCACACCCACAACTGTTAAAGAGCTGCTTAGACCTGCACTAAGCGGGAGAAGACCAGCACCCAAGGCAGTAAGGACTGACAGTGAGATACACAAGTGGCTAACAATTAGCTTGCGGCCAACCGCTAGTACACTAACTCATGGCAAATAATTAGCTTTCAAAAACGAGAAGATAACTTACATGGTTCCAATCGAGTTTTAAATAGTTCCCGTTATAAAGATGAGGATGGAGGGAAGGATGCATCTTTGGAAGCAGCTGGAGAAGATCTGTGATGACCAGAGAAGTCCCGAGGAGCAGCCGCCTTTCTTCAAAGCTGCACATCACAGCTTTGTGAAGCAAACATTGGAAGGTACTGGAAGAATATTCCAGCAGATGTCACAATAGTTCCATGTGTTGAAAGTCTCATCACATCCAATAAACTTCACCAACAGAGACTACAGGAGGCTCCTACTGCTCGACACGGTAAGACCGACCTATTTTTTCCCCTTTCTAGTGCATTTATGATCTGTAGGAAACATAAATAAACTAACACCATCCTGAGCATTTAAACATTAACTGGCAATACAACGATAGGCTGAGCTGTTACGGTCCGTCTGTAAAACTGGAAAAGTAACTTAAAAACTACAATAAACCCATTAAAATTCATATTGACAGATGTGAAAAGCTTCTACTCCCAACATCACGTCTGGTTATGCCGAACAGTGCCACAGTCTGGTCAGATGTGCTGAAATGCAGCAATGTTTCCTAATAACTCTTTCATGCAGGCATGCCTGTATTTGTTACAAAGATCATCATGAGGAATGCTTTGGTCTATAAAACATGGCAAAAAATGTCAAAATCATGTAATCAGCACTTTAATCCACTGTGACCTTTCCATTTACCATATACAGGCTTCTTTGCCAATTTTAAAAATACTGTTTCAAAGAAGGTAAAACAGAAGTGCAGGGAATGTAGAAAATTCGCCCACGTAATTATTTTTTTCTAGTAGTATATAAAAGTCTTTCACCTGCTTCTGCTTGAACAAGCCTCAATGAGACCACTTACTATGATCCTCTGCGGTTCAGCCCATGGATGGTCCAGATTTATTCCCGGTTCCTTTCATAGCCAAAGACCACAACACTTTCAGAAGTGGTTAGAATGTTTGTCTGCTCACTTGAGTAATAAACACTGCTCAACTTGGAGGAAAATGGTGATTGTTTTCAGCAGTCAGTAAGGCAGAGCAAGAGAAATGGCCTTTGTGTTTTCTAACACATTTATTAAACACCAAATGCAGGCTTGTTTGGGGATTAAAAATATTTACCAACAAAAACTGTAAGGGCTCTTTAAATTCGGTATTTCTTCACTTGCTCCTCACAGACAAGAGTAAGCAGTCACTTTAGCTGCAAGAGGATTTTTTTGCTTTTACATAATTTTTGTTGAGCATTCGATGAATCACATCATGCTATTCTCTCTGCCTTAATGTATTAGGCTGACAGTTCAACTCAACATTTATAAATTATCAAGCCAGTGCTGTCATATTCGTCATCAAGTATCTAACCTCTTTGTGTCACTGGCTTCTTTCTCATCTGCTTCATCATTCCACTCTTTTCATTGCTTGTCTGAACATTCATGCAAGATCATAGCAAGAGGAACCGTTTGATATAACTCGTACATTATGATTTAAATGTTTAGCGAGCACCAAAACAGCTTCATCTAGTGCTCTTGCTAAGGGCCATGATTGTTCTCTCTTTATGTGCCAGGATGCTCCTCTCTCCCCCCATGAATTCATGCTATCCGGAGTATTTACTCTGCAGAAACATGATCTGAATAAATCATTAATAGGCTGTCACATTTAGCTCAAAACAGCACATCAATCGAGATTGCTGGAAATGATTTACACAGCTTTATTTTTGATGCGCTGATGTGTTTGCTCTGACATATATCAGTGTAATAGAGGCAATAAACAGATCCATTTCACTTGCCACTGCTGATGATATATCTGAAATTGTACCCCTCAAAATAATTTGTACAATTTGCAAAGCTGAACGAGTGCGTGTTGAATCTAGAGAAATTGTTTGTGTGTTTCGTCATTTGAAAGCTGCAGATTTGACACATTTGAAAAGATGCCTGTTTTTGTTGTTTTAGACCGCTCACACTAACAGATTTTTGGATATACAGAAAGCATTGTAATAGTGATACTGCAGTCATTCAGTTAAAATGGTGTATAAATTCACATCAGCACAGAAAAGGTGGCACAGTTTGATCACTTTTTATGTAAATCGATAGTTAAACTGAAAAATAGTATTTCTCTAATTATTTTTCTATATCATTTGTGGGATTGTATGAAGCACTTTCTCTCAACAACTGCAAAGAGCTTCTGCATGAAGCCAAGACAACAGAGGGAGAATTACGTGCATGGGTTGTGTGCAGGACATTTAAGGCTGATTTACAATGTAACTCTCCTCTGGGGACATGGTTCAGTGGACAAATAGGAAAGCTCAAAGAATGGCAGCAACCTTTCTAAAGCCATCAGCCCTCTGATATGCAGCAGCAGGGTATTGTGTTAGCATTTAGCAGAGAAGCAGAATTTATTTCAATTAGACACCGTGCTGACACATACAGAGGGCTTCAACAGAAGATACAAGTTAAAAAAAAACTAAACAAAACCAAAACAAAGAATATAACTATCATCGTCTGACAGCTCCCTGTTGGCCATGGATGGATTATGAAACAACCATCAGCAGGCATAAAAGGCCCACAGATGGTTTTACCGCAGACCAAGACACCATGAGAAAAAGTTTGGTTGTTTTGCTTTTCTACCTGTAGATATTACTGAAGTTTTGTATCATTTTGCACATTTTATGTCTTAATATTTTCATTTTTTTTTCCACTGTCATTTTGTTGTTAATATAATTTGTGATCCTTTGCATTTTCTCTCCTGACTCTAAGCTTAACATGCCGTTTTTAACATTTTGGATTGTTTTGTGTTCCTTCTTATGTATTTTGCAATTATTTTAGGTTGTTTTGAGTAATGGTTAGGGTGCGTGCAGACTCAGGTTAAAGTATAACTTTCTTTTTTTTTCAATCTGGATGTTATTTCTAGGAGTTTATATGTGCATTTACTCACCGGTAAAATTTCTGTATTACTTGGACTCCTTTGTCGAGTCGCCCTGAAAGCTGTGAAAGCTGTGATACAGAAATTTTACCAGTCAGTAAATGCACGTATAAACTTCTAGAAATAAGGTCCAGATTGGAAAAAAAAGCAAGTTATCCTTTAATATTGTATCTTTTTATGCTCATTTTGTGTCTCATTCTGCTCATTTGCATGCTATTTAGATAATTTTGAGGGCTTTTTTGTTTTACTACTTTTGTTTGCATTTCTTTGTGGCTGTTTCACCTTACATTTTCACTATTGATGTCTGAATAGAGAACAAGAAACTACTTGTAAGTAGACATGATGAATATTCTTGAGCTGTTTCACCTTTTTGCAAATTTGTTTTTCTTTTATTTGTTGTACATTTTCTTCTGAAAGTTATTTCTGAAATTGAAATTAAGGGACGGCTGACTTCTTGGGCAACTGTTCCTGTGCTCCTACATACCTATATTAATGATGCTGGCCAGTCAGAATGATGCATTTCTGATAAATTATTTTAGAATGTAAATGAGTGAATTCTATTATTTACCTTGCAATCTTTCAGAGAGACAATAAAATTGCTATCACAGGAATTTTTCACAACTGTAAAATCTCCTAATCATGCTGTAAACTGCTGCTTGGACATCTGACAAGCTCTCAAATGCAAATTTTTTGCTGAGATCAACTCCCTTAAGAGTTATTCCATTATTTCATAGCTACCTGCAGCAATACAGCAGAACTATTAATAAAACATATCACAATGACACAAATTTATTGGTAAAGTAGAAGTAATAAGCAACATGACTATCTTGGATAAAGTTTGGTTGCAGAGCAGCGTAGCGTAAACCAACTGGAAAATAGGAGCTCAGCAGTTTACTTGTGTGAGACAAGGACTGTCAACACATTCTTCGTGTGGCAAACACCATCTTGCAACCCATTAAGCCAGTACTAAAGGGAAATGATTCTTTGAAGAGGCTGCTTATAAGACAGCAATTATTATTTACTTGCAGACAGCACAATAATCTCAGCCTTCAGTAGAGACCCCAGGAGATATAGGAAGGCAACAGGATCCCTAACAAAGATAACATATATCATTAGACTGTAATCTACAGCTCATCCTATGACCACACATGTTGTACCACGTAAAAAAATGAAAAAGATCAATAATGTTAAAAGAAAATCAAGCACAGAGGAGCGTAACAGTGCGGCAGCAAGCAAAGGTTAAACATACAGTAAGGCTCAGAAATGAAGCTCAGGTCTTTTCTCCAGGGAAAATGAACCTTTGGGAAAACTTTGCCATAGGCGCCAGGGTCTTAATTAAGTTCAAGAGAAAAAAAAATGCCCCAAAGAATTCCCTGTTTGAGAATTAGTAATATTCACAAGTACTGAACCTTGGGGTGGACCTTGCAGCAGTTTTTTTTTCCCCCTAAAGTGACATCTGAGAGCCTGTTTTACCATGTCCAACTTCAGTAATATCTCAGGCAGAAGATATGAGAAAAAAAATCTGTTTTAAATGTCTCACCTGCTCTCCAAAGAAAGAAATGAAATATTTAAGCATGCAATAGAAATTAAATAAAAGTCAATAACTGAATTGAAAGCTGGAGATTTGATAATGAGAAAAACATGAAATATCATGAGCTATGTCTTTTTAACAGAATAACAGAAATCAGCTTTAACATCTAAACCACCTGCATATCCTCTTCTTTCTTACAACATAGCTATGATCCATCAGAATCCTCAGGGGCCTTCTAGGTGCGTTTTGTGCTGTCTGCCAGTGGATTTGTGGGATTTCTTTTTTTCTTTGTCTTGAAGGATGTTATTTCAATCTAACTCAGGAGTGGGGAAATATTTCTGGGCTGCAGCTGCATCCTCCAGGTTTGTAAAAATGAAGAAAGTGAAATTTTAAAATGACAGCTCTGTAAGTGGCCAAAAATGTGTAACCCCCCCACAAAGCCTTATGTTAAAGTGTCCAACTTCAGAGCATAATAAACACATCTACAATCTCAAAAGGGGGAAATTTTAAGCTATCTGCTCCATTTATCCAAGGTGGTAATGTTTACGGTAACGTTGGTTTGTCTGTCTGTCAGCAACTTTACGGAAAAAGTACTGGACTGACTGACCTAAAATTTTCACCAGTCATGTGCCTCAGTCCAAGGACGAACCCATTAAACTTTGGTGGTGATCCGGATCACCTTCTGGATCCAGGAATGTTTTGAAGGATTCTTTATCATTGTGAGATCGGCCATGTTTGAAAGGCTGTTGATGAGGCGTGAGTGCCCCCTTGTGGCAGAAGTGCAGCTGCACATGATGTCAGGATGCAGAAATAAAACTTCTGAGCAGCAGTGAGCACAAAGACAGAAGACTGTTGGACAAACTTCTAGCCAGTTGAATATGGTGAACTGTGAGTGTGTGAAGAACGCTAAGTAACTACTTGTATTTTTGCTTGAACATGATGTTTATTTAGCCTTTAATGTTATTTAGCTGTTTTGCTTATTCAGAAGTGTTCCTCCATTCACCATGTGACTTTTTATGTTATTAAGCTAGCTGACCTGTTACATGCCAGTTGCTGTAACTGTTAGCCTTGAACAGATATGCATGTTTAGTAACTGTAAGGGATTTATTAGTAATAACAATAAATACCTTGAATGTGTTTATTTGCCGAAAGAATGTTCCTCATGGCTTTGTATTCCTGTGTTTAGACCACACTCACTTCCATCCAGGCATTCACCTTAACTAGCCTGGAATTCCTCACCTGTATGCCTGTTGTTTGTTGCACTACTGTGCTGTTGTGATTAAGAGTGACCAGTAAAGACAGTTAACTGTACAAGCGAGTCCTGTATGTTCTGACCGATACCCCATGGTGAACATCAAACCTCCCTAACGCCTAAACAGTCTCACATAAACATCACCCTAATAGGCCAAATTTTAAAAAAAAATTCCATATAACTCCAACTTATTTACTGTCCTTTATTTAACCAGATAAAACCCCACTGAGATCAGGACCTCTTTCACAAGGGTGACCTGGTCAAGAAAGGCAACAGTACACGTAATAAAAAGAAAGCAAATAGGCAAAAATACCAGTATTATAATTTAAGATTTTAAAATAACAAATGGTGTTTGGTAAAAAAATGACAAGAAAGGATCTATAATGTTTTGAAAGTTGATCCAGATAAAATTCTGAATACTACTGTATGATCCAGAACACACAAAAATAAGGGGGTTGAACTGCTTGGTGGAGGTCTGCGCTCTCTGAGTGATTTTCTACTGTGTGGGAGCTGAATGTTTTTATAACTCTGAAGTTTCAGTGATAATAGCACTGTTCTTTTATATGGTTGATGTTTTGAGAGACTTATAAGTACTGTGGCTTGTACTTTCAGACAGACACTCTTCTGGTTCTGGAGTCTACTTTGGTGTTTTCTGGCATTTTCTGGTGTTTTCTAGTGACCCGGTCCACATTAACGTAAGTTTAACCAGAACCAATGTGGGAGGACTTTATTCTGTGGAAGTAATTAAGGAAGATGGTGGACTGTGTTGATAATCTGTGAATTTCTGTCCTATGTGTACATAACCTACCATCTTCATTTGTGTAAGAGCCAGGGGTGGGAGGCAGTATTCAGTCAGCTGCTGCTGTAGTGATTTAAGGGATAGTTTGGAATTTTTTGACATGCGGCCTCTTTTTTGGTTTGGCCAGGGTAGGCTACTATGGATCACTGGGGACAGTTTCAACATATTTCATCCAATTATTGTAGTTGCAGGAGTTCGACGATGCTAATGCTAGCACAAGTCAATAGAAATTGCGTGCTAGCCTCTTATTAAAAACAATATTATCCACTCCACAGAACACCTGAGGCAAATCACTTATAACGCCAAACTATCTGCGTAAATGGCCGTGTCAATAGAGTAATGTTACAAGTAAAACTTGCCTTGGATGAAAAACTTTGCATTACATTTTGAGAAAGTAGTTTCTTACCAGCTTGTGGAATTATATCTTGCTTTCGGGTGGTCGTGTTACTACCTTCATTAGTGTGTTCTGATTATATGTGATGCTTAGTCTGATGAAAAAAATTTGAATCTGTCTTCAAAATCACAATTTTGAAGACAGATCCAATGTGCTAGCATTAGCATTGGTGATGTCCTGCAACTAGAATAATGGCATGAAAAATTTAGAAACCGTCTCTAGTGATAAATAGTACCCTGGCTAACTCAAAATGAAGCCCTATGTAAAAAATTCCAAACCACCACTTTAATTCTGCATCTTTTACCTTGTTGCCTGGTTGATGAAACCATCACACAACAATAGACATGTAACACCATGCTTCAACTTTTGACAAGTTTTTTGTTTTTTGCTTTTTATTTTACTGTTGGCTTTTTTTGTCTGCAGTTTCCTAAACTAATCAATTATTTAATCTGGTTTTCAGGTGAACCCAGCCTTTTCCCACTGATAGTGTCACAGTTCATGAAGAAGAAACACTATTTTTTTTTTTTTTTTTTTGGCTGCAGCTGAGAGCCGAATTTTCAGATTCAGAGTCAACTTATTTTTCAGTCTGGAAATGCCAGCAGGTTCCAAATTAGGTTTGGAAACTGGCACCGGCACGAAGCCTTGTCAGGGTGAAAGGGCTATCGTGGGGTCGTCAGGTTCAGTCTAATCTATCCCATACATGCCATGTCTGTCTCCTAAATTACTATATGATAGCAGGACCAATTCCAGCATTCAAACCTTCTTGTGTTGCTTGAGTTGTTCCCAAGGTTTTGTTGTGGTGTGGTGTCCATTGTCCAGTCGGGGAATGCTGTTCAAACCTTTCTCTTACAGAACCCTATATTGCTATTAAATGCCATTATTTTAATGTTGTCGCTGATCCAGTCAAGTTTAAATATAATTCTTGAAAAGGTTTGCAGTTTATTGAAGTAAAAATCTTCTTTCTGAGTTACAAGAAATCTTTTTTTATAATCTTCTGGTGTCTGTTTTGTTGTACATCTTTGATTTATCGTCATGAAAACAAACAGGACTCCTCAAACTCTGTCCAGGCTTTCATGTCAAAATGTCATTCGAGTACTCATGAATAATTGACACAGCTCAGCTCTCATAAAGTATTCATGAAAAATCAGCTAGATTTGTTATGTGTGCTTGACAAACATCAGACCTCGGGAGTAAACCATTAGTTGCTGTGAATAATGCACATATAATCTTTTATGCATGACATCATATTTCATTTAGCCATTGTGGTGTTTGTTTACATAATAGAAAATAATCTGTTTGTTTCTTTTTTTTCCCTTGTTTGTTATTTTGGGACTGATTGCTTCAAATCACAACATCTCACTAACCTCAACTGCTGCAATACTGTCTACCATTATGCATATCAATAAAAGATTTAAAAAAAAAAAACTGGTTTGATACATAATTGATATTACTGAGAGGGTGAAACAACATCATATCTTTTTCTAATAAGTTTTACTCGACCTTTGCTGGCAAACTATTGGGAAATAAAGCCTTAAAATGAAAAAGAAAGGTATTAGGAGTCATTTTCAAGGAGAATCTTTACTGCTCATGAGTGAAATAAGCTAACTTCACTCTTGAGTCATAGACCACATTGAGTTACTGACATGCTCATACAAAAAACCCATGCATAAATTGCAGTTAAAAGCCTGCTCTGACCAAATGGACCTTTTTACCAACAGATTCTGTTTCAATTAGCACAGAAAAAATGATGAAAAGACATCCATTTCCTCCCACAGCACATTTTCAACAGTGGCCGTGAAGTATGACAGTGGGAAGAACAAGAGGAGGAGGTGATTGCTGTTGTGCTGCTCAGGGGAGACCATTTAGTTCTGCTCAGAGTTGCACTGCAGCCCAGCTTGAGCTTTTTCCAACACATCAAGCGTTTCTCATTTCTTCAAAGCTCGCCATTATTTTCAGAGCAAGGTTGTGAAAAATTCAGCATGTTTGCAATTTATCTTTACTGGAATGTACTATTTCTGTTCCTATGGTCTATACGGTATAGGAAAAACAACAGAAAGAACAGAAGATACATTTTCTTTTTCTATTTAAAAAAATGAGGATTGTTGCATTGTGGGTATTTAGCTGTTTTGACCTTTTAATAATTACAATAATTTCTCATATCTTGGAACACATTAACAGAGTTGAAAATAAGCCTCTAAGGGGCTACACTCAGGCAGGCAGAGGATTTGATGGGATTTAAAACAAACTGCCAGATTATAGCAAACCCCCCAAATTATTTAGAGGAGAAAATGAAGGTGAATGTTGCAATTATAACCTAAACTATTTGTTGTAAACACCAACCACATATGAAGCGGCTGATATCATAAGCCCACTGACTTTATATATTATAACGACTGCAAAGCAAAGCACAGATTACTGAGGGGGCCCAAGGGTGCAGGAATAATATATGAGAACAGATAAAAAGATAAAAAGAAATGTGAATGAAAAGATGTAGAGAGAGTTAACATAACCAAAGACACAAGCTGTCAAAAGATTTATCTGATAGTTTTCCATTGTGAATCATCTGGGATTTTTTTTTTTTATTTGAGAGAGGAAGTACATAAACTAAAAGGCAGAATCTGGAATTTTCCCCCTGAAAATAAACGCTTGACTTGTGCGAATAAAATCCGGCTCAATCCGCACCTTTGGGCCTCTATTCTTGTGTGGCGGTGAGTTTGGTTGCAACTCCCCTCCCCTGACTGTATTTATTTTTTTTTCCCTTTGTTTTGGTGTGTTCAGGATGTTTCTGGGCGGAGATTTGTGTATTGTCTCTAGCCACTGACAGAGCAAAGGGCGTGGCACTCTCTGGGGATAAACTCATTGATTGGAGCAAACTTTTTTTTATAAATTTAAACATCAACTAGAGCCGACAACAGATTCACTCGAATTCTTGCAAAAAAATGGCGGATGCAGCGAAGAAAAGGATGTACCAGGATTAACCAGCATGAAACTGTGTAGCAGTATGTACTAATCTAGTTCTATGCTAGGACTGTAGCTTTAAGTTGAGGTGGGTAAACCATGTCATATTTAGTTTTCACTGAGTATATTAAGTGACTACACATCAACTCAGTAAATATATTCACACTGGAGCTGAAAATACATTATATACTGTAGATACTCAAAGAGAGCTGCATGATGGCGTGGTGGTTAGCACCGCAGCCTCACAGTAAGAAGGTCTCAAAGAGTACCTCGATATCCATGTTATTTAGCCCTTACTAAGCTAGATGATCCAGTTTAATTCAAACAGGAAGCTAGCAAGGTTTTTTGTTGGTTTTCAAATAAGCTACAGGATGAAATGTGTACAAATATATTCCGTAACCAGTCTGATTTTGTATAGGAAAATATAAGAATGAAGATAAAGGGAGACATTTCTGACTTTTGTAAAGAGAAAGGACCCAGATCATCCGGAGACAGACCCCATGCAGCCCTAGTCTGTGCACCCCAAAATTATGTGCACCCCAACAGCTCCCAGTATGAATATGGCGCCACACAAGGAGTCTACCACCACCAGCCTGTGATCCCCCTACTGCAACATCGAGCTCTGCAAAGGGCAGAGTGTGTGTGTGTTAGCTAACATTCTTTCTGTAGCCCCCCTGAGTTTTGCCCAACCTCTGGCCACCCCATGTATAAAAGTCTTACTACACCACTGGTGTAGAGAAAATAAGATGTAGGGAAGTATAGGAACAAAATAAAGAAAAGATTTAAATAGCTAAACTAAAACAAATAGACTAGGGCACAAGAAGTACAAAAATATAATTCAACATACTTCCCAACTTCCTTCTTAATATTTGAATAACTTATGCAAATATTGTAAAGGATATGAACACAGATGTGGTTATGTCATGACTGAGAGACATATTCATCACGCTGCCATGTAACCTGAGTCTAATGCAATGAAGGATAAGTAAACATACTCCTTTTGAGCCTTTTTGTACAACAATCTGCTGTTAAGGGAGCTTCTTAATGCACCTACAGTCTCATGCAGGAAGCAAGAAGAGTTGTTCTTGACAGACGTCTACTTAGCTAACATCTTCCACTTCCTCAGTAGAGTCCAAAGGACACTCCAGGAAAGAAGAGACCCTCTTAACCAGCTTGTTGAGTTGTTTGCTGTCCCTCTCAGTGCTTCCACCGCCTTAGCAGACCACTGTGAAGAGAAGTGCAGATGACGCCACAGTGCCATGAAATACTCTGATCAGTGACCTGCCCGCTCTGAAGAATTTAAGTCTCCTTAGCAGATGGAGGCAGCTTTGGACCTGTTTGAATTAGTTTGTTTGTAAAGTCCAATTTGGTGTTGACGTGAATACCCAGGTAATCGTGCTCACCTACAATTCCAATCAATGTCAAAACCTTATCTGAGAAAAAATATGAAAAGCAACAGAGTAGCTAAAAAGAGATACAAAATTATGACAGTACTGCAGAATGGCAACAAAAAGCATTGAAAGTGCCCAAAGAGCTTAAAAAACAATTTTAAAAAATGATGCAATTGATCACAATTAGAAGCAAAGACACATTAGAACCATAAAGGTGCCATGACATCAAATTTCACTTTTCCGGGGTTTTGGGTGTATAATATGATCTGTTGTGCACTGATGAGGCCATGTGAATGTCCAGAGTGAGAATCAAAGTTCCTGTTTATGGTCTGTCAGCTTTGTCTCTCTGCTCAGAAACAGTTGAATCAGACAGCAGGCTATCATTCTACGTAGTTCTATCATTCTACGTAATTTAATTGCTCCAATAAGAGCACAGTATCAAGTAAACAGCCCCCCCCCCCCCCCCCCCCCCTCTCCTAACGGTTTATGCACCGTCCGCTCCCCCCTCCCATCCCTGTCTGATTCAGCTGCAAGTATGGAGCTAGTAGTAACTTCTCTGCAGTCAGGTCTGGATTTTCAAACAAATGGATTTAAAAGCAAACTTCTGCAGCAACACTGAGGGAGGGGGCCACAACCTTGTCATTACCTGTAAGTTTATTTATTTTCTAAATGCTGTCTTGTCTGATAAACGTAGCTTACACTGTCTGAACTGCCCATGTTGCTAGCAGTTAGCCTTTAGCAAACTCCGACCGCAGCTTGACCTAGATTCTCCAAATAAGGTCATAGCGAAATAAAGTGTAGTCAATCAAAATGAAGTCAACGTGTTCTCCGGGTAAAGCTCCATATCATCACCGGACCCAACTGTATTACTGAGGAAGTGAGGTCTGGCGTTTCAAAACAATACTCCGCTGTAAAAAATGCCGTTTTTCTTTGGAGTATTTACATATAAAGTAATGCCAACAACATAAACTAGTTTTTAACTGTTATGTCATCACTCCTTAAAGACACACATTGCTATCAGACAAAATTGGACCATAGCAACAATGGAACAAAAAATCAGTGCAATAATGTAAAACAACCAAATAAAATTAAACACTAGACTCGAGATTCAAATGACCACAGAGTGACAAAATGATCAAAATTATAGTTAAATAAAGACATTAGACATAAAATTACCTCAAAAATACAAAATGATGTAAACACAGCCCAAGAAGCCAAACAGTTTTCATGGTTTTGTGGTTACTCTTAGGGATGGGTGATACTGAAATTGTTCCTGTCGACACGATGCCAGGAGTTTATGATACTTTTTCATTGATACCGATATTGATACCGGTACTTTTTGTCCCTTAAAAGGAAATCACATGATTGTACAGTTTGCATTAATATCTTGAATGCAAGGGCAATATTAAATAAAAGTAAAACTTGAGAACAGAAGTACAGCAAAGAATTGTTTTAAAACAATAATAAATTATATTGATGAGTAAATTAAACAAAAATGAGATTAAAAACTTTCAAATCAAATAACAGGTTAAAGACACACAACGGAACTTTTAGCAGTTTTCTCAGTGACGCGCCCCCTATCGGCAGCTAAACTAGCATCCATCTTGTTCGTACCTGTACTGTAAGCTCACTCCAGCCAGTAAAAGACAGTCTTATCTTGACTCTTGTTCTGTCCCTTCCTCTGTTTCTTTTCCTCTCTTCCTCCGGTGATGTTTCCTTGCTTTTCTTTACCGAATTCGACATGATGCGCATTCAAAACACCCGCGATGTTGATCGCTGGTTTACATCCGGTTGCTAGTGAGTGACGCGGTGCTGCAGCCAATAGTTGGCTGCAACGTCACGGTCGCGTCCCGGATGGGAATCTTACATAGTGCTGTTTCTGAGCCCCGGGACGGCTCTGGGCACTGACAGCTCGAAAATGCGCATAATGAATGTTGGTGTGACATCAAAACGAGTCAGAAACACAGATTTTTAAGGTCTAAAAGTTACGTTGTGTGTCTTTAAGAATATTCAAGTTGATTTAGTGGAAAATGTTGAAATAAAAAAATGTGATAGTAATAATATACAATTTATTTATATTTTATATATTTATATATTTTTATATGTTTACCAAAACATAATATGCAGTAATTGCATTAAAGCACTGAAAAATACCAAAACATCATCATCATCATCATTACTAACAGTAGCAGCATCATCATGACATCTGATGACATCTGGCTACCATCATGTGACACAGAAGCTAGAATCTGGCTGTTTCACACATCATTTCATTGCCTAAAACTCTCAGAAATGGAAGCAAAATGCTGTTTTGTATTTGGACAGTTATATAATTTTAGATTAAATAACTTAGAATTTAACAGTGATGGTAGGAGAAGATGAGAGTTGTAAAGCAGACTATGTGAAACTGTACCATTTTAAAGTCTGAATTCATTGAGAAGATGATGACACTCCCGACTAATTTCAGCATATTTCCAGATCATAGTGGTTATTTTGTTTAAAGGAAGATTGAAGCCAAAAATAAAAGTAAGATTCTTTTTTTTTTAAGATACAATATTCTTTGAGTCACCACGCTGATTTAAAGACACTGCTTTATGGTACATGTGGTACTTTTATTACTTCTGCTCATTAACTACAACCTATTTGTCCTCTTTTCTCAGGAGGGCACCTTACCCTCATAAATTACTGATGTGTGGCGTGTGTGAGTGTGTGTATTCAAACCAGAGAGGGACCCTGCATTTGACCGTGCGTGTACTTTTGTAAAATGTGGGTATATTTGCGTGTCTGTATCTGCATGTCTGATCTGAGCTGGGGCTATTAAAGGCGTGCATGCTGTGCAGATGCCCTTTCCATCATGGCAGGATCTGCACTTAATGTCACCTTTTCACTGTGACTGACAGCATTGAGGGAAATGAGGGGAGGTCACCTGCTCCCCAATACAGGACCACCTGTCAGAGCCAGCAGGCTCACAACTGATGATGTTTAAGATCAACATGGGGCAGTGGACTTCACTTCAAGGATATTCGCTTCATAAACTCAATTGTGATGCATTCATTAGATCCATTAGCCTCAAACCTTCAAGGGGTAAAAGTGTAATTGACCCGAGTAGAGTGATTTTCGGTTGAAATCATCACTCATTTAATGTCGTGGTGTCTAATCTTTCCTCTGGGGTTCTACTTGTCAACTTTTCTTTTTAGCTGATGGCCCATAACTGCTTTTTTTTTGACGTGCCTTAATTTACTTTTGGTCAGCGTCCCAAATTCCCAAGCGTGAAATCACTATCTCTACACATTTCATATATGTCGCATAACTGCACACGTGATGTCAATTTGAACAGGATTTTCCCAGGGATAGGTGGTCCCCTGCCACTATAGGATGCTCAGTGAAGCAGGAAATTGAAAAAGGTGGAGCACCAGGTTTATAGCCCATCATCTTTATTAAGGCTTGTTTGCACAGACAGAAAAGTCAGTGTGTTCATTTCATGCTTAAAGTTTGAAGTGTTAGCTGTAACCACATCCTGCTTATCTCTTAAGGGTAGCTGAGACAGATCAGCTGTTTTTGTCATCCAGCTTTAACAGATTAGGAAATCATTGAGTATAATCTCAACATGTGGACCTACACCTGGAGTGAGCAGTCAACAGAGCCAAAGAGGATTTATGTACAGTAAGTGGATTAAAATGACCCCGTGATCCAACTGAAACAATCTCTGTTTTTCAGATTAGGGGGGGGGGGGGGGGGGCTTTTTTTTTTTTTTTTTTTTTTTTAAGGAGGTAGCTTTCAGTTTTTCAACATTTTTTTGTCTTTTAGTTTAATCTGTAAACTTGCAAAGCATTCAGACCCTTCAGTAGTTGTTAGTGATTCAGTGTATCATCTCAATGGAGAGGTAACATGGTCAAAGAAAGAGCGGCAGGATTGGACCCCCAGAATGTAAACCAGGATCTCAAACTCTTGTCATTGATTACCTCTGTCCTGCAAGTTTTATACTTCTTTGCTCCATCATATTTTATTTAAATGTAACGGATACAACAGATTATATTTAGGTTGTTGACAATGGGCCATTTCTTTGTGTCAGTGGTGTGAAGGGGACTTCAGATGAGGCTCCTATCAGAAAACAGTAAAAATGAAGACCAAGTGGGTTGCATGAATTTCATCCAAAAGGAAGAAAGGCGAGAAGAGAATTTTAAGATTTAAACTAAGTAATAGGGACATATTGATTGTCTCTAAAACCTAGCAAAGCAAGAAGACTGTTGGGTCAAAGAAGCAACAGAGTTAAGAATGAGGAAAACTGGAAACTAAGAAAAATGGAAGCCGTGAAAACTGAGTCGAGGAAGAATAGCTGGATGAAAAGCCCTAGTGGCCGGAAATGAGGGCAGACATGAGGGAATAAAGCTCCTTATTTACCTTACACATAAGCTTGATTTATTTATTCAATAGTTTGCAATCATGGGAGCCAAAAGTTCTCTTGGGAATCATCCTACATTCTTGACACATCTATACTTCGAAAAGATTTTCCATCTTCATAGATATTTAAGCTCAATCAGAAAGGATGAGAAATGCAGACACTAACAGAACTCATGTCAAATCAACAACATGCGGTTCAGGTTTAGACTCTTAATAGAGCCAGGTTGCAGGGATATCTTGGAGATATACATTTTTTAAGATAAGCTAATGTAGCAGAATGAATATTTCATTCCTTCCTATGCTTAAGTTTAACTAACATCCCCTTTTAATTGCATGAGACACCAGTCAATCATCAAAGCTTGCGAGCCTATAAGCAGATTGCTGCTGCAAGCTGAGTGTGCTCTCAGTCCTGAGTCTCCGTCTACTTCCTGCTGCAGGAATGGTCCGCTGCTGCTCTTGCAGCTCTGTGGTGTGATTGTTTATTGTGGCTGTCTTTTTTATTTTGTTGCAGGCCCTCACTGGGAGAGCTGTGGATCGCTGGTGGGATGTGCATCTCTTTCTTGATATTTTGCGATGATTGTACCAGTAGTGACAAGTGTATGTACTCCTATAGGATGAGGCTAGCTGGAGGAGTTTGAGCCATTCATCTCTTCTTGGTTCTCGCCTGCTTCTCATGGCACATGCTCCCTTTTGTCTCCCATTTAAGGAAATAAACTTTTGTCTGCATCATAGGGTCTCCAGCTCCGGCCTCCGGCCTCTCCGTTTTTCTGCAACCTACCAGAGCAGCTAACTGTTGCTACTGGTGCCTACATTTGCTAAGCTAAATTAAGGGGCCAGTGGAACTCAGGTAGTTAAGCAGGGCAAGGCTTCTTGCCTCTAGTGTCAGCATCTATGAATGTTCTATGGTGGTTACAGAGGCTGTTCATACAGATTGGCTGCCATGTTTCCATCAATCAGCTTCAGGGTAGTTTACCATCACCTCTGATGGGGAATGAATAATGGATACAGTTTGAAGCACTCCGACTACCTTGAAAAGCGCTATATAAATCAAACCCATTATTACAATTAATCAGTGCTACGACCATAAGAGGATCTTCACCGCTGCTTTGCTTTGGCTTTGTTTTTGCTTTTTTAGTTCTCTTTAAACACAGTTTTACTGGCTGACAGCTATGTTGTCTACAGTAACTTCCAGTTTGGATCTTGTTTGGGTGGAGTTGGAAATTCTTTTTATTATTTCAATGTACTGTAGGTGTTCAAGCTTTAGCGTGTTTTTATGTTAAAAAACATAATTATTTTTTTTTTAGCAGGATTATTTAAAAGAGAACAATTTTATTTTCATTTTGACATCTTCATTTGTAGCATTTGTGTCAGCTATGAGGCCTCGACCTAATGCAGACGCCGCTTTAAATATAGACCCAGCTTGAGTGCTCATCTGGGTATGAAGATGGTAGAAGACGGTCCTCTTCATGGTCTGCATCAAGTGGGAGGTAAGGGCGATGATTCTGTGGCTTGGGTCCCTGGGGTGAGATGTTTTGGGGACCGAAAACATACAGGAGGTCTTTTGCAGGACCAAACTGAGGCTCAGGCTGAACAGGGGAAGGAGTCAGGACCACCTCACTGAGCTGGTATGAGCACTGATGATGTCTGGGGTTGTGGCCTTATTGGGTTTAGTTTCCCGAGCTCTCTTCTTAAAGGGACTAGAGGCAAGATTAAGAAATGAAACTCACGACTGCCGCTTTAGGTAACTGCAGCCACGAGCCAGGCCGTCACGGGAGCGTGCACAAACTGAAGCTTTAATGTTGTTTACGACGCTTTTTTTCGAGGTTACACTTTTTAGTGTCTTTCAGTTGATCTGGATCGTTTGCTGACGGCAGAAGAATCCATAACGATCGCTTACAGTGTTTGAATTTACTGCGACCGTCTTCTTCCTGTATCAAAACTGTCAGGGATGCGGATGCAGCGTCATTTGACGTCGCATCTGCAGGGCAGTGCGGGAAATTCGGCCACCGAATTGCAGCACTTTATGCAGCACACAGCCTGTTCAAGGCAAAGGAGAGAGATATGTTGGTGGGCTCGTTCTGTTTGGTTTTTAACGCTTCATCACCCAAAAGTATTAAAAAAACTGGAAATGCTTGTTTATTCTTTCGTAATTCCTGCCTCTAGTCCCTTTAAGTGGAGGACCGAACCCAGCTGGCATTTTCACATTGAGTCAACGTTGAATCAACATTGACACAATTTTGATTGAATGAATCCCAGCGTTGAAAAAATGTTGGATTTTGTTTCAGTTTTGCAAAAATTTATCAATGTTGAAATAGCAATGTTGAAAAATATGTTGATTAGACTTACAACAAAAAAAACTGTTGATATTTCAAAATGGAATCTATGGTGAATTAACAACATCATTGGGTGCTGAATGTTGTTATGACGTTGACTTGACATTTATTCATCAACTAACGTTATTTCAACCACATTTAAACGTTTAAGGCTGGTCAAATGCCAGCTGGGAAGGCTCACGTGGTGAAGTCTATTGGTAGATCCAAAACTTTTTGAAAATTAGAATGATGAAGGCTGAGAAGTAGTCATACTCAAAGAGAGTTGTAGAAACATTCTGAGACCTTTGACTAAAGTAGAATGTACTAAAGCTTAAGTGAGAGACTCCTAATTATGTAAATGAGATATTTCAGTCTTTTATTTCAAATTATTCAACCAAACACTCCCGAAAATACTTTTTGACTCATCACTGCTGAGAATTGTATGTTGATGGCAAAACAAAATAATTAAATCCATTTCCAACGGAGCCAAAAGCTTAACAGACTCTGGAAAACTTGAAAGGATGTGAAAACTCTCTATCAGCAGTTTGCAGTAATACGGAGAAATAAATACAAGCTGGACCCCAGGGGTAAAGATACCCCTTTTTCCAAGGGTAGAAGTGTCATTGTTTAATATTCTCTTTTCACGTTTAGCCTCAGAAGAATGACAAAGTCACATAGGTTGCAGATGCTGTTATATACGAGCTGAATACAACCAGCTGCTAAAATATCCCTGAATCATCGTGGGAGATCATCCACTTTTTCCCGTGTGCTGATCTCTGAGGTATAAGAATGGAAAACTTACAGTTAGGAGAGAATACAGGGATTCAAATGGGGCAGTTTAGGAATATGTATGTACATTGTGCCCTGTGTTGGTGACAAGAACCCTGTGCTGCTTGGGACAAAAGTGGGTCATGCAAGAACATCTTAAGGGACTGCTGTGAAATTCTAAAAAGTCATTTGCTGCGAATTGATTTCTAATGACACTAAATGAAATTGGAGCTGTGAAAGTGTTCCGCTCCTGCGTGAGCCCCTAGCTTCTACAACCCCAATGAGACACTGAGGCGACACAGGAGGGTAGTAAAGGCAGGGCTTATGGAAATGAATGGCACCATGTGAAATTCACATTTCATTGCGCTTTATTAAACTTTATTGCAGCTTGATGAGGCCCAGAGCTCTTAGATACTGTATGACGTGATTACTTTACAGTTTGGAGGGGGGAGGTTGGCTTAATTCTTCATTTTTTATAAACAGTAAACATTTAATTGGGCAAGTTGATAACAGTTTCAGCATAAAGAAGGTTGTTACAGAAAGTGTCGCTAAAATCTTAGCAGCTTTATTGGGGAAATAGAGCATGTTGTTAGCTGTTATTGATTAAAGGGTCAGCTGGGGTTAGAGGTGCATATTTCCCAGTGTGTGTGAGAAGGTTGGTTCAGGGTTGCATCGAGTGTAAATGCCTGAATGAATCAACAACAGTGACAAGCAAAAATGTCTTCAAGCAAAGGTCAGCAAGGAGAAACTCCTGAAGTAACCTGCATGCACAGAAGAAGGCATTGCAGGAAGCCATTTACAGAAGTTGATATGGATGCTACACATGCTAAGGTGTATCAATTTTGAAGTTTGTCAGTTGGAGCTGAGAAAATTATGATACATTTTTTTCATGACAGGTTTGTTTACATATAACGTTTGACCTCTACCCACCAGATTAACGTCCTCTGATGCTCTGAATCAAAGAGCTCGTGGGAGCTGCTGCAGGCCGGGATGCGTTGTGCACCGGTGTGCTCTTGTGAGGTGAAATGCGAAAGGCGCGCGCAGCACACAAACGCCACAGGTTTCAACCAGACCAAGTTTAGAGAGGGGGGAGCCTAGTAACGACATGCAGCGTCCCCTTTTTATTATGTTTTGCATATATTGTAGTTGATGAGAAATTATTTAATCAAATCCAAAATAATAAAAAACAGAAAAAAGAAACCTCAAAAAAGATCCAGGGCTTTTGAAGAATCATTCCAGGCTTAAGCCCCCCAAGCCGCCCCCCCACTCCGCCAATGGTCACAAACTAATGACAAAACTATGCTATGATGACCTCACCCACTCTAAAAAGCTGAAGATGGCCTCAATTGCCTTCAATTGTAATATGAACAAACTAAACTGGGGTGGTGTGGTGTCGGCCAGGCTAAGTAGGTGCTAATGTGAAAGGGGCTTTAGAAACTGGTTGGGGTGGTTCTGCTGGGTGGCACCTTCCTGGATGAACTTACAAAAGAAAGGCTGAGTAAATTAGTCGTGACAGACTGGACTACGGCAAAACCCCAGTGGCAGAAAATGGAAGGTCTAGTGTAATATTTTTTATCAATTTTATTTTTACTAGCTGATAAAAATTTTCTTAGTCAAATGTAAGCAACTCATGCTGTGCCATGTTAGCTGCTAGTGTAGCTACTAATGTAGCTACAGAAGCTAACACTGTTTTGTTAACTTCACGTCCGCTCCTTTTTTTCATCAGAGTCGAGCCCTTTCACTCCGCGGATCCTCTCCATCAACCGCACCGTTACGTTTTTATCACGTTTTTCTCTGCTGGAACATAATTTCCTTCACTTGGTCTGTCCTGGTAAAACTTTGTTTTGGCTTTGACGTTTGCCTCGTGAATGCGCTTACAGACAGGTCCAACTCTCGTGTGTATTCTCGCGACAAACAATAGTTGGGGATTAAAAGAGGTTAAAATGAGCTCAGTAAATTTTCCTCCCACCCAACTAGAATTAAAAATTCATTCAAAGATAATTTAAGAAGGATTGTGTATGTAAAACAGCAGGTTATGACACCTTTATTAGTACAGAAATACTGATAAATGAAAAAATATCATTTTTGCTGGGGTGGCCAACTCTTTGTCCAAGGTGGCCCTGGCCACCCCTTGGGTGCACCATTGCTGAGATGATGCCAAATTTGGATTTTTGATATGCAATGCTAATAACTTATTAACTAATAATTAATTAAGTAGTTAAAAATAATGTGTTAATTTTGCACAAATTTTACACAAATCCCCAAATTAATTTGTTTTAGTTCAGTTTATTATTTTTTTTTCATTTATTATTATTATTTTTTTCAATGATCTGGCACCTTGAAATCATTCTGTGACCCCCATGGGAGTCCCGACCCCCAGTTTTGGAACCACCCTATAATAAAGAAAGGCTCTGCTAGTAACAGTCACAAATTTGGACAACACTCAATCAATGTTAACAGGGAGACTAATCCATGCCGTTGAGTGGAACTATACAACACTAGACTGTCCAGAACATGTGATTTCAGAACTCCAAGCAAGTGTATTTTATGCCTTAACATAGAAGTCTTTCCAAACCTTGCCATACAATTTGCCTAAATTTCATGAAGAGTGTTCTTTTGTACTGCATCTTACAATTATTTCGCTCAGCCACTGTTATTCTCCAGCACACATCAAACTAGAGTTTATACACATGCCTTACCTGATGAAATAACGAAGCAACAACAGGTCTGGAAAGAGATCATACAGACTCCAACTCACTTGCTGGAAAAACATGAAAACACAAAATATGTCAACAAGTAATAGAAGAATCAACCTACTCCTCAGCTGCTCACCATTCATGAAATAGTATTGACCAGTCATGCCCACCGATCATGGCAATAACACATTCCGTTTGCAGCTACCCTGTTGATCTTCAGTTTCACACACAATCAAGAAACCTGCTCAGAAAAGCAAATAATGACCACATTGCAGTGGTGGCACATTCCTTATTGGATTTTGCTCATATCTATTCCTTGTCTAGACTTCTGTCTGATTTTGCCTTTCCCCTTTTTCCCTGTTGGCCCCTCTTCATCTATATTTTCTTCCAACTGTTTCATCTCAAAACCTCATATAAACATATCAGATGCACTTGACTTGCAACCCCCCCCCCCCCCCACAAAAAAAACAAAACAAAACAAAAAAAAAACATAGAAAATAAATAACTAAAGCAAAGTGGATTATCTGTGACTCTTTCCAACATTTGTCAACACTTGAAGAATTTTTCTAATTTGTTTGATTATCTCTGAAGTGACAGTCATGGATAATAATCTCAATTTATGCTAATGAGCTGCCTCCTTCCTCTTTTCCCACAATGAGACTGAAGATATTGGCATCTTTCACCTTTGAAATGTGGGTGGGTTTGGGTGCATTTGTCTGTTTCTGTGTGCGGCTTGTGTGGGTGTGAAGTTTAAAAAGAAATGGACCAGTTTGAACTGTTGCTGTGGAGTGTGTAAATGATGTGCCATGGATGCTGCTCGTTGGTCTGGTGGTGAGGAGGCTAATTAACAGCAAAAGCCTGTTGGTTTGGATGCCAACATCAGCAGAAGGGCATGTTCCAGATGCCAGCTGGTATCTGGAGGGTGGCTGCTTTTAGATTAATGTAGAGCACATTAGAGAGGGAATGCAAAAAGTACAGATTTATGGCCATTGTGAAGGAAGAGTTATTGGGTGAAGCTCAGAGGGTAGGTGTAGGATAAATGGTTATCTTATATATCATAAAACAACAAAAAAATGCATGTTGGAATAACAAAAGACTGGCCATCCTAATGAGACCTGACTGTAAAGGATGAAGTTTAATGGCATCAGGACAATAA
>JALJCO010011381.1:0-20124 GCA_023101725.1 Atherinomorus stipes | reverse complement strand
TGTGTCCAGTCACTTAAAGAATGGACCTACTATGACGTAGGCGGAAGTGAGGGATGCGGGAGGAATGCTAGGCTATGTACGGTTGGGTTACGTGTGCTGTATTCATGAGTGCTTCTACCTAGAAGTTAATAAAGGTAGTGTGTTCAACTAAGACGACTTGCTTCTTGCGACTACAAACACCACAATTGGCGACGAGGACCGGATTTTTTTTTTCGCCGCTACCATGGCTGGGAATGTACCCTTCCCCTGTTTTTTTCTGCCGACGCCCGGTGAGCCGAGCATTCCATTCAAGACGTGGCGTCAGATTTTCGAAAATTACCTGCTCGTCATCGGTGCTTCTGGGAATTCTTGGCCAGATGCACGCCGGAGAGCCGTACTTTTGCATTGCCTTGGCACCGAGGGGCAGCGACTCTTCTACTCGCTCCCGGATACAGGGACTACATACAGTACCGCCATGACGGCGCTAGTGGATTACTTCGTGCCGAAAACGAACGTGGTTGCCGAACGCCATGCATTCCGAAAGAGGACGCAGATGCCGAATGAAACTGTGCTTCAGTACGTCACTGCGCTACGAGAGCTTGCCTCTACATGTGACTTCGGCGACCGTCAGGACGACATGATTCGGGACCAGCTTGTGGAACACCTACATAACCAGCGGACACGCGAGAGGCTTCTGATGGATAGCGCGCTTACTCTTGAAAAGGCTATCACCACCGCTACGCAGATCGAAGCCGCCATGGAGCAAGCAAAGACATTTTGCGAGCCGCGCGCTGCGCCTGTGCAGGCTGTCCAGCAGTGGCGGAGAGGGAAGAAAGACCGAGCGCGACCTCCGTGCGCTGCCGGTAAGCCCTCATCCTCCCGTCTGGGTACAAAAACATGTTACCGCTGCGGTTCAGATGGACATTTAGCTAACGCACCTAGTTGTCCTGCCGCGTCAGTTACATGCAGACGCTGTAAAAAAGTGGGACATTTTGCAAAAGTGTGCCGTGCTGCGCGGACGGGCAGCAGGGAGGTCCGGGAGGTTGAACCTCCGGAAGAAGTGGATATTCCTGAAGTTATGGTGCTAAGTACTGCTCACTCTGCACTCGTCAACGACAAGATCACGTGCACTGTACAGATTCATTCAAAACGCTCACACCCCTGTAAAGTGAAACTACTTGTTGACACCGGTTCATCTGTCTCTATACTGCCCCAGTACATCTACACACAGCACTTCAGAGAAATCTCATTGACTCCTTCTCCTGTTAAATTGGTGTTGTACAATCGCTCCAATATTCCTGTGCGGGGATGCATGTCTGCTGATGTTTCCCTTTATGGCCGCACTGCTCCTGCGACTTTCTTCATTGTGGACAAGGGGACCCCTCTGCTGGGAAGAGACTTAATGAAGGTTCTTTCCGTTAGAATCGAGAACAACAAAGTGCAGCCACCTGACACACCTGTCCCTGCCGCCACACCTGTCCCTGTACTGCAGTGCTCCGACACACCCGCTCCCACTGTGGGGTGTGCAAGAAACTTTGTGCACCGTGTTAAAGTGGATCCTTCCGTGGCACCAGTACGTCAAAAACTGCGACGACTGCCACTGTCCGTCAGAGAGGCAGTCTCAAAGGAACTGAAACGCTTGCTTGCTGACGGAGTGATTGAACCGATTGACGCCTCTGCTTGGGTGTCGCCCATCGTCGTTACACGGAGGAAGACAGGCAGGATCCGAATGTGTGCAGACATGCGTGAGCCCAATAAAGCAGTCATTGTTGATGCCTTTCCTCTGCCACACATGGATGAACTGCTGTCCAGCCTGAAGGACTCAACTGTTTTCTCATCGATCGACCTTGCCAACGCCTACTATCAGGTACCGCTTGCTGAAGAGTCACGTGACCTAACGGCATTTATTACTCATGATGGACTGTACAGGTTCTGCCGCGTGCCGTATGGACTGGCATCAGCGCCAGCCGCTTTTCAAAAGATGATGAGCACCATTCTTGCTGACCTACCTGGTGTGCAGTACTACATTGACGATATCATCATCCACGGTGTTGACATGCAGACACATGACGCAGCCCTGAAAGCTACTCTACAACGCCTAAATGCCGCTGGACTGCAGCTAAACAACGACAAGTGCCGCTTCCGTGAGTCCAACCTGCAGTTCTTGGGCCACATTGTTTCTGCCGACGGTCTGCTGCCAGACACTGCTCGCATACAAGCCATCGTCGATGCTCCCGCACCTACTGATGCTACTACATTGCGTTCCCTTCTTGGCTTGCTCTCCTGGTACTCCAAGTTCCTGCCCAACCATGCCACGGTTGTGGAACCAATGAGAGCATGCCTGAGAGACACCGACAGTGCATTCAAATGGACTGTTGCTGCACAAGCCAGCTTCGATGAGGTGAAACAGCTGTTGGTAAAGAGCCCTGCCCTTGCATTGTTTGATCCGGCACTCCATACCATCATCTCTACTGTGGGCTTGGCGCCATCATGTCTCAGGTCGGTTCTGATGGCGTTGAAAGAACTGTTGCGTTTGCATCTCGGACCCTCTCTTCTGCCGAGCGTAAATATGCTGTTGTGGAGAAAGAAGCCCTAGCCTGTGTTTGGGCGGTGGAGCGATGGCGCACTTACCTGTGGGGGCGCCGTTTCACCTTGAGGACAGATCATCAAGCGCTCACAACGCTGCTGACCACAAAGGGCGTTGGTCGGGCTGGCCTACGCGTTGCAAGATGGTCTGCTCGTCTCATGTCATATAACTATGATATTGCCTATCGCCCGGGGAGAGACAATGCACCTGCTGACTGCATGTCTCGCTTGCCTCTGCCTTCTGCTTCTTCAGCGGACCAGCCTCCATCAGCCACTCTGGCTGACGATGATGCAGAGTATGTTGCGCTGCTCACCACTGTTCACGAGACTGTTTCTGCAGCTGGCCTGGACTCCGCCTGTGCCTCTTCGTTGGAGCTCATTAAGTTACGCTCCACCATCTCCAAAGGTTGGCCTCCCTCCCCGGCAGGCCTCGACCCAGACCTACTTCCATTCTACAAAATCCGCCACGAACTGTCAGTTGAAGGCAACTATGTTTTTCGAGGCTTCAGGTTGATCGTTCCCAGCACCATCCGCCATGCCTTAATCTCCATTGCTCACGAGTCTCATCAGGGGGTGGTGCGGACAAAACAAAGACTGCGTGAGTTGTACTGGTGGCCTAAAATGGACAATGAAGTTCTTACCGCCATCCGTGCCTGCTACTTGTGCCAGTCAAACGACAAAACAGCAAAACCAAGCCCAGGCCCACTGCAACCTGTGCCACTTCCCGACGGACCGTGGCAAAAGATTGCCATGGATATAGTCGGCCCATTTGAAACTGCCACCCCAGACTGCAGGTTCGCCATTACAATGGTTGACTACTACAGCAAATGGCCAGAAGTAGCCTTCACCAGGGACATCACTACTGACACTGTGCTAACCTTCATGTCAACTGTGTTCAGCCGCCATGGGAACCCGTTGACTGTTGTAACTGATAACGGTGTGCAGTTCACCTCTACATCTTTTAAGTCTTTTCTACAGGACAGGCAGATGACACATAAAAGATCTTCGCTATACCATCCATCTGCCAATGGAGCTGTGGAACGGTTCAACCGTGTGCTGAAACAGACTGTCCAGTTCGCCATACAGCAACAGCAGAAGTGGAAACCTGCTGTGACAGATTTCCTCCATGCCTACCGATCCACTCCACATGCCACAACTGGCTCATCCCCATATGAACTGCTACACGGTCGCCCCATGCGGACCAAGCTGACTGTGTTGCCTCCACCTTTGGGTTACTCGCCACCAGCACAAGCTGACGTACGCCGCAGGGTCAGTGTACAACAACAGCGAGCAAAAGCCTACACTGACTCCAGACGTGGCGCTCGTCCTCCTTCCTTCCAGAAAGGGGACAGAGTGCGCGTTCGGAACCCTCTTCACGTCATGAAGGGTCATAGGAAGTACTCTGAGCCTCTAGCCATACACAAGAAGGTTGGGGAGAGCACGTTCATCCTGAGTGATGGTAAAATGTGGAACGCTGCTCGCCTCACTGCATTCCCTGACGCTGCTGCAACCACAAACAAAGACAGTGTTGAACATGTGGTTGAACCCTCTTCCAGATCTAAACGGGAAACCCAGAAGCCAGTATGGCTCAAAGATTATGTGTCTTAAACCCGAGCCGTTTAATTGTTCTGTTTTATACTGATAACACTGCACTTGAGATGTCACACGGAAATTGTTATTCTTTTACTCCTTAAAGTTACTCCCTACAGCCTTATTGCACTGTTATGGCTTAGACTGTAAGACGTTTTATGTTGTGCTTAAGGGTGTGAAGGTATGCATTATTCCCATGTTGATTTTGTTGTGTGCTACCTATAGTAAATTGGGAGTGAACTCTTTTAAGAAAGGGGGAAATGTTGTGTCCAGTCACTTAAAGAATGGACCTACTATGACGTAGGCGGAAGTGAGGGATGCGGGAGGAATGCTAGGCTATGTACGGCTGGGTTACGTGTGCTGTATTCATGAGTGCTTCTACCTAGAAGTTAATAAAGGTAGTGTGTTCAACTAAGACGACTTGCTTCTTGCGACTACAAACACCACAATGATCAATAATGTGTTTGCGACCAATAATAACATGGTGTTCCCCCCAAGTCAGTGTGAGGTGTGAAACATAAATATCAGCAGCATAACAGAGCACAAACCTGAACGACATTTAAAACATCATCCAATTTAAGTGGAAATTCAAAGAGACATTATACAAAAATAATGCAGGAAAAGAATACCAATGACCCGGTGTGTCATACATATATATACAGTATATATATACATATGTTGATACTTTCATATCGCACTTTATATGAACTGTGAACAAGCGTGCACCCTTAACCGAAAAAAGAAGCTACCTTAAGTTCAGGAAGTAGTGGAGTCGTGCATAGATCCCATTACCTGTGTGGCATAGAGGACCTAGGCTGGCGCTGCCTGCTCTGGGTGGAGGGAACAGATATGCGCTGTTGCTGCGTAGCCAACCAGCAGGGACTCCAGTTTAAGGCCATACAAGCCACTGCTCATTGCTTTCCTGCCCTGAAAACGGACTCATGGGCTGTAAAAGAGGCTTTACCCTTGGCACTGTCTGACAGGCGACTGCACAGATCGAGTGTCTTGCATTAACTCAGCAATTGTCTCTTGCAGTGATTTTTGTACATTCTTGGGTTTAATTTTTTTTTTTTTTATTCTTAATTTTTTTTGAAAAATTGTTTTTAGCTGGGCTTCTCCATCTAGCAAGCAGGCCTGTTGGTGGTGGCATCTCCTTCTATTTTGCTGTGCGCATGTGACCAACACGATTTGGAAGAGGTGGCACGGAGTGTGTGGTTTGTGTTATGGGGTGTCTGTCTGTCTGTCTGTCTGTCTGTCTGTCTATCTACTGAGCCATCATTTAAATACTGTGTGTGTGATCCTTGGTGCTCTGGCAGTGCACCAAGGATCCTGTGAGCAATATACAGTATATGTATATATTGCAATATATATATATTGCTCACAGGATCCTTGGTGCACTGCCAGAGCACCAAGGATCACACACACGGTATTTAAATGATGGCTCAGTAGAAAGTCACGCATTAACATTAGATCCAAAATATACATTAAACAGTCTTTGCTTTGGGAATGAAGTACAGGGTTTTCACAGCTTTTGGTGGTTCCTGGTTATAAAAGTCATTATAAAGCTCTTAAAAAGCTTGAAGATGTTAACTTGGCTTAGGTGGTGGGGGAAGACTCTAGGTGGACCCCCTGTGCCAAATACATGCTGGGAAATCCTTGCAGTTTACAGTATGCCTGTCTACATATTTCAATTACAGCACAAAACAGACGATGGTCCAAACACTTCAGCCTTTATGAACATTTAAAAACAAACAAAAACATATCACATATCTGCTGAGTGTCAGCAGAACTCAGTCCTGGAGTTGAACAGAAGCTCACTTAGCAACGACTTCTGCGATAATGTGCTGGTAACAAGTGGATATATGGCAGGAGGCTAGAATCCCTGCAGGTGAACTCTGGTCAGTTTCCTCCTGGTGCTTCTGCTCTGCCAAGGTTGTCAGTTCTGCAGTGTGTTGCAGCCTCACACACAGAGCGAAGGAAGGATGGATGGTTGTTAATGCTGGGCTGTTTCCTCCATGTGCTCGCAGAGTGAAAGGACATCCTCTGTACCAATCTATTTGCAGATGAAGTGTGTGACCACAGACACACAAGAAGCGACCCGTCCTCTCTGCTGCTTTCTTCAGAAGGACCATCAGAAGATGTTTACAGCCATTCAGGCTGATTACTATTTGCATGTAAACACAGAACAAACGGTCCTACTGAAAAGTATAATAAAAAATGTAAAATATGCCAGTTTACCATGACAGGTGAATTGAAATGGAACTCGGCTTTCCAAAGATGTGATAAACCACAGTTAATTTATGTCTTAAAGACACACAACGTAACTTTTAGACCTTAAAAATCTGCGTCTCTGACTCGTTTTGATGGCACACCAACATTCATTTTGCGCATTTTCGAGCCGTCACTGCCCAGAGGCGTCCCGGGGCTCAGAAACAGCACTATGTAAGATTCTCATCCGGGACATGACTGTGACGTTGCAGCCGACTATTGGCTGCAGCACCGCGCCACTCACTAGCAACCGGATGTAAACCAGGGATCAACCCCGCGAGTGTTTTGAATGCACATCATGTCGGATTCGGTAAGGAAACATTACTGGAGGAAGAGAGGAAGGGACAGAACAAGAGTCAAGATAAGACTGTCTTACTGGCTGGAGTGAATCAGGGTGCAGGTATGATACAAGATGGTTGCTAGTTAAGTCGCCGATAGGGGGCGCGTCACTGAGAAAACTGCTAAAAGTTCCGTTGTGTGTCTTTAACAGAGGGGGAAATCACTTTTTCATGCAGGGCCATTTAAGTTTGGATTTAAATCTTCATTGAAAAACTGCATTTTCTGTTTACTTGTGTTATCTTTGTCTCACATTAAAATTTGTTTAATGATCTGAAACATTTAAGTGTGACTAACATGCTAAAAGTAAGAAATCAGGAAGGGGGCAAACACTTTTTCACACAGCTGTGTATATATCTATACTGTAGACATGCCTTTTATATTAATGTGCATATACAGTCATCCTCAAGATTACTCATACCCTCCCATTAAATCAGGAAAAAAATCAGCTGTTGGTAAAATAAGCTGTTAAGGTTACAACTACTAAAGCAGAGCGTGAAAAAACTCTGTTGGTCCAGAATAAAAATGTCATGCTGGCTCTGTTCCCTACACAAATGTTTTGATTCATCGGTACACTGACATCCTGAATGTTCATGTGTTTTGTTTTGTTTTTTTAAATCCAATGAAGCTCATCTTTGAGTGAGCCAAAAAGGAGAAAGAAAGGGATGGTGGAATGTATTAATCCATGAGTGTTCACACGAGACATTGCTGGTTTTCAGTATTCAATGTACTTCACTTTTTCTACTGACTCTCACTCTTAAGTAATTAGAAGATACTGTACAAGTACATGGTTAGGGGTTTAAAGTTAATGATCATTATTATAATCACCTGTTACAAAAAATATACACATTATGGCTAATATATTACTATTGATACTCAGAGATTTCTATCATGTGCTCTATATTGCTGAACAGAAGTCAAGGCTATGTCCGAGTGGACAAATATATGTATTACACTTTTTTTTTTGTGCGAGAAGAACCTGTATTTTATTTACCACTGAGGAAAAGTTGAAAAGTTTGTGCAAATTTCTCCTGTGCCTGTAAAATCTAGTTGGAACTTCACTACTGTTTATAGATAACATGCCTCAAATAAATTTTAACTATGCAGGAAGAAATGAACCTGTATAGTTGCTGTGAAGAAAGTAGTGTGCCCAGCCAGCCCAAGAACAAAGACAGTAAACAAATTTGTAATGACCCTGCAACCCTTTCGTCTTTATTTTCTTCATTTTAGCCTTTTATGTAACAAAAAACATCTTTGAAAAAAAAAAAAAAAAAAAAAGCTTTAACTATTAGAAAGCCATCATGTGTCATTAGAGGTCTCTGAGCAGCCACGCAGGCGTCTAAGTACATTAAATGAGCTCATTTCAGTACTGATCGCACATTAGCTAAAAACAAAAACAAAACATAAAAAAATGTGATCACACTCTATGGGTTTAAGCAGCTGTCTGGACTGATGACAGTTTGGTATGTTTAGCAAAATTGAGGTCAGGAAGACAGCAAGGCCAACTGAATTATTAAAATGAGACCTTACTAGTTCCTTTGAAGTCTCCACCTTAGTGTGCATCAACTGAGTAACTAATCTGAGAGAGCACCACCTGTACAACAAACTCCTTACTTTCCTGTAGAATATAACTATCAAAACCGTGTTTTGAGATTATTTTCACCATTAAACACAAATAAAAAGCATACTCAAATGGTGTTTAGACAAGATTTATTAGTGAGATGCACCTAAAACCAACAAAAATGACATCTTGCCAGTATGACGCAGCAGCTTGCCCCATCTTAGAATCGCTGTGTCTGTGCTGACATACAAACTGAATTAAAAGGCAGTTTGAAACATGATCTTGTCAATTAGAAGAGAAAAAGATTCAAGAGTCAGCTAGTGTTGCCATGCCATTAGGTTACACAAGAATTACAAACCCAGGCACTTTAGAAAAACCAGTAATGAGCCTCATAGAACTTTTCAGACTTTGTACACGTAATGTCGCCAGGCTAATTAATCTCTTGTTAAGACATACTTAAAGTCCCTTTTATTCAGGGTGGCATGGGGGCTGGAGCCTATCCCTGTTGCCTCTCGCGGTAGGCAGCAGGGACCCATCAAAGGGCTAACACAGATATAAATGAGACAAACAGCCACTCACACTCACTCTGAAGGTCAAATTAGAATCAGTGAACCTGCACGTGCACATCCACCCAAGCCGAAATTCAAACAAGAAACTTTCTTGCTGTGAGGTGGCCATGGTGACCACCACACAACTGTGTACCATACATGCTAATGTCTCTCAGGGATTAATTCAAACACACCTACAACAGTGACAGTTATTGCCACAATAACCACACAGTAAATGCACGCTATGTACCACCCAGGGAGTAATGCACAGGATTGAAGTTTCTTATGCAGCATGTCATATTTCTCTGACAGTTCTTAATAGACTGCCTGTGCATGGGAGCTGTAAAAACACATCACTTATCTACATGTTTAAATTAGATTTGCAGGTGGTATCAGGCTGTTTCCATGTGTTTTGTATGCTTATGTTGAATCACTGTGTTATGAAAATGTCAGAAAGTTAAGTTTTACCAAGAAGTATGTTAACTTAAATATGTCAAGGAACAGTTATATCACAACTGACTGACTGCTAAGCCAATACCACTTATGTAAAGAAAAAAAAAACCATTAAGTTACAGAATGTTAACATTTTATGGAAAAAAAAATCCAATATCCCACATATGCTGTACTATACATTCGACATGATTCCAACATCCAGAATGGCTGGAAAGAGAGAAGTTAGAAAAGGCTTAAAATTTTCACCACCTATTCATACTACTTTATGTTTAAAACAGCTCTGGCAGTGTGATGGCACCAGTATGCAATGCTCCTGCGTCATTGGGTCATTATTAATGAGACAGAGGACAGGAGCATCCTGATTAATTCTGAAATGTATCAGGATACTGTCTGCTCAGATTCATCCAAAAACATCAAAGTTAATGTCAGCACCTTGAGGTGTCGTTAGATTTAAAAGTGCACAACAGTATACAAATAAAATGTATTGTTATTATTATGATTATTATTAACATGATGGTGCATAACAGAACAGATGTACAGAGACCTAAGAAAATTAAAGTAAAAACAACCAGGTGTCCCTGAAAGAAAATTTGTGCTTTTTTTTTTTCTTTCTTTTTTTCTTTTTTTTTTTTACAATGGCAAAAAATAACATGACCTAAATTTGGATTACTTGCAATTTACTTTGTGTAAACGTTTTGGTGAACAGCTGAAGTTGAAAAAAAAAATCTGAATACAAACATTTTCTTAAATAATGATTTTAAAACAATGCTTTGAAATGTTTTGGCAGTGGTATGATGGTGCTGTCTTGAACCAGGCGGGGACAGAAATTTAGGATGAACCAGTTGAAAGTGTCTGTAAAGCAGCATTTGGTCTGAGCCAGCTGCCTTCTGAGACATTCAGTGCATTATACATGATATAAGGCCAAAATGAAAGCAGATTAATCTCTTATAGAATACCTTAATGAGATGTTTTTAACTTCTCACAACTTTTCTTTTTCTTGAGGTCGTTTTAATTAAATGTGAAGATAAGAGATTTGTATCAGCTTATTGCTTTTCCATGTATCTCCTTTTGTGCAGCTGACTGTAATATGTAATTTTCATCTTTTGGTAAAATATACCCAGTGGCACTAAGATAATTCTAATATTCCTTGAACTCTGGGAATTTGCCACAATAAGCTTAATATCTGCTAAAATCCACTTTGTTACTTGCTTAATCTCTTGTATTCCATTTATTTGACCAGGTGTCATAAGCTTCAGTGAGCACAGCAAGCACTTTACCAGCAACATCCCATGAAGTATAGCAAGAACAGCACCGCATGGTTATGTCACTGATAAAGTTAAAGAATGCATTGACAGAAAATGGAAATGCATTTTCTTTTTAAATGCAAAACATATAGCAGATTTTCTACATATTAAGCAACAGCCATCATACAGTAGTCAGACCAAGGTTGTTACTGTCTTTTTGCTGCTCTTTGGTATTGACCATGGGCTGTTAATAGAGAGGGACGAACCTGGGCGTGTCCCACCGTGGCCATCTTGCTGTGTCACATGTGTCATCAGTCCCGGAAAATGCTAAAACTGGCAAAGGCAAGCCGCTCTGAGCCACGGGGCAAATGATTGACAGCTGACGTACTCTGGGCAAACACTAACCGAGCTAACTCAAAACTAGCAGGAGCTAATGAAGATAAGCCACCTAAGCGGCGGGGTACAGGTAATAGACGCTTAGACTTGCTATTATCTGACTAAAAACCGCCGTTGCGCGACTCTGCTACAAACTGAGACCTTACCAAGAGCAAACAAGGAGCTAACTTGGAGCCACCGGTCGGTAGGCCGGGCTTCCGGTCTGCCTCGTCAATCAAAAGGACACGCCCCTAATTATGTTTAATTTCAAGATTAAATAACATCTAAATGGATGAGTTATAAAAACAATTTACCCCCTCACAGTTGACATGAAGGTAAACTTGACCTATAATAAACCTAAAATGAGGTCAGGGCCGCAGAGACTGGTGATGCTTTTAAGAGGAGGCTCAAGACCTACCTTTTTAATAAAGCATTTAATTAATTTGTCATTTGTATTTTCAACTGTTTTATTCATTGATTTACTTTTCTTTTTTTCTTTTTTTTTTTTCACTGTGTTATTATGGTTCTGATTTTACAAAGGCATGTCATATTAGCTGTTTTTATTACTCTTAAGTCCATATTTTAATACTTATAGTTCTTATTTGTTCTTATTGACATTTTTTTTGATTAAGTCTTTAACATCAACTCTGTGGGGTCAATGGGGTTGTTTCCATGGGGGTCTCTCTTGGTTGGGGTGGCTGGGGGGTCCTGCTCTGCAATTGTATGGTTGTGGTGTGGGCCCCTGGTGGCCAGGACCTGGGGGGTCCCCCTGGTGGTGGCTTCGGAGACCATGGTGGCTCCCAGTGTGGACGGATCCCCAAGATATCATGTCCTCACATCAGTGCCAAACCAGGTTATATTTATTAAGTTATAACAAATACTGAGGGAGGGTGTATGCATGTGTGTGTGTGGGAGGTAGAGAATTGTGTAATTGTTTGTGTAATTGTAATTTTATTGAAATGTTGATTTTAATATGTAAAGCACTTTGTGCTACATTTGTGTGAAAAGTGCTTTATAAATAAAATTCATTCATTCAATCATTCATCTGTGGTGTTGTTGGTGCCCGGCTGCGATGCGATACATTTTTGATGTACGACTAACAGCTGACAGATGTAATGGAGCCCAGCAGAGGAAACCCTATATCTTTCATACTACTGTATAAAGTGTCATCTGGCAAATCAAAAAGGGTTGCACCATCTCTGAATATTCTCTCTCTTCTAAGAACTCTGTTGCACACTTGAATAAGGATCCAATGTGACGTTTTGCGGGTTTATTATAGTCGGCTGTAAACACACAGACAAGATACTGTGAGCATCCATACTTTCTTGCAGCCGACAGCACTGAACTTCAGCTGTGGCTGTTTACAACAAACACGGTTTCTTTTATATATATATAGAATATGGCAACTTTCATCTCTATTCATGACAAAATTCCCCTTTGTACAAGTGCGTATACACAGTTCAAACTTAAACACTTAGTTACACCGTAGCCCCGACACGTTAGACAAAAGTTAGCTTAGCTGTAGCTTAGCTGCTTGTTAACATGTGCTACCAACATTACAACATTAATCAGACTTTTGTCAAGCTCATTCATAAAAGGTTAACGGCCGACTATTTCTTCACTTAACGGGGACTCTTTCTCACTTTCACCATATGTATACACACGTGTCATTTATGAACATTTACCTGTAAACACACAGACAAGATACTGTGAGCATCCATACTTTCTTGCAGCCGACAGCACTGAACTTCAGCTGTGGCTGGGCGCAAGCAGGAGTACTCAGCCTAGGACACGCCCTCTTGTGGTGAAACGTGGCAATTGCATCATGTTCATTAACCTCAGTCTGAGTAAGAGGAATGGAGCAAATATACAACTACAGAAATGAACAAATTCAATAGAAATACATAAAAATACCAAAAAAATAGGGGGGTAGCTGGTATCTAACCTCTGTACTCTTACACTCTCCCCTCAAAACAAAATGTCGTCCCGACATTCCTTATGCTAATCAGGTCATACCATCAAATATGCAGTTTTCCATGTATTGACAGGCTTTACACTTAAGCAGGTTGCTTCTTAGTGGGAGTCAGAGTTCATGAGAATATAAAGATGCTATACTGTCAACAGTTCCAAAACATGACATGTATCTCCAGTTAATGTCACATTGTTGCAGCAGCTGTCATTGTGCACGATGACAATCCGCCACATCCAACGCCTGCAGCGTGCATATCTGCATCCCCTCTGAGAGTAAGTTACTTTAACTAAGAAGTGACCTGAATTTCCGATGGCATTCTGCAACTAACATGTATGTAGCAATCAGGCATGTCAACTCAAAATATGCTGTACACTGAATTATCTGAACAAATCACTGCATCTGTATTAACCAAAAGGCAACTGTGATGTGAACTTTTGTTACTTCCTATTCCTGCTATTCACATGACATAACGGGCTGCCCTAATTTATGATATGTAAATATCAATCTAGGTTTCTTTGTTCTGAAAGGATACATTTTCTCCCTGTGAGGTGACATCTGGCCATCTTCTTGGTCACTAGATGCCGACTGAGCGGACCCATCCTCACCGCCCGTATCCTCTGACTGAACATCATCTCCCAGCAGCTCTGTCTGTTCCTCACTGAGAGTCTGATGTTGTACAGTTCCGGGTACCTCTACCGTCCCATCACTGCTGGTTATTCCGCTGTCTGGGTGGAATTCCGGTGCCTCTGCCCTGAGCTCACTATCAGTGTGATGGTCAGAGTCTCTGTTGCAATCTGGAAGCTGTGAACTCACAATGGCTCTCCAGGAGTTCTCATCATCCGAACTCTCATCCCGCTGATTGTGTCTTTGAGCTCCCTTCTTCTCCTTTTGTGTTTGAGACTTGACAGGTATCTCTGGTCCCATAACTGGGAGAAAGTCACATGGCAACAACAAATTCCTGTGGATAAGTCGGGTGCGTCCCTTCCCACTTTCCGGTCTGATTTCATATACTGGGCTGTCAGAATGTTTCCTTTCATTCACCACGTACACCCGATCCTCCCAGTATGATCTCAGTTTTCCGGGTCCTCCTTTCTCATTCAGATTCCGGACAAGTACTCTGCGCCCTGGACTCAAGTCAACCCCATATATCTTTTTGTCATAATGGGTTTTTCCTCGCACTGCCTCCTTATTGGCCGTTCTGGATGCCAGCTGGTAGGCCTCACTCATTCTCAACCTCCACTTTTCTGCATAATCCCATTGTGATGGACTTTGGTCTTTCGCCTGCAGCCCAAACATGAGATCAACGGGGAGCCGTGGGTGACGACCAAATAAAAGAAAATACGGGGCGTAGCCTGTAGCCTCACTGCGGGTGCAGTTATAGGCATGGATCACTTTGGCAAGGGACGATTTCCAGTCTGCTTTCTGAGTCTCAGGTAAATTCCTTAACATTGCCAACAGCGTCCTGTTAAATCTTTCCACTTGCCCGTTTCCCTGCGGGTGATATGGCGTTGTTCGTGACCCCATGACCCCGCTGTACTCCTCCAACCTAGAAAACAGTTTATTTTCAAACTCTTTCCCTTGATCGTGGTGGATTTTTGTGGGAAACCCAAACTTCAATACAAAGTCTCCAAATATCTTTTCTGCTGCTGTCCTGGCGGCTTTGTTCCTGCAGGGGTAAGCCTGGGCAAACCGCGTGAAATGGTCCATTATCACCAGTATGTACTCATATCCTCCCTTGGATTTTTCCAAATGTAGAAAATCAATGGAAACCATTTCGAAAGGATATGTGGTGATGATGTTGGTGAGTGGGGCTCTCGCTGGTTTGTTAGGTCGCTTTCGCTTCAGACAGCTGCAGACATGGGTAATATAATGCTCTACATCTGTCTGCATGTGTGGCCAATAGAAGCGGTCCCTGATCAAGTGTAACACTCGCTCTACCCCAAGATGACCCATTTCCTCGTGAAGTTCCCTATACACCAGGAGATGATATTTTTTTGGTAGGAGGAGCTGTGATCGGCTGGCTGTCTTGCGGTAGAGTAAACCATCTTCATTAATGTATAGCCTGTGTTTTTGTCTCTTCAGAGCCCATATCCCTGGGTTTTCATCCGTCTTGGGTTTTTGCCATCTGCCTGTGGCTTGACATTTCAAAACTTCCCCAATCACTGGGTCATCCCTCTGTGCCTCTCTTAGAGCTCCTTTAGAGATCCCGCTCACTGATGACACCCCTGTGTTTTCTAGTGTGTCCAAATTAGTTATCGTCGCTGGACACAACCAAGGCCCTTCTTCTTGAGACTGAGCTATTACAGCTTCAGTCACACTGTTCATCACTTCTGGGTGGACTGTCTGTGTGCAGGTCTGCATGTATTCTTCCATGCTAAGTGGCATGCGTGAGAGGCCATCAGCATCTCCGTTTGCTCGACCTGGACGGTACTTTATGGTGAACTGGAAATCAGCTAATTCGGCTACCCAGCGATGAGTGGTTGCATTCAACTTGGCCGTGGAGAGCACATATGTGAGAGGGTTATTATCAGTGTAGGCTGTAAACTGTGGGGCATGATAAAGATAATCTCTGAACCTCTCACATATTGCCCATTTTAATGCCAGAAATTCCAGTTTTCCTGAATGCATATGATAGTTTTTTTCCGGTGCTGTAAGAGTCCTGGATCCATAAGCTATCACCGTTAACCTCCCCTGCTGCCTTTGGTAAAGCACTGCCCCAAGCCCTTCTTGTGAGGCGTCACAGTGTAGGATAAAAGGTTGTTCAAAGTCTGGGTATCCCAGGACAGGTGGTTGTAGCAGAAAGTCCAACAGCGTACAAAGCACTGCCTGATGTTCAGTAGACCATGTGACTGGTTGAGACGAGGGTAACTGTCCTCCACTGTTCTGCTTTTGTTTTCCCCTGCTCTGTTTTTTTTGTCTGTACACCTTTGTCTTAGCTGGATCAGAGGAGAGGAGGTCATAGAGGGGTTTTGCTATGCGGGAGAAATTTGGAATATAACTGCGATAGTATGAGATGAACCCCAGCACTGTCCTCAGTTCCCCCACTGTAGAGGGAGCTCTCTCTCTTAGGGCTTGCACTGGTGCGATGTCTGCTGGGTCCATTGTATACCCATCCCTTGTAACCAACTTCCCTAGAAATCTCACTTGGTTTTTGAAGATGTCACACTTCCTTGGTGTTAGCTTAACTCCATGTTTCTGGTAACACTGTAGAACACTTCTGAGGTGATTCAGATGGTCCTCAAATGTTTTGGAGTGAACCAAGTTGTCATCTAGATATGGTAAGCATACCTCATCCCTTAGTTCGGCTAGACACTCCTCCATGGATCTCTGGAACTCTGCAGGTGCTGATGATAACCCGAAGGGGATTCTCACCCATTCATACAGGCCCCAGGGTGTGATGAATGCAGTGAGTGGCCGGCTCGATTCTTCTAGGAAGCCCTGGTGGTAGGCCTTTCCCTGGTCCAGGACTGAAAACCAGGAGCTTCCTATCAGGCTGTTTAACATGTCTTGTATGCGGGGAATTGGGTGACGATCTGGCAGAGACTTTTTGTTCAATTCCCTGTAATCGCAGCACAGTCGGAGACTGCCATCCTTCTTTCGCACACAAACTATGGGGCTTGAATAGGAGGACTTTGATTTTGTTATCCAGCCCCGGTTTAGCAGATCTTCCAAATATTCTTTTACCTCATTATGCAGCGGTTTAGGGATAGAAACATACGTCTTTGTCACTGGTGATGGGTCACTCAAGCGGATTTTGAGCTGCAGTGAGGGGATAGTTCCCACATCGT
This sequence comes from Atherinomorus stipes, assembly GCA_023101725.1. Lineage (NCBI taxonomy): Eukaryota > Metazoa > Chordata > Actinopteri > Atheriniformes > Atherinidae > Atherinomorus > Atherinomorus stipes. The sequence goes on along the minus strand of JALJCO010011381.1, from coordinate 3,424 downwards.
AGTCATCTCGTGAGAAGGCTCCACACTCCTCTCGCAGTAGTTGTTTTACTAAGTGCTGCTGTGCTGGAGGCAGATGACTGACTGGGACAGGAGGATCCCACATATCTGTTATCTCCTGTGTTCTTTTGTTCTTTTCCTGGTTCTCTTCCTTCCCCAACAGTGATGGAGTCTCTCTTTCCCCACTACATGGGACCATCTCTGCTTGATTTAGCCGTGGGGTTTCTGTCGGTGCTGGATACACTGTCTTAACTGCTTGGGTCTGCCCTACAATAGTTTTGGGGGGTACACAGATGTCATGAGCGGTGTCATTGGTGACAGGAATTGTGATGCGGGACCAGGGACCTCGTTGCAACTGCACCATTCCCTCTTTAGCCTTTAACCCCTCTGGTAGCTGTGACGGTGAGGCAGGCTCAAACAGAACTTCCTGTTGATCTGCAAGCAGCTTTTTTCTCACACCGCACTTAACCATCCTCGTCTGACCAGCTGGAATAAGGGTGGGTTCTCTCCCTGCCTTCACAGTGTCACTGCTACTTTCCGCCTCATTCACATTTTTCATGACCTTTAGGAAAATTTCTGCTTTCTTACATTCCATAGAAAATGCTGTACTAACAGCGTCTGTGACAACTGGGGGGGGATCGATGCCGTTTTTCAGCAGGTGCTCGATCACATTAAACCCAATAATTGGTTCTTCTCCCACACCATCTTCTTCAGCAACCAGCACAGGTACTAAGAGTTCCAATGATGTGGAATGGAAAGAGGGCAACCTGAACTGGACCTCAACCCACCCCGCAAAAGGGATCGGTGTCTTGTTTACTGCTCTACCCTCCAATATTCCTGGCCCGATCATTTCAGCAAGGCTCCTGACATTGGCATGGGGAATATGTTGTTTCCTCCATTTTTCACTCATGAGACAGACCTGTGAGCCAGTGTCCCACAGTGCCCTGGTTTCCACTCCATCCAGCAGGCATGTGATCATACATTTTCTTCCAATCAGATTCAGCAGTTGATCTTTTTGGATCGGGGAGAGGAGGTTGACGTGTACGCCCTCATTCACCTGGGATGCTGTACCTGTGGTTTTCTTTTGCACTTCTGTCTCTAAGTAGTGTATGCTATCGGTGATTAGTTTGCAAATACCTTCGGTAGGCTGGCTCTCATTTTTGTCTGCTCCTGCTGCTGTTATTGATGTTACAGTGCTGGCTGACATACCTATGCCTCCAGACTTCTCCGATGATCTCCTTCCCGCTCTGCATCCACGTGACAGGTGTCCACTCTGTCCACATTTGAAGCAGTGGTCACACGTTTCTCCTTTATCGTTCTCCTGACAGCTTTTGCAGCCACGTCTTCTGTTTAGCCTCTGCTGGGAGGAAGGTGCAGATGAGTCATTGACAAGTTTTCTGATTTCCTGCATCTCACCTTTCAGTTGTCTGATTGCATCCAGGAGCTGAGCTTCAGTGCTAGATGCTAACGGTTGAGTTTCCATTACTTTGGTCTTCATACTGGAGGATGATGGCCGCTCTTGTTTCCTGATTGCTCCAGTCATTGCCTCTGGAGGTGGCTGTGTTTCTGCCTTGACTTCTCTCACCTTCAAGTCCTTACTGCTCCTCCTAAACTTTTGTTGCCTCTCCCATTCTATGCTGGCTGCTTCATTTGTTTTTGCTATGAGCACTTCATCTGCTACCGTTGGATCATCTAAAACATCTTTGAGCTGATGTTTCACATTATCACTAATAAGTCCTGTTCCAACAGCTCTCAGGAACTTTCTTTGAATTAGTTCAGAACTGTAGTGTTCATTTGTTCCAGGTTCTCTAGATGCAGCTAGCAACCTCTCTTTTATCTCTATTGCTCGAAACAGGAAGTTCTGTGGGGATTCACAACTGTCCTGGGTGATGTTTATCAGACGGTGGTACAGGTCGGTGGTGCTGTCCTCCTTGTAATGACCCTTTAATATAGTGCGCAATTGTGCCAGAGTGAGGTTTGTTTTTATTTCTAGCATGTCACGAAGAGGCAACCCTGGGCTGACAGCTCTGACCACCGCTTCAATAATCTCCACTTCAGTGTGTTTTTTCTTTAGTCCCATGTCGATCTGATGGATTAGGTTTGAATAGGAAAGCTTATCTCTCTGGCCCCTTTCCCCAATCTGTCCATTGATCTTGAACTCTCTCCTTATAGTAACTTCTGATGGGTGAGTTAGAAATGGATTATCTGGTTGTGTAGGAAGTGGGCTCACCCCCCTTTCCATCACTTTACTTGCCAACCTTGCCATTTCCTCCTCTAATTTCTTTGTTGAGGCTTGGAAACTTAACTGCAGCGCTGCATACTGCTCCCTCAAGCTCACCAATGCCGCAACATCTTTAGTGTTGTCCTCAACCACCTGTGTTGTTTCTCTTTTCTTTATTTCTTCCGCTGTTGCTATTAACCGGGTGAGGAATACACGAGCCACTTCTTCCTCTTCATCTTCAACAGCTTTTTCAACAATCTCACTTATTCTCCTGATCAGCGTATGCTTTCTGGTGTGTTTTTCAGCAGGCACCTTTGCAAGTAAGCAAATCTCATATAGCTGGTCCACTTTTAGCTGCCCCACGATCTCACCCAACTCGTCCTGCAGCTCTCCCAGCTCCATGTCAGACATGCTAGCTCGGGTCTCACTTGATCTTCCTTAAAGCTGCGCTGATCCCCGTACGGGCCACCAAATTTGTTGCACACTTGAATAAGGATCCAATGTGACGTTTTGCGGGTTTATTATAGTCGGCTGTAAACACACAGACAAGATACTGTGAGCATCCATACTTTCTTGCAGCCGACAGCACTGAACTTCAGCTGTGGCTGTTTACAACAAACACGGTTTCTTTTATATATATATAGAATATGGCAACTTTCATCTCTATTCATGACAAAATTCCCCTTTGTACAAGTGCGTATACACAGTTCAAACTTAAACACTTAGTTACACCGTAACCCCGACACGTTAGACAAAAGTTAGCTTAGCTGTAGCTTAGCTGCTTGTTAACATGTGCTACCAACATTACAACATTAATCAGACTTTTGTCAAGCTCATTCATAAAAGGTTAACGGCCGACTATTTCTTCACTTAACGGGGACTCTTTCTCACTTTCACCATATGTATACACACGTGTCATTTATGAACATTTACCTGTAAACACACAGACAAGATACTGTGAGCATCCATACTTTCTTGCAGCCGACAGCACTGAACTTCAGCTGTGGCTGGGCGCAAGCAGGAGTACTCAGCCTAGGACACGCCCTCTTGTGGTGAAACGTGGCAATTGCATCATGTTCATTAACCTCAGTCTGAGTAAGAGGAATGGAGCAAATATACAACTACAGAAATTAACAAATTCAATAGAAATACATAAAAATACCAAAAAAATAGGGGGGTAGCTGGTATCTAACCTCTGTACTCTTA
>JALJCO010011380.1:0-12555 GCA_023101725.1 Atherinomorus stipes | reverse complement strand
GTAGGGATGGTCATGAGGGGCTGAAGGAAGGAAGGGCGGGAGTGTGATAGGTCAGAGGGATGGGCGGGGCTGGACATGTAAGGGGGGACTGTATGGGGTATTGGGGGTATAGGGAGGTGGGGGGCGTATGTGTGGGGTGGAGGGAGGGGTTGGTGCAGTTATGTGGGGGGAGTGCATGTGTGTGTTAGAGGGTATGAGGAGGTGGGGGTAGGTGTGGACAGTAGAGGGAGGAGAGTGTTGGGGGTGGAGAGAGGAGTGAGTGTGGGTATGTAAGGTCGGAGAGCGGAGTGGGTGGGTGTATGTATGTGTGGGGGGGAGTACATGGGGGTGTTGGGGTATGTGTGTGGGGAGTGTGTGTGTGAGCGTGGTGGCGGGGTAGGGGGTGGTAGCGGTGGTGGCGCCCTGGTGTCAGGTGTGTGGGGCAGGAACGTTGGGGTGGGGGCTGGCCTGCCCTGGGGGGGGTGTCATCTGGGGGGTCCAGTCCTCCTGGGTTTCGGTTGGGCCGCCCGGGTCGGGTGGGGGGTGGCTGCTCCTGGGCGCTTGGGCCCTGGGCCCGGCGCTGTCTCTGCCCCGGGGGGCGCCCGGCGCCTGGTGGGGTCGGCAGCTGCTGGTCTTGGTCCGCTGGGGCCTGGGCCCCCAGACCGCGGGGAGCTCCGGCTTGGGCCGCCTTTTGCCGCCCTCCGGGGGATGCATGTCCGTTCTTTGGGGGGGGGAGGTAGCTGGGATCTGGGCCTCTGGGTGGCTGCTGGGGGCCTGGGTCGTGAGCCTTGCGGGCTTCCTCCTCCTTGCAGAGACGAGGTTGCATCTGCATGACTGTATCACCACGGAGACCCTTTATTATGCATGTTGACACTGTGACACTGCTTCCCATTGCGCTGACTAGGTTGTACCTCTTCTCTACTTCCCATTGCAATGACTAGGTTGTACCTCTTCTCTACTTCCCATTGCGCTGACTAGGTTGTACCTCTTCTCTGCGTAGTTCTGCGTGTGTTTGTATGATCTGAGGATATTTAAGCCACCTGCAGGTCCTCCTGTAGGGGATTGCTTGTTTTGTTTTCCAACAGAGACCTTGGTTGTTTAGGGATTGCTGTACAGATGTACCAGTGAACTGTGTAAGTGGATTCATGCTTTCTCTCCCTCTCTCTCTTCCTCTTCCTTACTCCTTTCTCTCTGTTTCACTTTCTATCATTACCTCTGTTAACTTTCATTTCTCCCTTGTAAGGCCCAGCAGTAAAAAAAAAAAAAAAAAAAAAAAAAAAGATAGGGGGCACGTCACTGAGAAAACTGCTAAAAGTTCTGTTGTGTGTCTTTAAAGGCATAAACACAAAACCTGAAAATGGTTAGTGATGCTGCTCAAAAGAAGCAAAATCAAAAGACAGACAAAACCTAAACTTAAAAGAAGCTGAAAGGGGAAAAACACAAACCTAACCTGGGATTTCTACAAAGTAAAGGGGAATGAGCAGCACCGATAAGCTAAAAAACCATGAATGTACTCAAAAGGTTTTGTGTGGATGACATCACTTCTTGGGGGCGTGGCTCACTACTTCAAATACGTCTGCAGTGAAACAAGATGGTGGGTACAATGGCTGTTTTTATGTGAACAATGTTCAAGTTCTAGAAATAGGAAAACTGGTGGATTGTTTGTTATTGTGATTTATTTCTAAGGGGTGTAATGTTAATTCATAATTTTAAAAACTTACATCCATCTGAGTATTACTTTTTGAAAAATGCTATTCAGCTGCTGTCCCACTTTAGCGATATTGTTATTGTTCCAAAAGCCTCTCAATCATGAACAAAGTGAAACATTACTTAGATGTGAATACGCTCCGTATTTTATACTGCACTTTAGTATTACCATACTTTATGTATTGTGTTGAAGTATGGGGAAACACCTATCAGTGTACAACAAATCCGTTAGTTACATTACAAAAACGAGCAGTGAGGATCATACATAAAGCTGGATTCCTTGAACATACTCATCATCTGTTTGTCCAATCAAAGTTGCTAGAATTTAATGACCTGGTTGAATATGTCACATTAATATTTTTATATAAAGCATTTAATAACTTATTACCGACTAACCTGCAGAAGCTCTTCAAGAACTCATGGTTTGAGAGGATATGGGAATTTCATCATACCTAGAGTTAGAACTACTCGTAAAAGTTTTTGTCTGTCGGTATGTGGGGCTAAACTTTGGAATAAACTGGATTTACATCACAAGCAATGTCAAAATATTCACCGATATAAACTGTTATATAAACGTATGGTTTGGTCACAATATAAAGAGACTGGATCTTGATTCGATAGCAGTTCTAGTGTTGATGTACTCTCTTTTTCTTCTTTTTTTCATTACCGTCTTTGGTATACTGTCCCGTACCATTGTTGGTACATTATCTGTTACCTTTGTGACTTATTGTCTTCTCTAATTATCGTTAATATGTGTGATGAGTTGTTACCATTGTTGGTATGGATTATTGTCGTAATGTAATGGTTATTGTTGCCTATGGTAACGCTTCTAACCTAGTAATTTGAGTAGCTTCTATGGTTTATTGCTCCAAATGTGGTCAATAGTTTGCTTTTTCTTATTGGTTTGAAGGAAGCATGATTTTTGATTTGAGTTTCATATAGAGAAATGGGGGGTGGATTTAATAAGTTCGTTCTTCCCACTCCCTTTCAGGCAGGTTTAACATACTTGTTTGTTTTGTGATATAGTGATGGACACAATTGTTGTGGGGTTTTTTGGGGGGTTTTTTTGTGATAGGCCATGTAAGTGGTCATCCTTTTATGTTCTGTGGAATATGTGGATGTACTGCCTGAAATGAATGAATAAATACAAAAAATACAAATACAAAGTGGGACAGTGTGTGTTATTGGCAAACTAGGACAATCATTTAATTCATTCTACAGGTGAAAATAAGTTCTCATTTTATTCATCCCTCATAATTTTTCTGTCTAGATTGATAGATACACAACTTGACTTAAATTGCATAAATCAGCCTTGCTACAATGAAAATGATGATTGTGATGCTTTGCCAGTTGATGCTAGCTAGCCCTTGCCTCGCCACCCTGGCCTTTGTTCTTTGTTCTTTTATTGCCCAAAATCGACTATTTATAAGCGACATTTAGTTTTTGAATAATAGCCGACTATTTGTTGAATTTCTTCAGGGAATGAATTTGTGTCTTTTTGTCCCGTTCTCTTTACGTCCATGAAAGTTCTTCTTAACATTTATAATTATCAGAAATGAATAGTTTTTATTATTGTGTTTACATTAAAATGGAATGTGTTGCCAGTGTCCCAGAATGTCAGTATGTGGCGTCCCACTTTACCAAAAGTGCCTGGAAATTTTGGTTTTGGGTCAGTGTGTCTTGAGCCATCCATGCCGTGTTCAATATTTCTTTATTTTTTTCTACATAGTATTGTAGAGATCTTAAACTATGTAGAATGGTATCATATGATGGACTAGGATGTTTGGTTCATAATCAGAAATTACGTTGAGGTTACATTTTCAGAAAGTGTCCCAGTTTACCCATATTCAATATAATATAATATAATATAATATAATATAATATAATATAATATAATATAATACAAAATAAAATAATACAATATAATATAACATGATATAATATCATGTGTCAGACTGGCGACCTGTCCAGGGTGTACCCCACCTCTCGCCTGATAATAGCTGGGAAAGGCTCCAGCAACCCCCGCAACCCTGAACTGGATAAGCGGTACAGAAAATGACTGACTGACTGATAATATAATCAAATATAATATAATATAATCAAATATAATATAATACAAAATAATATATTATAATCAAATATAATATAATCAAATATAATCAAATATAATCAAATATAATATAATATAATATAATATAATATAATATAATATAATCAAATATAATCAAATATAATATAATATAATATAATATAATCAAATATAATATAATCAAATATAATATAATCAAATATAATCAAATATAATATAATATAATATAATATAATATAATATAATAATCTGCAGGACAGATAAGGGGCCTCCAGCATCTCCGGGTACGTCCCTCCCAGACAAGGCCCCAGAAGACAAAGGACATGCTGGAGGGACTGCGTCTCCCGGCTGACCCGGGACCGCTTTGGGATCCTCCTGGATGAGCTGGTGGACGTTGCTGGGGAGAGGGAAGTCCGGGCTTCATGATGACTTCATGAAGTTCACGTTCGTCAGCGTCTCTGAAACGGTGCTGCTACTGTGCTTGTTCATGGGAACCAGTTTGTTGTGAAGACATTATCAGGACATTTTCCTCGTCCTTACTTTGGGAAAGATCTTCAATGACTGTCAGGACTGTGAGACGTCAGACTCGGGTCCAGGTCCTCACAAAGACGGTGACTCGGATGCATGTGTGTGGCTGGTTGTTGAGTCCAAGTGTCGGACAGAATCCATCACAGGGACGCCTGGAGCTGCAGAGAGGAAACTGGACCAGCTACCCGAGGACGTGTGAGGGACCGTGATCCCGTTAGTTCAACACCAAACTCTTACATCACAAAGAAAATGTTCGACTCTGGAAGCCGAAAGGATCCTTTCTGAGGTTGTGCTCATGAAGCCTCCTCAGCATGTGAACGTGGAGCACTGGATGATTGTCCCCATCCACCCAGTGCAGAACATCACACTGGTTCTGCTGGTGCTGATGTCCAGCCAACAGGTTCCAGTTCAGACGGCGTTCCTGGAGTTCTGGCTAATGGATCAACAGGGTTTAACCCTTAAAACCCTGATACTGGTCTGTCTCCTTTTTTGTTTGTTTTTTTAGTATCTTTTTTTCTGTTCTGATAATGTGCACATAACAAAAATGATACGAGGTGCAGGGTTGTGACATGATGAAGGAAAGCATGTCGGATAGTGATACAAAAAAACGTCTAACCTATGTTTGTGTTTTGTTTGTGTTATTTTGTCTTTGTCTGTCCTGGCATAGTGAGGTGTTTTTTTTTTTTTTTTTTTTTTTTTTTTTTTTTTTTTTTTTTTTTTTTTTTTTTTTTTTTTTTTTCTTTTCTTTTTTTTTTTCTTTTCTTTTTTTTTTTTTTTTTTTTTGCCGCCGGGGCCCCCCCGGACGGGCCCGGAGAACCATTAAAAAAAAAAAAAAAAATCCGAATTATTACTAAGTCCCCCCCCCCCCCCTGATGCAATTAAAAGTGGGCCTAGAATGCAGCCTGTCCCCGCCCTGGGACAGCCCCCCCAGCAGGGGTGCTACCATGGTGACCAGTCCGACGACATGCCCTATGTGTTTTTGTTCCTCATACTGGCATGTCTCCTGGTCGTCCGTCTGCCTCCGAGCCTCCCGTCAGAGCTCAAGGTCCCGTCTCTCTATCCTCAGGGTTGTCCTCCGGAGTATTTGCTCCTGTTGCCATGGTTTCTCGGCCATGTCCCCCAAACTTTAGACTTGTGTTTGCCTGGTTGACACAATATATGTCCTCATGCCAAATCTTCTGTCCGTCTATCACCAGATGCAGTCGTCCTCAAAATTATTCACACCCTCAAATTAAAGTACGAAAAAATCAGCTGTCAGTGAAATAAGTTGAAATTGAAAAAAGTAATAATAAATAAAAAAATCTATGAAATCATGACATTGATTTTTAATTGTAGTTCAAAAGAAATATTAAAAACAAACACACAAAAATTAAAACAAGCATGATGGCGCTCCGATGCTAAAATTTTGTTGAGCAACACTTTGATACAATCACTGCAATCAGGTGTTTTCTGTAACATCCAATCAGACGTCTGCACCTGTTGACAGATATATTGGTCCACTGTTCATGGGAAAGCTGCTCTAATGTGTCTGGGACAGTTTGGTTTGTTCGTTTGTTTTTTAACCATTATTTTAAACCACAATTCCAATGCAATATTTTATTTCACTAAATTATAATTTTGTAAATTTTTTATTTATTATCAGTTTCTTTAGTTTCTTGTTATCTGAATTACTGTTGTGATTTTAGCTTTTTCTTTAATTGGAGGGTATGAATAATTTTGAGGACGACCGAATGTCTCCTGTCTCAATATGCACCAGAAATGGTGCAGATTCTCCAGATGTCGATGGATTCTGGCCCTTTTCACGCAGCAGTGTTGGAGAAACACTGGTATAGTGATGCTGGCGTAGTGATAATGGGGATTCGTGCTGGTCTGGAAAGATGTGTCTGTCCTTGTCTTCTCACCAGTCAATCACCTGAAGCGGCATCTGAAGGGTTAAAGATCCAACATGGAGCCTTCAGGAAAGCAGGTTTGATCTTAGGAGCTCTAACTGGAAACCAGTTTGTGATGCTTCCAACGTTTCCAGGCCGTAGCCTTGTAAGTGCGAACCGGATCTGATGTCCTCCGTGTTTTCCTCTGACTATGTTAATGCTCGAAGCTCTGGCTAAACAACTTAGCATAATTAAACAGACACACACTGCAGCCTCCGTGTGTGAGGACGGTACTCTGACCTACATTCTCCTGCAGACGTCGCCCCGCTGCAAGGTTGCAGTTTCACCGCTCGTTCTGGGACATTTCAGCCGGAAACATCGTCCCAGCTCACATGTTCGGTCCTGAAATCTCAGTGAAATCCAAACTCACCGTCCAACATGGCTGCCCAACACAAAAATGAGCTGGTTATTTCATGTGCTGACAAATGAAATCACTTCTCTTTGTAAAAAAGCTGAACCACAGATTCAACAGATAACAGGTTTGGTGAAAATTACACTGAAACATTAAATAAAATGGTTGAAATATGAAAACTGTATTTCCAGATCAAATAAATGAGCCTGCAGCTGCTGACTGACCGGAAACATGGTCCCTTCCAGAGATGTCAGAGGAAATAAACTCCTTCCAGAAGTTCGTCCAGCTTAGAGAGGAAAACGATGCTGGTTGGTCTCAGCCGGCTGGGTCTGACGTTTGGTTGGGAAAGGGAAACGTACAGGACGGAGGAGGACGTCCGAGACAGACGTCACAGCAACGAGACTGGAAATGGACAGAAGCAGAGGTGGATGTTGGAGAGGACAGGAGGGACACATGAAGCATGAATTACAGAGAAGCAGCCTGGACTGGACGTTCCAGTCTGACTGGACCAGATGATGCTGCAGGTCTGCTGCAGGTCTGGTTAACCTCTGAGACCCGGGTAAAGTTTAGCTTTTTTAATATTTTTGTGATAATTCAAGTGGCTCAAAGAAACAGGTTGCAACTTTTTTTTTTCAAAAACATTGTTCATTTACTTTTTCTGGAATGTCCGTTGTAGTGGACATCAGGTGTTGCTTGATACTGATTGTAATGGTTTATCATTATGATATTCACATTCATTTTTTTTTGTCACTTTTCCTTATACAAATCTTTTCATTTCATTCATAGATTGTACAGGCTTACGCCCATAGAGTTACTTTTGTTTGCCAGTAGTTTGTTTGTTTGGTTTTATTGTTGTTTTGACTGTTTTCTTGTAGTTCTGCGTGTGCGAGTGTGAGTTTCATGCTTTAGTAGTTGTTGTGATCCAGGTTGTTCTCAGCTTGCTTGTAGGTGCTCCTGATGATTATCAGCTTTGTTTTCCTGCAAAGACTGCAGGATTCTTTCTGTTATGTTTCTGTGCAGATGTAGCAGTCCCCTTTTAATTTATGTTTACCCTCTTCTTCTGTTAATCTTCTCTCTTCCTCTGTCAGGTCCAGCAATATGTAAAATTCAGTTATAAACAAGCATTCAATAATATAAAAAAATTAAATTCCTCCACAATTGTTTGTAAAAGCCTTTCTGCCTCACTTGGCCTTTTGCTCCCCTGTACAGTATAGAAACAGAAAGCAAGTCCCGATGTCCACTACAAAGGACATAACCACATGTGCTCCACATATAGAGCACATGTGGTTATTGACCGTTTTAATGAGTTTCACATTTAAAGCACACGTGTGGTCACATATGAAATTTATGTGGTTTGCCGGCTGAAAGGTAAGTTGGAGTTCATGAAACAAACGATTACGAAAGATGTCAAACATACTGTAGTAGTGTTGTCGTCAAGACCACACCACCAAGACCAAGACATTACCCAGTCTTATACAATGTCTTGGTCTCGGTCCTTGATCTTGGTAATGTCTTGGCCTTGGTGGTGTGATGTTGACTACAACACAACAGATTAGAATTTCTAAGTCCTGTATAATGAGCTGCCCTTGTTATGTGTGGAGTACCTCAGGGTTCCATTCTTGGACCTCATCTTTTCTCCTTGTATTTGCTCCCTTTAGGGGCATTTTAGAAGGCAAGGCATGTCCTTTCATTTTTATAAGGTAGACTTCGGTCTTAAGACCACTTTTTTGCGGTCTTGGTCTTGTCACGGCCTCGGCAGTCTTTGGTCTCGGTGTTGGTCTCAGTCTCGGGTCTCTCGGTCTCACAATGTCTTGGATTGGCCGAGTGGTCTTGAAGGGATTTGTAACCTATAACTTCCAGGCAGGTACTGCTTTTTGAATATTTCATTATACACCCCTTCAACTATCAATCAAGTACCAAATAATAAAGTATCATTTTTATACTAAGCAGCTGAACCCAGTATGGTGCTTAGGTTCTACAACTCATAAAAAAAAAATGGCAAAAAAAAGTTGGTTTTTTGTCTCGATCTTGGTCTCGAGCTGGACTAGTCTCAGTCTTGAGTTGGTCTGTCTTGGTCTTGACACTCTCTCTGGTCTTGGTAGTGTCTTGGTCTCGGTTTACATGGACTTGACTACAAGTCTATTATGTTGATGACAGCCAGATCTATTTCCCCCTAAAGAAAGCTGCATCCTCAGCTTAACAGTTACTTGACTATTGATGAAAGCATGAATGTTAATGAATTTTTCTTCATTTTAATGACAGAAAAACTGAGGTGCTATTTGGTCCCAGTGATGCCTCCAAGGGTTGGGTTTAGTTTAGTTTGTTTAGTTTAGTTTGTTAAGTTAAGTTTAATCCCCATTAGCTGTAGCAAAGCTACTGCTATTCTTCCTGGGGTCCAACAAAATATATACACAAAAGGTTAAAAAGAGAAAACACAGAAGCAAAAACTAAACTAAACTAAAAACAAAATAACACCTCCAGATCCAAGTGAATATCCTTTTCTATTGGTTTCACCGACTACAACCTTTCTTTATGTGAATTAGTGCATCATTCTCCTGTATACCTTAATACCATAGCACTAAGACTGTGGAACCAGTTACCACCTCGGGTCAAGGAGGCCTCTTCACTTGCTGTTTTTAAGTCTTTACTTGAAACACATTTCCTTTCATTGGCTTTTAACACTGGCTGAGATGATGTTTTTTTGTGTGATTGTCTTTTTATTTGAACTGCTTTTATTAGCTGATTATATGTTTTTATTCTTTAATTTATGTTTTATGTTTGAATCATTATATCTACCTGTGAAGCACTTGACTATTTTATTTTTAAAGTGCTATAGGGCTCGGGAACCGACGTCACAGCGCAATGCATTGTGGGAGGTAAACATACGCCGCTGCCCTTTCTGAAGCCAACGGGAGGGACCAACTTAGAACGAGAAAACTGAAGGATGCCAAAGGTTCAAAGAGAAAGAAAAGACCGGTACTGGGATAAACTTCTTCCCGAGGCAAGGAGACGCTACGTATCTGGAGAAGATTGTGTTAATCGGAGATAAGGACCCACATGAAATTCTGGCTACAGAGTGGACCCGTGACCCTGATCTTCTAATAATAATTACAATAATAATTTGTATTTTCTTCCTCTGCTTCCTCTAACATTCCCCGATATTTTCACATACTTGGTTTGAGTGCCTGCACTTCGTCTCAGTTTCGGAATTTCAAGTGCCTGGAAGCTCATGTACAGTTTACGAACGGCTGGGTCCAACATGTTTAGGCCTGCAAACCGATGGGCTCAGACAACATCGTCATTCATAAGCATCCTGAATGGCTCGGCTAAATGCTTTTCCAGGGTCCCATTCATTCATGAGTTGAATGAGCTTCCCTCGTAGCCTGTTAGCATGCTAACCACACTATAACAGAGGCTACGTTACAAAATAAAAGGAGCTTTACAGGTAATTTCTGTGAAAAATGGGACAAAGTAAGAAGGTAATCATCCAGTTATGACACATTTTTGCACTTACCGGAAAAAAAATGCCTAGAGCACACATTCAGGTAGGATGGGATGTTAGAAAAATGTATGTCTGTGTGTCTTGCAGTTGTATCCCATGCCATCCGCCCCTCCGGGTTACTTCTGACATAAGACTCCTTATTTTGTTTCCATGTTGAAACAAAAAAACAAAAAGACAATTTTTTTTTTCCAAATCGATCACGTGCAGGAACATTGCAAACCACAACACAGCAAAAGTTCGGGAGGCAATCACCATTCTGACATTCCTCCACTCCGACATGGTCTCCATTTGTCAAAATGGCAACACCTAAAAATTTCTTAAACGTCTCATTATTCTGGCATTTTTTCATCCTATGGTCGGAATGACTGTATCTAAAACAATAAAAAAATAAAATAAAAAAAAACATCCCACCATTACGACAATTCCTTTAAAAACCTCCCCCTCCCCCGTCATTCAGATTTTTACGTGCTTTTACAGTAGCGGACTTCACAACCTCACAAACCCTTCATAATCTGTTTTTAAAATCTCCCGAAACTGAAATATAATCTGCCTCCATTATTAATGTAACTCCAGCTGTCTAAACATGTTAATTCATGTCTAATCTCAGAATCACGTCACCACAGCTGAGCAGAGTCTCCACAGAGCCGTGCGTCTTCATGCACGCGGGCATCATAATGCAGCATTAATAACTGCAGTTACAATATCAATGATGGCACTGCAGGTGACACCTGAAGTCACTGACTCATTCCAGCCAAAACACGTGAATGATGTCAGTCTCCTATGTTGTACGCAGGGGGGGGGGTGTCCTGCGCATTTACGCACAAAACCAGCATTACATTTATTATTTCTTTATCTCCAGCCAGGCAGCGGTCGTACAGTGAAATGGTTCAGAATGAAGCCGCATCATCCAGATAAATACTGAGCTCCATCAGAACTGTTTAAAATCCGATTTCAGAAGCTAAAACTTTATTTTGGAAATTAATCAGAACTCACAGTTAAAGGAAATCACCGCGCGCTAGCTCTCTACATAATTTAAAAAGCAACAGGAGATGATTTAAGCCCACAGTACTGTTATTATATCTAAATCTAGTAGCTTTTTTAGTAGTTTTTTTTTTTTTTTTTTACATTTTAGATCAGTAATCTAACTATTGGCCATCATTGTATCCATCTGGTATCCTCTTGTCTGTATGCAAGCGCACTACAGTTCCATATTTGGAGGGAAAACTGTATTTATTTTTGGGATTTTACCAAAATGTGTTGTGGCAAGCAAATACGCCTAATCATGATCTCTTCACCATTTGCAGCTCAGCACCGGACAGCCAGAGTCAGTGACTCTTATTAACACACGTTTCCTTACAAGGGAAGCCTTGTTGGAATGGTGGGATGTTTGTTTGATGGAAAAGCGGTATGTTGTGTTGATGGTATGTCTAAATGGTGGTACGTCACAATGACAGGATGTCGGAATGCCAGCATGTAACCAGCAAGTTCTACCCGTGTTACACATTGCACTACTTCGAACAAAGGCCTCAGAAAATGGAGAATCCTCACGTCGGGTCATGGAACTGGACCTGGGAGCAGGACTGGAAACGAGACTATGGAGGAAATATGACCAGACTCCATCCTGCAGAGCTGGTCTGTCTGCTGCTGATCTGATTTAAAAAGGGACAGTACATATTAATATAGCCTATAGGTAAAACATAATACATAGATTATACATTAAAACACCTTTTTAAGGATCCAAGCGGGGGCTGCTGTTGTTTGTGTTCAGCGGTCTGAAGTGCTGGACCTGTCCCCTCTGCAGCAGCAGCTTACCAATGTATTCAAGGCGACCTGGATTTCCCTTCCAGACCTCATCGGTCGGTTTCCCCTCACTGTCTGATCTGGTGTTGTGCTGCCACCTGCTGCACAAACCTGCGCACTGCAGCACCCTCACTTCAAACTTTCCTCCAGAGACCAGACAGAGTTGAAGATAAACCAGAGGGAAGAAAATGTGTTTGCCTCCGCATAAACGTATAAAGATTTCTTTTTTTTTTAGGTGTGTCATCAGAAATTATAAATCAGACGTCTGTGAGAGCAGCAGGTCTGTTAAAACTGGCCAATCCCTGCCATCTGGTGCAAAAGCAAAGAACCAATCAGATGCCTTCATGTCTCTGTCCCTCCCCCCTCCACTCTACGGTGAGTGCAGTCACCCCGATGCAACCCCACAGGGCCCAAGACCCGGGCCGGGTCACCAGCAGACAACCAAAGGCCCAGACCCCTGCCACCACCCTAAAGAGACGGACATGCATCCACCCAGAGGGTGGCCCCTACCAAAGCACCCCACGGCCTCAGGGCACAGGCCCCAGCAGCCACCCAGGACCGGCATGATGTGGAGTCCAGGGTCCCCCGGAGTCAGGGAGCATACAGAACCAGTCTGAGTTTAGTCATGGGTGGTGGTTCCTGTGTGGGACCAGTTTGGAGCAGTGCAGAC
>JALJCO010011379.1:0-18207 GCA_023101725.1 Atherinomorus stipes | reverse complement strand
TATATATATATATATATATATAAATATAACTGTTTTCTGTTAGCTAGACAAAGAAAAAAAAAATCTTGGCACAATAACCATTGTCAATAAAGGACTGAGGTGGTTACGAGGGATATTTCCATTGTCCTTTGTCATTGTGACAAAATACCTAAACATTTTGGCTTGCAGTGCTACACAATGCTACAGGGATGATGTATTTTGGGTATTCTATTTCTATGACAAAGAAACTTGATTTTGACACATTAAACTGTTTTGGGAGAGATATGAGCTTCTGCAGGTGAACCGTGGTATTGTGCTGAAAAATCTGAGTGATTCTGGTAAAAGCACCAAGAGTGGTGAGAACATCCGGTCTGTTAAATGAGAAAGTGAGAAGGATCTGTCCATTTTGGTGGGTCTGACTATTTGTATGGTAAAAGAAGTTTAGTTATGAGTAGAGGTCAACGATACAGCTTTTTTGGGACCGATACAGATATTTTCTCATCAGCCTCAGCCATTAGCCGATACAACCTGCCGATATTTGGGACCGATATTATGGGCCGATATTGCATTACCAGTATCGGCCCACTATAGTATACCAGTATACCAGTATTTTGACTCTCTGAGCAGTAGATTATTAAAATAAAAGTCCAAAATGTTCCTGAGTTTACCTGCAGTCCAAATCTGTAGTGATGATATTATGTCTGGGCTAAATATTTGCTATCTATCTATCTATCTATCTATCTATCTATCTATCTATCTATCTATCTATCTATCTATCTATCTATCTATCTATCTATCTATCTATCTATCTATCTATCTATCTATCTATCTATCTATCTATTTAGTATTTATTACGATTTCTACAACTGGAAAATACAGTGAACAAGTTACTATACCACTTTTCATATTTTTATAAAAAGAAAATATTAATTATAATTTATCATGTATTCATGTGTATATTAAAGTGTTATCAAGATGGAAGATAAATCTAAATGAATATCAGTTGTTTTTTTATTCGATTTCATTTTGATCTCATTCTCAGTTTTACTTGAGGTGAAAAACTTCTCCCTATGTCATCATCAGGGCTGATTACTCTACAATGCTGAGGGAGTTGAAGTCCTGCTGCTTTCTGGCCTCTAACACAGTAACAGAGTTTTGAGGGTAAAAACACAAATATCTGACAATGACCTTTTTACAGTGTGACATTTTCTGACTGTGCACGTGAGTCTGGAGTGTGGACATATCTCATGTCATTGTATGCGTGCGCTGTCAGACCCGGGGGGGTCTGGTTCTGTAGATTATTTATGCCGCTGGGGAGGACGCAGAGATTAGTATAAGTGCCATAATCAGCTCCTCCCCGTACAACCCGACATGCGCGCTTCTGCTGTTTTCTGCTTTTATTGGGAGGTTTCACATCTGGAGTTGTGGATGAAAAGTTTCCCTGCATGCCTACCGATGACCCGACATGCCTCCATTTCTGCCCGTTTGTGTTTTTCCTGGAGACAGTTTTATCCGCTGCTGAATAAGGGATCTCTCTCTCTCTCTCTGTCTCTCTATCTTACCTCTCTCTCTCTCTCTTTTTCCCCCCAAACGCAAAGAGAAAGAGAGTTTTGTGCTTTCCGTGGGTGAGTAACCAGAGCACGTTGGATCAGGTGTTTTCTCCTCTGATTCTCTTCATAAGGAGAACTGGTGATCAGCTTCAGGTCTGCTAAGAAGCAGCAGTAACTTTCTTCCTGCTTCTGTTCTGTAGCCTATTTATGTGAATCTGACAGAGATCGCTTACTGTAAATAGAGTTTTTTTTCATTTTCAGTTCACATCGCATTCGTCTTCGCAATGTGAAGTCAAAATACTACTTATGATCCATCAGCTGATGGATAAAGAAGACGGTTTGGAACACATTTGAGCTTTTACCCTCCTAAAATTATTTTCATTTGATTGTGTAAAGTCCTAACCCTGATCATAACGACTCCACGGCAGGTAATCAGCTGCTTTTAGGTGGCACTAAAGAGGCTAGCTTAGCAGCTAGCAGCCTCTCTAGTTCATGTCATTCAGAAAAAGAAATTCAAACCGCGTACTGTGGAGAGCGTGCTTGTGGCCGATTCTGGGATGAGAATAGAAAGCCCGCACTCAAAGACAAAGTTACTTTCACTTTCTGGAGTTTCTGGCACGTTATAACTGAGGTCCTGTTCCAGTACACGTTTTAACGTGAAAAAGTGGGATTTCCGGGTGATGACTCCTTTAATGTAAATATACATTAATATACCTCAGAGCATCACCAGGTGGCCAAACCCAGACTTTATAATGTTGATGGTAAAATCAATTTGTAATCTCAAAGATGGAAGGAAAAGTTCAGTGAATTGAACTTAAACAATGGATAATTTAGTCGATAAGGATGGGGGGAAGGATGCATCTTTGGAAGCAGCTGGAGGAGATCTGATGACCGGAGACGTTCATATAACTGTATGACCAATGTGATGAAGCGACAATGGTTGAAAAAGAATAATCCAGAGGACATTTTGCAGTTTCATTGTGTTAGAAGTCTCAACACATTGGTTCCTCCAGCTCCAGTAAACGATGACAGGAGGGACGAGCAGAGAGAGTCCTGCTGCTGGCAACTGTTTCCCGGTGAGTCCTGACTCTGACCTGCTTCTTCAAAATAAAATTCTAAATCTGTAGGAAACCTAAATAAACTAATGCTGCATTTACAAGCTTTTAACCATTAACTGTCAATACAATTTGAAGGCTGGGTTTGTCTGTAAAACTGGAAAAGGAACTTAAAAACCGCAATGAAGCCACTTCAATGTTAAATAAGTAGCGAAGAAGAGGCTCTTGCAGACGTCATATCCGGTTTCGGCTTACAGTGCCATAGTTTGGTCAGATGTGCTGAAAAGCAGCGATGTTTTCTAATAACTCATCTATGCAGATGTGCTTGTTTCTGTACCATAGATTATCATGAAGAACATTTTGGTTGATAAAACATGGCAAAAAATGTCAAAAATGTGTCATCAGCACTTTAAGGCTCAACATGACACGCACTTTCATCTCACGATAAAGAGCAGGGAACAGTTTGACTGAAGTGAGCCCGTGATGGAATTTACTGCAGAAAAGAGATGTACCCTCTGTATTCCACAATAAACCTCATGATTTCTTGAGCCCTTGTGCTATTGTGTGGTATAGTTATTAAAAAAGGCCTCCTTCTTGGTTTTTTTGACTGGACTGGACTTTCTTTGTGAGAGAATCTGCAAACTTTTCGGGGTGATGGGTCATCAGATGACTTTGCATTTTGCTTGTGTTTCCCGTGTTGCATCCAGGGTTATAATAGTTAACTAAAACTAAAGAGTAAAACTAAAACTAGCAGTGAAAAAGTAATTTAGTTAACTAAAAATAAAAATAAAAATTAAGAAAAAAAACTAAAACGAAATAGAAACAAAGAACAATGCAAATCTAACTAACTCAACTGAATTGTGGATAAATTCAGCTTAGTTTTCGTTGTCGTTTAATTTTTCCCTTGATTAGATGTGAGATGCCTGTCCGGCAGCAGCTGCTGTTCTTCCACTTTTCCTCCAGAGGGTGGCAGTATAGCGGCTATAATCTGCGGCACCTGAACTAGAAGAAGGTGCTTAGCAGACAGAAACAGCTAAAGTTGCAGCAGGTCAAAAATGCCTCAGCATTTTTCGAGTATTTACAATTATTTTTAGTATATAGTACAAACCATCAGAGTTTTTATGACCCACTAATCAATAAGAGTAAGTGTATTGTGATGAAGACTAATGGGAACAAATGTGGAATGCAACTAAAAGGGAAAAATCCAACTTTGAAAGTTCATTTGCAAAGTTCTTACAGAGACGCTCATGAAACGTTCACGGTTACACTGAAGATATGTGGTGAGAGCTGTATGTGGGGTGATTTTAAAGTTGCCTGTTTGGACAAGGGCCTGTTCAAAGTTGAAACAAAGAGTTGGATTTACATTCAAATAATTTGAATAATTGTGGTTCAGGAATTAAAATGAAAGGATTTGATAATCCATATTTTGTGTCTCACATTCTTCCATCTTTTTCAACATCTACATTTCAAGGCTTTCTCTCTTAATACCTGAAAAACTGAGACTAAGACTAAAACTAAATAAAAATGAAACTAAAACTAGTCAATTCCTCAAAATAAAAATTAAACTGAAACTACTAAATCATTTGTTGAACTAACAAAAACTAAAATAAAATAAAAAAAGGAAACTGAAAAACTAAATAAAAATAAAAACTAATTAAAATGTTAAAACTATGATAACCTTGGCTTGCACATAGTCCATTTTCTGTCCACCACCTTCTCTCCTTTTGCATTTTTGACAGGCGACTTTACAAAATGTTTCCACACATCTGATTTTAAAGCTGCATGGGCTGACACAATCTCAACTTTGGGGTTGTTTTAATCTTTATTAGTATCCATGTGTGCCGAAGTTTGTTCTTCGCTCTCAGTCATGCTGGCTTGCTGTGAACAGTGTGCAGCGGCTGTTGTGACGACGCAGCGCAAAGGATTGTGGTCTCTGTAGTTGTCAATGTTTTGTTCTGTGGGACACCGGACCACGATGACATCAAGACACGTTTACCCTTGCAATAGCGCAGTATCATCAATATCATTAATCCCTGAAAGTGACAAACTTGCTAAGTTGGCAACACTGAAAGAAAATTATCCAAGAAAGAAATTTGTGACTCTTTTCTTTGTCTTTGGCAGTTTTGGAAGCTTGTTGATACAGCGCCACTGCATCAGTGTGTAATGCTGCAACTGCAGCTGAAATTACATCTATCCACCACATCACTTGTCAGAAAATAATTTTCCCAACTTCAGAGTTTTGAGAGCCGGAGGCGGCATGAAAATAGACGGAGGCAGCCGGCTCCTAATTTTATATGCAGGAAAAAAAATGACAATTTTTATGTAAGATCATGTAAAAGCAGTACATGTTGCTCTGATTGTGTATTTGTGTGTATGTGTATACACGCATGTGTGCCTAATGTATACAAGAATGACAAGTCTCCAGTACACCCAGATTCCTGTTCAGCTTGGCTTGGCCTCTCCATGTATCCAAAAACAGGCACCATGTTGACAGTCTTATTTAGCATCACAGTAATTATGATTGTTTATAACAGAATTGGTCATTTACAGTGAAACTGATAAACTCACTTCAGAGAGTGATGCAAGACTACTGCATGTGAGTAATTGAGTGAGTGAGTTTTGAAACAGTGAGCAGTGATCACTTCAGCTAAGTGCTATGTTTTTGTAACACAGAACACAAGAGGGTTAGGTCATTTAGTCTAAGAGAGCATGGAAGCACACACACGCACTTGCACGCACACATACAAAGGAATAAATACACAAAGAACTAAGTCTTATGTGAGATCATGAATGGACTGCATTCATTTTTCCTCCCACATCCCTTATTCCCTCCACCACATCTGGAGAAACAGATGTCAGTGAGGTCTTAATTGCTGTTGCTTCATCTCGCTAAACCTAATGCTCTAAAAAAGTACAAGAGCAATCCAGTTGTGCATCGGTGTGCGTGTGTATGTGTGAATTGGACTGGGTGTGTCAGAGGGTAAGATGAGTAAATGCGTCTTCCATTCAATAATTAATAATTGGACTGTTCAGTGAAATGACACTTCAAGAGAAGCAAAGCACCTGGTCAATGCTTGGGGAAAACAAAGAGAGAGAGGGTCACATTATGCCATTGTATTGCCCTGTGTTCCCGTCCCCTGTCTGGAACAGTAAAAGGGACAAAATTAAGACCTCTCAAAACCTCTGGATGAAAAGCTGGATTGGCTGGTAATCAGCTTGCAGCAACTGGTGCAATTACTATATACATCAAGGTGAGCTATGCAGTGAATGTAACTAATGTTATTTTTTCAAAGCAGGGTACTCCATTGTATGGTATCAGCTTGATACACTGTTTGGTTTTTCTACTTGGTGGAACTCATTCAGTAAACATTTTTGGAACTACTTCAGCCATATTTCTAGTCATGCTGAGCAAATACCATCAAGGGATGCTGAAATACTGCCAAGTGTTGATTGGTCAAAGAAACATTACCTATGGGTGTAAAGAGCTGCACACATGCATTAACACATTTCAATGTTCAGTGAAGTCACGCGAAAGTCTGGTGGAAAATTGATAATATAAATCATTAAACACAATGGCTCATCTACTGCAAGCATGACTACATGAAGATGTTTACCAAAGTTTGGATTATAGATCCTTGATCTCAGTCTTTAAGATCACAGATCATGACAGATAAAAGCCAGTAACAAACTCACTCAGTGCTAATATACTTTGTACTATACTGGTCTCTTCTGCATTGGCTGCTTCTTCACACTCTGCAGAACCAGTTGATCCCACTTACATTGAGACAATACTGTAAAATGATGTAGGGAAAATTCATACTGAGTCGTAAAGTAATGGAAATGTATTATGCTAAATGCATTTTAAAGGTAAACAAAGTTGATATGAAGGATCAGCAACTTAAAGGGACGAGAGGCAGGAATTTAAAAAAAACAAACATGCATGTCCATTTTTTTAATACTAATGGGTGATGAAGCGCTAAATACCAAAAAGAACGTTTTCACCCATGTCTCTCTCTGTTGCTTTGAACAGGCTGTGTGCTGCAAAGTACGCTGCAATTCAGTGGCCGAATTTCCCGCGCTGTCCTGCGGACGTGATGTCAAATGACGCTACATCCGCAGTTTTGATACAGGAAGAAGATGGTCGCGGTAAATTCAAACACTGTAAGCGATAGTCATGGATTCTTCTGCCGTCAGCAAACGATCCAGATCAACTGAAAGACCAATAAAAAGTGTAACTACGAAGAAAAAGCTTAGTAAACAACATTATAGCTTCAGTTTGTGCACGCTCCCCTGACGGCTTGGCTCGTGGCTGCAGTTACCTGAAGCACCATCGTGTCAGTCGCGAGTTTCGTTTCTTAATCTTGCCTCTAGTCCCTTTAATTTTGTCCTTTTGTTCACTTTATTAAAGGGACATTGTGTAACAATTGTATATCGAAAGCAACTCGCTAGTACTTTTCATGCTGCGTTTTTCAGGCAGACGGTCGGACCCCCCCCCCTCACACACACACACACTAACACACACACACACACACACATGTTTGTTTTTATATCCCCGTGGAGTATATCCATTGACATAATGCATTCCTACAGTATAGCCCCTTACCCTAAACCTAACGGCCATAACTGATTGCCTAAACTTAACCCTTGTCCTAATCCTAACCTAAACTTAATTGTAATTTAGGCCCAATTCCATTTCCTATCCTAACCCTCAATTTTAACCCTCAAGCTTAACCCTCAATATTAGTAGCCCTCAAAACCAAGTCTTAAGGGCTATTTTGTGACTTGGAAATGGGACACCCTTAAATGCAGATACGTCTTTAAACTGTGGGGGGCAGCCTTACGCCAAAGCGGCGTTCAGTCTGTCAATACAGAAGAAGAAGAAGAAGATGAAGAAGAAGAAGAAGAAAAAGAATTTATTTACATTTATTTGCACTGTTAACCCTGCCTAACCATGGACATATTCAGCTGTCACTGTGTACCACAGCTTATTGAAAGGTAAACACCAACTATAACAAAAGTTACGTTGGTAACTGTTGTTCTGTGAATTCCTGGATGACTGCCAGTCAGCTGACCTGCACATCACCTGATTAGCAATTGTCATTAGGACTCGACTAAGAGCGCGATGAGCTTTGTTTACAGAAGGAATGAAACAGAACTATCGTCCCATAACTCTGCGACTACGGGAGATGACATCAGCCCAGTCGTCTTATACTGTTATCGGCACAAGCACGTTATACAGGCTGTTATCTTGATAAAACAACGACATTAGCGCCGAGAAAAATTACCATTTTGTAACGTTAACTAACTTAAATGATAGCAACATGGCTTGACCGCACCGGCCGCTATTGACAAAAGATCCTAAAATAAAAATAAATATTTTGCAACAATGAGGTAACTAATCCATAACATGGGCCTAAACTAAGATAATCCAATGGTTTTCGTAATATTTATATCATCATTAACAAAAGAAAATACTTGAGATCTGTAACTCGCCTTCCTTGCCGCTTGCATTCTGGGTAGCCCTTAGTCACAAGGATGGTGTCAGAGAATCTCAATATTGAGGGCGATTCAGTCCTCAAACTTGCCCCTTAACTTAACTTTCTGAGAATCGGGACAGCACTTGCACTTCGCGGGAGTGCGTATTTTTGAGATTGAGGATTAAGATTGAGGGTTAAAGGAATAGTTCACCCTCAGAATGATTTAACTTTATTTTCCACTTACCTTCATGGTGAGCAAGACTCTGGACCACTTTTTTAATATGTCAAATGCAGCCGGCGTTTAGGACGACTTCTCGTTTCCCCCCAATAGAGTTCACCAGGGTCCGAGCCAAATAGATCCATAAAAATCCACAGAAAATTGTCAATATCCCTCCATACTGCTCGTCCCATGTAATCCAAGTGTCCTGAGTGGGTAGCGTCCAGAATTTACTCGAAACGACGTCATTTACTATATTTTTGGAGCCTAAAAAGGAGTATCGTTTACTTTCATGAAGCGCGCACATGCGCGGTCATGAAACTACGGAAGCCTCGGCGTTCAGAGTCTACTCTGCCGATAATTCAAGGGTAGAAGAAGAAATTCACTGTTTACATTGTGGTAAGAGCGCGAGAGCTCTAGACAAACCGGGACAAACACAGGAGGGGTTGGATATTGATCTAAAAGAAAGAAAGAGAGAAAAAGAGAACGCGCGATCTCGTCTGCCGTGGCTTCCGTAGTTTCGTGAACGTGCACCGTGTACTTGCTGGGCATGCGATGTAGTCTTGTTTAGACTCTAAAAATATACTAAATGGCGTAGTTTCAAGTAAATCCTGGACGCTACCCACTCAGGACACTTGGACTGCATGGGACGAGAAGTATGGAGGAATATTGACAATTTTTTGTGGACTTTTATGGACCTTTTTGGCTCGGACCGTGGCGAACTCCATTGGGGGGAACGAGAAGTTGTCCTAAACGCCAGCTGCATTTGACATTAAAAAAGTGGTCCAGAGTCTTGCTCACCATCAGGGCAAGTGGAAAATACAGTTAAATCATTCTGAGGGTGAACTATTCCTTTAAGACAGGAACTGGAATTCAACCTTAATCTCTATAACCTAATCTTGACCCTCGAAACGGAGTTTGTACCCGTGGGGACCGGGAAAATGTCCCCACGGTGATGGTAAAAATCTGGAACATAGTCACCACAGTGTTGCAAAAACGCACCCACACACACGCACACACCCGCACAAGCACACCCCTCCTAACAGTAGGTTCAAGACTCTAAGGTCAGATTCAGCTGCACACATTTATAAGGAATCAACAGTCTTCTCTTTCATTTTGTATAGAATGAAGTCTTGCTTTTCCGAATTAATTCTTGGGTATATTGCTTTGCTTTGCTTTGCTTGCATTGCTTGCAGTGGAAAGTTGAGAAGAGCTAAAGTTTTTAACAAGCAGAAGAGGAGACAGCTAATCAAATTTCCTGACTAATAAAGTGCCTTATCTTGTGATTGATTGTCACTACAATGCTGGGGACAGCCATCGGCAAGCGTTAATGCATAATGCCCATGAGAATCCTGCCTAGGAGAACTATTACAAAAAAAAGGATGTATTTTGTGAAATAATGGTTGTGAATGCTTTACTTCTACCTTAAAATGCATGATGGGGTGTGAGAAAAATAAAACAAAAACAGAACAGAGCAGACAAAGGAGGAAACTGCAGAGCAACAAGGTAAGGAGAGAAATTAGGCATGAAAGAGCATCTGCCTCTACACACTCCCAGGCAAGAGTAAAAAAGACAGGAAGCGAGATAAAGAAAAATAACCCAAAAGTAGATGCACTATAATTTCTCTCAATTAAGAGGCACCTTTATCTATTGTTGCTTTCCAGTGCCTGGATCCTCAAACTGCTGGGGGTGTTTTTTTGTTTTTTTTTCCTTCCAGTTTGCCTCATAGACCGTGTAAATCAGATGAAACTAATCCCATTAGTTGTTGGAGTGCTATTCTCATGTCAGCGATTTTGTTATGTCTTTTTGGGATTTGTGCCGCTTTTGTTTTGTCGACATTTAAAGATGGGGAACTTTGCCCCCTCTGGAACTGTTCCATTTCCCTATTTTCATTCTGCTCCTCGGTGCATTTGTGTATTTTTTTGCTGATGTTTGAATCTGTGTGGTCTATACAGTTTACTGCTTTTCTGAAATATACATTTCCAATTTTACTGATGTAAATAGTTTGTAGAAGGAAAACAAGAAAAAAAAGTAAAGAATTTTTCAAAGAAATACAGAATTTTTTTTTCTTTTTTACCATGGACCCACCTTCCTCATGTTATTGTTTTCCATATCTGCAAGGTGAGCCCTGCGAAGGGCTGCGTGGCCACAGTCTGCCTGATCCTGTCTATTTTATATGTCTTTGTTTGTGTGTCTGACAGGTTGTACTGAAATATGAATTTCCTCTCGGGGATCAATAAAGCATCTTTGATTTGATTTGATTTGATCAGTAGTCAGTTAAAGGCATTATAGAAGGTGTTTTTTCAACAGTTTTTGCAATTTTCGGTAAAATTATAAGTTTAAAAGCAACTTGGATAAATAAGAAGGCCCAAGACATTTAAAACTTTAAATTTTACCGAAAATTGCAAAAACTGTTGAAAGAAACATCTTCTATAATGCCTTTAACTGACTACTGATCAAATCAAATCAAATCAAATCAAAGATGCTTTATTGATCCCCGAGGGGAAATTCATATTTCAGTACAACCCGTCAGACACACAAACAAAAACATATAAAATAGACAGGATCAGGCAGACTGTGGCCACGCAGCCCTTCGCAGGGCTCACCTTTGCAGATATGGAAAACAATAACATGAGGAACAGTGGGTCCATGGTAAAAAAGAAAAAAAAATTTTGTATTTCTTTGAAAATTCTTTACTTTTTTACTTGTTTTCCTTCTACAAACTATTTACATCAGTAAAATTGGAAATGTATATTTTAAAAAAGCAGTAAACTGTATAGACCACACAGATTCAAACATCAGCAAAAAAATACACAAATGCACCGAGGAGCAGAATGAAAATAGGGAAATGGAACAGTTCCAGATGGGGCAACGTTCCCCATCCTTAAATGTCGACAAAACAAAAGCGGCACAAATCCCAAAAAGACATAACAAAAATCGCTGACATGAGAATAGCACTCCAGCAACTAATGGGATTAGTTTCATCTGATTTACACGGTCTATGAGGCAAACTGGAAGGAAAAAAAAAACAAAAAAAACACCCCCAGCAGTTTGAGGATCCAGGCACTGAAAGCAACAATAGATAAAGGTGCCTCTTAATTGAGAGAAATTATAGTGCATCTACTTTTGGGTTATTTTTCTTTATCTCGCTTCCTGTCTTTTTTACTCTTGCCTGGGAGTGTGTAGAGGCAGATGCTCTTTCATGCCTAATTTCTCTCCTTACCTTGTTGCTCTGCAGTTTCCTCCTTTTGTCTGTTCTGTTCTGTTTTTGTTTTGTTTTTCTCACACCCCATCATGCATTTTAAGGTAGAAGTAAACCATTCACAACCATTAGTTCACAAAATACATCCTTTTTTTGTAGTAGTTCTCCTAGGCAGGATTCTCATGGGCATTATGCTGTAGCGCTTGCCGATGGCTGTCCCCAGCATTGTAATGACAATCAATCACAAGATAAGGCACTTTATTAGTCAGGAAATTTGATTAGCTGTCTCCTCTTCTGCTTGTTAAAAACTTTAGCTCTTCTCAACTTTCCACTGCAAGCAATGCAAGCAAAGCAAAGCAATATACCCAAGAATTAATTCGGAAAAGCAAGACTTCATTCTATACAAAATGAAAGAGAAGACTGTTGATTCCTTATTAATGTGTGCAGCTGAATCTGACCTTAGAGTCTTGAACCTACTGTTAGGAGGGGTGTGCTTTTTGCGGGTGTGTGCGTGTGTGTGGGTGCGTTTTTGCAACATTGTGGTGACCATGTTCCAGATTTTTACCATCACCGTGGGGACGTCTTGCCCTCGTGGGGACATTTTCCCGGTCCCCACGGGTACGAACTCCGTTTTGAGGGTCAAGATTAGGTTATAGAGATTAAGGTTGAATTCCAGTTCCTGTCTTAAAGGAATAGTTCACCCTCAGAATGATTTAACTTTATTTTCCACTTACCTTCATGGTGAGCAAGACTCTGGACCACCTTTTTAATATGCCAAATGCAGCCGGCGTTTAGGACGACTTCTTGTTCCCCCCCAATGGAGTCCGCCAGGGTCCGAGCCAAAAAGGTCCATAAAAGTCCACAAAAAATTGTCAATTTTCCTCCATACTGCTCGTCCCATGTAATCCAAGTGTCCTGTGTGGGTAGCGTGCAGAATTTACTTGAAACTACATCATTTAGTATATTTTTAGAGTCTAAACAAGACTACATCGCATGCCCAGCAAGTACACCGATGCACGTTTACGAAACTACGGAAGCCACGGCAGACGAGATCGCGCGTTCTCTTTTTCTTCTTTCTTTCTTTTAGATCAATATCCAACCCCTCCTTTGTTTGTTTGTTTGTCTAGAGCTCTCGCGCTCTTATTACAATGTAAACAGTGAATTTCTTCTTCTACCCTTGAATTAATCGGCAGAGTAGGCTCTGAACGCCGAGGCTTCCGTAGTTTCGTGACCGCGCATGTGCGCGCTTCATGAAAGTAAACGACACTCCTTTTTAGGCTCCAAAAATATAGTAAATGACGTCATTTCAAGTAAATTCTGGACGCCACCCACTCAGGACACGTGGATTACATGGGATGAGCAGTATGGAGGAATATTCACAATTTTCTGTGGATTTTTATGGATCTATTTGGCTTGGACCCTGGTGAACTCTGTTGGGGGGAAACGAGAAGTCGTCCTAAACGCCGGCTGCATTTGACATATTAAAAAAGTGGTCCAGAGTCTTGCTCACCATGAATGTAAGTGGAAAATAAAGTTAAATCATTCTGAGGGTGAACTATTCCTTTAAACCTCAATCTTAATCTTCAATCTCAAAAATGTGCACACCCGCAAAGTGCAAGTGCTGTCCCGATTCTCAGAAAGTTAAGTTAAGGGGCAAGTTTGAGGGCTGAATCGCCCTCAATATTGAGATTCTCCGACACCGCCCTTGTGAGTTGGGGCTACCCGCAAGCGGCAAGGAAGGCGAGCTACAAATCTCAAGTATTTTCTTTGTTAATGATGATATAAATATTACGAAAACCATTGGATTATCTTAGTTTAGGCCCATGTTATGGATTAGTTACCTCATTGTTGCATAATATTTATTTTTATTTTACGATCTTTTGTCAATAGTGGCCGGTGCGGTCAAGCCATGTTGCTATCATTTAAGTTAGTTAACGTTACAAACTGGTCATTTTTCTCGGCACTAATGTCGTTGTTTTATCAAGATAACAGCCTGTATAACGTGCTTGTGCCGATAACAGTATAAGATGACTGGGCTGATGTCATCTCCCGTAGTCGCAGAGTTATGGAACGATAGTTCTGTTTCATTCCTTCTGTAAACAAAGCTCCTTGCGCTCTTCGCAGGTCGAGTCCTAATGACAATTGCCAATCAGGTGATGTGCAGGTCAGCTGACTGCAGTCATCCAGGAATTCACAGAACAACAGTTACCAACGTAACTTTCGTTATTGTTGGTGTTTACCTTTCAATAAGCTGTGGTATGCAGTGACAGCTGAATATGTCCATGGTTAGGCAGGGTTAACAGTGCAAATACATGTAAAGAAATTCTTCTTCTTCTTCTTCTGTATTGACAGACTGAACGCCGCTTTGGGTTAATGCTGCCCCCCACAGTTTAAAGACGTATCTGCATTTAAGGGTGTCCCATTTCCAAGTCACAAAATAGCCCTTAACACTTGGATTTGAGGGCTACTAATATTGAGGGTCAAGCTTGAGGGTTAAAATTAAGGGTTAAGATAGGAAATGAAATTGGGCCTAAGTTACTATTAGGTTTAGGTTAGGATTAGGACAAGGGTTAAGTTTAGGCAATCAGTTATGGCCGTTAGGTTTAGGGTAAGGGGCTATACAGTAAGAATGCATTATGTCAATGGATATACTCCACGGGGATATAAAAACAAACGTGTGTGTGTGTGTGTGTGTGTGTGTGGGGGGGGGGGGGGGGGGAAATTTAGTTTATGTGAAGAGCTCAGAAATGAAAGAATAAAGGCATATTCTTCAAATTTTATAGGATAAAATTTTAATCATAACCATACTAAATTTGTCAAGTCTGGTGCAATTGCTCATTCTGTCGGTATTAAGACTTTGTAGCCCGTCTCCAGGAAAGACTTTAATTCTCTTACATTTTTTTCTCTTAAAGGGATATTGTGTAAGTTGTCCTGTAATCTTTTCACAGAAATGGATTATTTTGTTCAAAGGTATTTTTCCATTAATCAGTAATCACTCCCATCAACAAAATGAAGTGCTCCTGTAAACTCTGAAATTGTCGTTTGTATCATTCATATATACATCGGACGGGTCGGCTTGGTGGTGGCTACCATGTCGTGTCGCCAAGTTTTTACATTCAGTAGAAGCGTGACAGTAGGAAACCACAGACACTCACCAGAGACACCGGAGTTGTCGGCTCAGTTCAAGGTAATATTTTTGAAAAGTCCCTGCGGGTGCAGTGAGGAGGAACCGAGTGTTACACTGATGCTGGGTTCACGTGCAGTCTTGCAGATGGCCGTAAGTAACAAACCAGATGTAATTTTAATCACAGAAGCCGAGAGAAAGACTGTAAAACATGGGTCAGGGAAAACAATACAACATCGCCATGACAACTTAAAAGATCTGGACTGAAGTCACTGTAACTGAAAGACAACGTCATCACATAGAGGCTTGTTTATGCCTGTACATGCAGCGGCTGCCGACCGTCTGCCTGAAAAACGCAGCATGAAAAGTACTAGCGAGTTGCTTTCGATATACAATTGTTACACAATGTCCCTTTAATAAAGTGAACAAAAGGACAAAATTAAAGGGACTAGAGGCAAGATTAAGAAATGAAACTCGCGACTGCCACGATGGTGCTTCAGGTAACTGCAGCCACGAGCCAAGCCGTCAGGGGAGCGTGCACAAACTGAAGCTACAATGTTGTTTACTAAGCTTTTTCTTCGTAGTTACACTTTTTATTGGTCTTTCAGTTGATCTGGATCGTTTGCTGATGGCAGAAGAATCCATAACTATCGCTTACAGTGTTTGAATTTACCGCGACCATCTTCTTCCTGTATCAAAACTGCGGATGTAGTGTCATTTGACGTCACGTCCGCAGGACAGCGCGGGAAATTCGGCCACTGAATTGCAGCGTATTTTGCAGCACACAGCC
Source organism: Atherinomorus stipes (assembly GCA_023101725.1). Lineage (NCBI taxonomy): Eukaryota > Metazoa > Chordata > Actinopteri > Atheriniformes > Atherinidae > Atherinomorus > Atherinomorus stipes. The sequence continues at coordinate 2,813 of JALJCO010011379.1, read as the reverse complement.
TGTTCAAAGCAACAGAGAGAGACATGGGTGGAAACGTTCTTTTTGGTATTTAGCGCTTCATCACCCATTAGTATTAAAAAAATGGACATGCATGTTTGTTTTTTTAATTCCTGCCTCTCGTCCCTTTAAGTTGCTGATCCTTCATATCAACTTTGTTTACCTTTAAAATGCATTTAGCATAATACATTTCCATTACTTTACGACTCAGTATGAATTTTCCCTACATCATTTTACAGTATTGTCTCAATGTAAGTGGGATCAACTGGTTCTTAGTGCAGAGTGTGAAGAAGCAGCCAATGCAGAAGAGACCAGTATAGTACAAAGTATATTAGCACTGAGTGAGTTTGTTCCTGGCTTTTATCTGTCATGATCTGTGATCTTAAAGACTGAGATCAAGGATCTATAATCCAAACTTTGGTAAACATCTTCATGCAGTCATGCTTGCAGTAGATGAGCCATGTGTTTAATGATTTATATTATCAATTTTCCACCAGACTTTCGCGTGACTTCACTGAACATTGAAATGTGTTAATGCATGTGTGCAGCTCTTTACACCCATAGGTAATGTTTCTTTGACCAATCAACACTTGGCAGTATTTCAGCATCCCTTTATGGTATTTGCTCAGCATGACAAGAAATATGGCTGAAGTAGTTCCAAAAATGTTTACTGAATGAGTTCCACCAAGTAGAAAACCAAACAGTGTATCAAGCCGATACCTTAATGGAGTACCCTGCTTTGAAAAAGTAACATTAGTTACATTCACTGCATAGCTTCACCTTGATGTATATAGTAATTGCACCAGTTGCTGCAAGCTGATTACCAGCCAATCCAGCTTTTCATCCAGAGGTTTTGAGAGGTCTTAATTTTGTCCCTTTTACTGTTCCAGACAGGGGACGGAACACAGGGCGATACAATGGCATAATGGGATAGCTCTCTCTTTATTTTCCCCAAGCATTGACCAGGTGCTTTGCTTCTCTTGAAGTGTCATTTCACTGAACAGTCCAATTATTAATTATTGAATGGAAGACGCATTTACTCATCTTACCCTCTGACACACCCAGTCCAATTCACACATACACACACACACCCATGCACAACTGGATTGCTCTTGTACTTTTTAGAGCATTAGGTTTAGCGAGATGAAGCAACAGCAATTAAGACCTCACTGACATCTGCTTCTCCAGATGTGGTGGAGGGAATAAGGGATGTGGGAGGAAAAATGAATGCAGTCCATTCATGATCTCACATAAGACTTAGTTCTTTGTGTATTTATTCCTTTGTATGTGTGCGTGCAAGTGCGTGTGTGCTTCCATGCTCTCTTAGACTAAATGACCTAACCCTCTTGTGTTCTGTGTTACAAAAACATAGCACTTAGCTGAAGTGATCACTGCTCACTGTTTCAAAACTCACTCACTCAATTACTCACATGCAGTAGTCTTGCATCACTCTCTGAAGTGAGTTTATCAGTTTCACTGTAAATGACCAATTCTGTTATAAACAATCATAATTACTGTGATGCTAAATAAGACTGTCAACATGGTGCCTGTTTTTGGATACATGGAAAGGCCAAGCCAAGCTGAACAGGAATCTGGGTGTACTGGAGACTTGTCATTCTTGTATACATTAGGCACACACGCGTGTATACACATACACACAAATACACAATCAGAGCAACATGTACTGCTTTTACATGATTTACATAAAAATTGTCGGGTTTTTTTTCCTGCATATAAAATTAGGAGCCGGCTGCCTCCGCCTATTTTCATGCCGCCCTCCGGCTCTCAAAACTCTGAAGTTGGGAAAATTATTTTCTGACAAGTGATGTGGTGGATAGATGTAATTTCAGCTGCAGTTGCAGCATTGCACACTGATGCAGTGGCGCTGTATCAACAAGCTTCCAAAACTGCCAAAGACAAAGAAAAAGAGTCACAAATTTCCCTTCCTGGATAATTTTCTTTCAGTGTTGCCAACTTAGCAAGTTTGTCACTTTCAGGGGATTAATGATATTGACGATACTGCGCTATTGCAAGGGTAAACGTGTCTTGATGTCATCGTGGTCCGGTGTCCCACAGAACAAAACATTAACAACTACAGAGACCACAACTTTGCGCCAAGGCCACACAACAGCCGCTGCACACTGTTCACAGCAAGCCAGCATGACTGAGAGTGAAGAACAAACTCGGCACACATGGATACTAATAAAGATTAAAACAACCCCAAAGTTGAGATTGTGTCAGCCCATGCAGCTTTAAAAATCAGATGTGTGGAAACATTTTGGTGTCGCCATGTCAAAAATGCAAAAGGAGAGAAGGTGGCAGACAGAAAATGGACTATGTGCAAGCCAAGGTTATCATAGTTTTAACATTTTATTTAGTTTTTATTTTTATTTAGTTTTTCAGTTTCCTTTTTTATTTTATTTTAGTTTTAGTTAGTTCAACAAAATGATTTAGTAGTTTCAGTTTAATTTTTATTTTGAGGAATTGACTAGTTTTAGTTTCATTTTTATTTAGTTTTAGTCTTAGTCTCAGTTTTTCAGGTATTAAGAGAAAGCCTTGAAATGTAGATGTTGAAAAAGATGGAAGAATGTGAGACACAAAATATGGATTATCAAATCCTTTCATTTTAATTCCTGAACCACAATTATTCAAATTATTTGAATGTAAATCCAACTTTTGTTTCAACTTTGAACAGGCCCTTGTCCAAACAGGCAACTTTAAAATCAACCCACATACAGCCCTCACCACATATCTTCAGTGTAACTGTGAACGAGTCATGAGCGTCACTGAAGAACTTTGCAAATGAACTTTCAAAG
>JALJCO010011378.1:1200000-1539019 GCA_023101725.1 Atherinomorus stipes | reverse complement strand
GATGCCATAGACATCATACAGGTATAAACAGCTAGATGCTGTGATGTCACAGACATCATAAGGGTGGAAACAACTGCATGCTGTGATGTCATAGACACCATAAAGGTATAGACAGCTACATGCTGTGATGTCAGGGACATCATAAAGGTATAAACAACTGCATCCTGTGATGTCACAGACATAAAGGTATAGACAGCTACATGCTGTGATGTCACAGACATCATAAAGGTATAAAACACTGCATGCTGTGATGCCATAGACATCATAAAGGTATAAACAGCTAGATGCTGTGATGTCACAGACATCATAAAGGTGGATACAACTGCATGCTGTGATATCATAGACATCATAATGGTATAGACAGCTACATGCTGTGATGTCAGGGACATCATAAAGGTATAAAACAACTGCATCCTGTGATGTCATAGACATAAAGGTATAGACAGCTACATGCTGTGATGTCACAGACATCATAAAGGTATAAAACACTGCATGCTGTGATGTCATAGACATCAAAAAGGTATAGAGAGCTACATGCTGTGATGTCATGGACAAGATACAGGTATACACAGCAACATACTGTGATGTCAAAGACATTATAAAGGTATAGAGAGCTACATGCTGTGATGTCATAGACATCAAACAGGTTTAAACAGCTACATGCTGTGATGTCACAGAAATCATTCAGGTATAAACCACTGGGGGATGTGATGTCATAGACATCAAAGAGGTATAAAAAGAAAAAACATCATACGGGTATAAACTGCTATATGCTGTGATGACCTAGACATAATAAAGGTATAAACAGCTACATGCTGTAATGTCATAGACATCATAAAGGTACAGAGAGCTACATGCTGTGATGTCATACACATCAAACAGGTATAAACAACTACATGCTGTCATGTCACAGACATCATAAAGGTATGAACGACTGAATGCTGTGATGCCATAGACATCATACAGGTATAAACAGCTAGATGCTGTCATGTCACAGACATCATATAGGTGGACACAACTGCATGCTGTGATGTCATAGACATCATAAAGGTATAGACAGCTACATGCTGGATGTCACAGACATCATAAAGGTATAAAATACTGCATGCTGTGATGCCATAGACATAAAGGTATAGACAGCTATGTTGTGCCCTGAGTAATCATGCTGCTCGCTCAGTCTGTGCGATTGGTTTAGTCTGCAACCACCTGGGAGCAGCGCATCGCTGGGAAACAGGAAGAGATTTTGTCATTTGGCCACCTGCTCCAGCCATGTGAGCACATGGGACTGTTAGCTCCTCATTTTTGGCTATTCCTTTCCTCTCCCTGCTAAAGCAACATCTGTAAGTGATGTTTATTTTGTAATGTTAACCTGTTGAGTGTTTTACTGACTTATATGCGTGTTCAGACAGTAGAGGTGGTAACTGTGCAGAAAGATAAAGGTAGATTTATGTTTTTGTTGCTGCTTGCTATGTAACTGGCTTTACATTGGTCAAAAGAGCCGAGTGGCTTCTCAAGTTAATTCCTTGTTATCTACTCATACACTGTTTTATTTGTAAAATAATCGTGTTTTTTGCTGTGTTACAGTTTCACACAATTCTCAGTAAACTTCATGGAAACCAATCGACTGCATCCTGGAGTTTTTTGAGACTGTTTAACTGATTGGAAACGTAAGGTCCAAGACAAGCTACATGCTGTGATGTCACAGACATCATAAAGGTATAGAACACTGCATGCTGTGATGTCATAGACATCAAAAAGGTATAGACAGCTACATGCTGTGATGTCATGGACAACATACAGGTATACACAGCAACATACTGTGATGTCAAAGACATTATAAAGGTATAGAGAGCTACATGCTGTGATGTCATAGACATCATAAAGGTGGAAACAACTGCATGCTGTGATGTCATAGACATCATAAAGGTACAGAGAGCTACATGATGTGATGTCATAAACATCATACAGGTAGAAACAGCTACATGCTGTGATGTCATAGACATCATACAGGTATAAACAGCTACATGCTGTGATGTCATAGACACAAAAAAGTTTAAACAACTGAATGCTGTAATGTCATAGACATCATAAAGGTATAGACAGCTACATGCTGTGCTCTCAAAGACATCATAAAGGTATAAAACACTGCATGCTGTGATGTCAAAGACATTATACAGGTATAGAGAGCTACATGCTGTCATGTCATAGACATCATACAGTTGGAAAGACTGCATGCTGTGATGTCATAGACATCATAAAGGTACAGACAGCTACATGCTGTGATGTCATAGACATCAAACAGGTATAACAACTAAATGCTGTGATGTCACAGACATCATAAAGGTATAAAAAACTGCATGCTGTGATACCATAGACATCATAAAGGTATAGACAGCTACATGCTGTGATGTCATAGACATCATAAAGGTATAAAACAACTACATGCTGTGATGTCACAGACATCATAAAGGTATAAACACTGCATGCTGTGATGTCATAGACATCATAAAGGTATAGACAGCTACATGCTGTGATGTCATAGACATCATAAAGGTATAGACAGTTACATGCTGTGATGTCATAGACATCAAACAGGTATAAATAGCTACATGCTGTGATGTCATAGACATCATAAAGGTATAAACAACTATATGCTGTGATGTCACAGACATCATAAAGGTATAGACAGCTACATGCTGTGATGTCATAGACATCATAACAGGTATAAACAACTACATGCTGTGATGTCACAGACATCATACAGGTATAAACAGCTACATGCTGTGATGTCATAGACATCATACAGGTAGAAACAACTGCATGCTGTGATGTCATAGACATCATAAAGGTATAGACAGCTACATGCTGTGATGTCACAGACATCATAAAAGTATAAAACAACTGCATGCTGTGATGTCATAGACATCATTGAGATATAAAGAACTAAATGCTGTGATGTCATAGACATCATAAAGGTATAGACAGCTACATGCTGTGATGTCATAGACATCATAAAGGTATAAACAACTACATGCTGTGATGTCACAGACATCATAAAGGTTTAAAAAGCAACATGCTGTGAAGTCATAGACATTATAAAGGTATAAAGAGCTACATGCTGTGATGTCATAGACATCAAACAGGTGTAAACAACTACATGCTGTGATGTCACAGACATCATACAGGTAAAAACAGCTACATGCTGTGATGTCATAGACATCATACAGGTGGAAATAACTGCATGCTTTGATGTCATAGACATCATAAAGGTATAGACAGCTACATGATGTGATGTCACAGACATCATAAAGGTATAAAACAACTGCATGCTGTGATGTCATAGACATCATAAAGGTATAAACAACTAAATGCTGTGATGTCATGGACATCATAAAGGTATAGACAGCTACATGCTGTGATGTCACATACATCATAAAGCTATAAAACCACTGCATGCTGTGATGTCATAGACATTTCAAAGGTATAAACAGCTACATGCTGTGATGTCACAGACATCATAAAGGTATAAAACACTGCATGCTGTGATGTCATAGACATCATAAAGGTATAGACAGCTACATGCTGTGATGTCACAGACATCAAAAAGGTATAAAACAACTGCATACTGTGATGTCATAGACAGAAAGTTATAAACAGCAACATGCTGTGATGTCACAGACATCATAAAGGTATAAAACACTGCATACTGTGATGTCATAGACATCATAAAGGTATACACAGCTACATGCTGTGATGTCACAGACATCATACAGGTAAAAACAGCTACATGCTGTGATGTCACAGACATCATTCAGCTATAAACAGCTACAGGCTGGGATGTCATAGACATTACACAGGTATAAAAAGAAACACATTTTACAGGTATAAACAGCTACTGGTAGTGATGTCATTGACATCACAAAGGTATAGACATCTACATGCTGTGATGTCATAGACATCACACAGGTATAAACGACTAAATGCTGTGATGTCACAGACATCATAAAGGTATAGACAGCTACATGCTGTGATGTCACAGACATCAAAAAGGTATAAAACAACTGCATGCTGTGATGTAATAGACATCAAAAAGGTATAGACAGCTACATGCTGTGATGTCATAGATATGATACAAGTATACACAGCAACATACTGTGATGTCATACATTATAAAGGTATAAACAGCTACATGCTGTGATGTCATAGACATCATACAGGTTAAAACATCTACATGCTGTGATGTCACGGAAATCATTCAGGTATAAAAAGAAAAAAACATCATAAGGGTATAAAGAGCCCTATGCTGTGATGAGCTAGACATGATACAGGTATAAACAGCTACATGCTGTAATGCCATAGACATCATAAAGGTACAGAGAGCTAGATGCTGTGATGTCATTGACATCAAACAGGTATAAACAACTACATGCTGTGATGTCACAGACATCATAAAGGTATAAAACAACTGCTTGCTGTGATGTCATAGACATAAAGGTATAGACAGCTACATGCTGTGATGTCACGGACATCATAAAGGTATATAACACTGCATATTGTGATGTCATAGACATCATAAAGGTATAGACAGCTACATGCTGTGATGTCATAGACATCATACAGGTATAAACAACTACATGCTGTGATGTCATAGACATCATAAAGGTATAGACAGCTACATGCTGTGATGTCATAGACATCAAACAGGTATAAACAACTACATGCTGTGATGTCACAGACATCATAAAGGTATAGACAGCTACATGCTGTAATGTCATTGACATCAAACAGGTATAAACAACTACATGCTGTGATGTCGCAGACATCATACAGGTAAAAACAGCTACATGCTGTGATGTCATAGACATCATAAAGGTGGAAATAACTGCATGCTGTGATTTCATAGACATCATAAAGGTATAGACAGCTACATGCTGTGATGTCACAGACATCATGAAGGTATAAAAGAACTGCATGCTGTGATGTCATAGACATCATAAAGGTATAAAGAACTTAATGCTGTGATGTCATAGACATCATAAAGGTATAGACAGCTACATGCTGTGATGTCATAGACATCATACAGGTATAAGACAACTACATGCTGTGATGTCACAGACATCATAAAGGTTTAGACATCAACATGCTGTGAAGTCATAGACATTATAAAGGTATAAAGAGCTACATGCTGTGTCATTGACATCAAACAGGTGTAAACAACTACATGCTGTGATGTCACAGACATCATACAGGTAAAAACAGCTACATGCTGTGATATCATAGACATCATACAGGTGGAAACAACTGCATGCTGTGATGTCATAGACATCATAAAGGTATAAACAACTAAATGCTGTGATGTCATGGACATCATAAAGGTATAGACAGCTACATGCTGTGATGTCACAGACATCATTAAGGTATAAAACAACTGCATGGTGTGATGTCATAGACATAAAGTTATAAACAGCTACATGCTGTGATGTCACAGACATCATACAGGTAAAAACAGCTACATGCTGTGATGTCACAGATATCATTCAGCTATAAACAGCTCCAGGCTGGGATGTCATAGACATTACACAGGTATAAAAAGAAACACATTATACAGGTATAAAGAGCTACTGGCAGTGATGTCATTGACATCACAAAGGTATAAAAAAATCTAAATGCTGTGATGTCATAGACATCAAAAAGGTATAAACGACTAAATGCTGTGATGTCACAGACATCATAAAGGTATAGACAGCTACATGCTGTGATGTCACAGACATCAAAAAGGTATAAAACAACTGCATGCTGTGATGTAATAGACATCAAAAAGGTTTAGAGAGCTACATGCTGTGATGTCATGGATATGATACAAGTATACACAGCAACATACTGTGCTGTCATACATTATACAGGTATAAACAGCTACATGCTGTGATGTCATAGACATCATACAGGTTAAAACAGCTACATGCTGTGATGTCACAGAAATCATTCAGGTATAAAAATAAAAACTTCATAAGGGTATAAAGAGCCCTATGCTGTGATGAGCTAGACATGATTCAGGTATAAACAGCTACATGCTGTAATGCCATAGACATCATAAAGGTACAGAGAGCTAGATGCTGTGATGTCATTGACATCAAACAGGTATAAACAACTACATGCTGTGATGTCACAGACATCATTAAGGTATAAAACAACTGCATGCTGTGATGTCATAGACATAAAGGTATAGACAGCTACATGCTGTGATGTCACGGACATCATAAAGGTATAAAACACTGCATATTGTGATGTTATAGACATCATAAAGGTATAGACAGCTACATGCTGTGATGTCATAGACATCATACAGGTATAAACAACTACATGCTATGATGTCACAGACATCATAAAGGTATAGACAGCTACCATGCTGTGATGTCATAGACATCATAAAGGTATAAACAACTGAATGCTGTGATACCATAGACATCATACAGGTATAAACAGCTACATGCTGTCATTTCATAAGACATCATATACGTGGAAGCATAAAAAACTGCATGCTGTAATGTCATAGACATCATATATGTATAGAGAGCTACATTTTGTGATGTCACAGACATCATAAAGGTATAAAACAACTGCATGCTGTGATGTCATAGACATAAATGTATAGACAGCTACATGCTGTGATGTCACAGACATCATAAAGGTATAAAACACTGCATACTGTGATGTCATAGATATCATAAAGGTAAAGACAGCTACATGCTGTAATGTCACAGACATCATAAAGGTTTAGACAGCTACATGATGTGATGTCATATACATCATACAGGTGGACACAACTGCTTGCTGTGATCTCACAGACATCATACAGGTATAAACAGCTACATGCTGTGATGTCATGGACAACAAACAGGTATAAACAACTGCATAATGTGATGTCATAGACATCATAAATGTATAGACAGCTACATGCTGTGATGTCACAGACATCATAAAGGTATAAAACACTGCATGCTGTGATGTCATAGACATCATAAATGTATAGACAGCTACATGTTCTAATGTCACAGACATCATAAAGGTATACAACACTGCATGCTGTGATGTCAAAGACACTATTAATGTATAGAGAGCTACATTCTGTGATGTCATAGACATCATACAGGTGGAAACAACTGCATGCTGTGATGTCATAGACACCATAAAGGTATAGACAGCTACATGCTGTGATGTCAGGGACATCATAAAGGTATAAAACAACTGCATCCTGTGATGTCATAAACATAAAGGTATAGACATCTACATGCTGTGATGTCACAGACATCATAAAGGTATAAAACACTGCATGCTGTGATGTCATAGACATCATACAGGTATAAACAGCTAGATGCTGTCATGTCACAGACATCATATAGGTGGATACAACTGCATGCTGTGATATCATAGACATCATAATGGTATAGACAGCTACATGCTGTGATGTCAGGGACATCATAAAGGTATAAAACAACTGCATCCTGTGATGTCATAGACATAAAGGTATAGACAGCTACATGCTGTGATGTCACAGACATCATAAAGGTATAAAACACTGCATGCTGTGATGTCATAGACATCAAAAAGGTATAGAGAGACTACATGCTGTGATGTCATGGACAAGATACAGGTATACACAGCAACATACTGTGATGTCAAAGACATTATAAAGGTATAGAGAGCTACATGCTGTGATGTCATAGACATCATACAGGTGGAAACAACTGCATGCTGTGATGTCATAGACATCATAAAGGTACAGAGAGCTACATGCTGTGATGTCATAGACATCAAACAGGTGTAAACAGCTACATGCTGTGATGTCACAGAAATCTTTCAGGTATAAACCACTGGGGGATGTGATGTAATAGACATCAAAGAGGTATAAAAAGAAAAAACATCATACGGGTATAAACAGCTATATGCTGTGATGACCTAGACATAATAAAGGTATAAACAGCTACATGCTGTAATGTCATAGACATCATAAAGGTACAGAGAGCTACATGCTGTGATGTCATAGACATCAAACAGGTATAAACAACTACATGCTGTCATGTCACAGACATCATAAAGGTATTAACAACTGAATGCTGTGATGCCATAGACATCATACAGGTATAAACAGCTAGATGCTGTCATGTCACAGACATCATATGGGTGGATACAACTGCATGCTGTGATGTCATAGACACCATAAAGGTATATACAGCTACATGCTGTGATGTCAGGGACATCATAAAGTTATAAAACAACTGCATCCTGTGATGTCATAGACATAAAGGTATAGACAGCTACATGCTGTGATGTCACAGACATCATAAAGGTATAAAACACTGCATGTTGTGATGCCATAGACATCATACAGGTATAAACAGCTAGATGCTGTCATGTCACAGACATCATATAGGTGGATACAACTGCATGCTGTGATATCATAGACATCATAATGGTATAGACAGCTACATGCTGTGATGTCAGGGACATCATAAAGGTATAAAACAACTGCATCCTGTGATGTCATAGACATAAAGGTATAGACAGCTACATGCTGTGATGTCACAGACATCATAAAGGTATAAAACACTGCATGCTGTGATGTCATAGACATCAAAAAGGTATAGAGAGCTACATGCTGTGATGTCATGGACAAGATACAGGTATACACAGCAACATACTGTGATGTCAAAGACATTATAAAGGTATAGAGAGCTACATGCTGTGATGTCATAGACATCAAACAGGTTTAAACAGCTACATGCTGTGATGTCACAGAAATCATTCAGGTATAAACCACTGGGGGATGTGATGTCATAGACATCAAAGAGGTATAAAAAGAAAAAACATCATACGGGTATAAACTGCTATATGCTGTGATGACCTAGACATAATAAAGGTATAAACAGCTACATGCTGTAATGTCATAGACATCATAAAGGTACAGAGAGCTACATGCTGTGATGTCATACACATCAAACAGGTATAAACAACTACATGCTGTCATGTCACAGACATCATAAAGGTATGAACGACTGAATGCTGTGATGCCATAGACATCATACAGGTATAAACAGCTAGATGCTGTCATGTCACAGACATCATATAGGTGGATACAACTGCATGCTGTGATGTCATAGACATCATAAAGGTATAGACAGCTACATGCTGGATGTCACAGACATCATAAAGGTATAAAATACTGCATGCTGTGATGCCATAGACATAAAGGTATAGACAGCTATGTTGTGCCCTGAGTAATCATGCTGCTCGCTCAGTCTGTGCGATTGGTTTAGTCTGCAACCACCTGGGAGCAGCGCATGATGGGAAACAGGAAGAGATTTTGTCATTTGGCCACCTGCTCAAGCCATGTGAGCACATGGGACTGTTAGCTCCTCATTTTTGGCTATTCCTTTCCTCTCCCTGCTAAAGCAACATCTGTAAGTGATGTTTATTTTGTAATGTTAACCTGTTGAGTGTTTTCTGACTTATATGCGTGTTCAGACAGTAGAGGTGGTAACTGTGCAGATAAGATAAAGGTAGATTTATGTTTTTGCTGCTGCTTGCTATGTAACTGGCTTTACATTGGTCAAAAGAGCCGAGTGGCTTCTCAAGTTAATTTTTGTTATCTACTCATACACTGTTTTATTTGTAAAATAATTCAGGTGTTTTTGTGCTGTGTTACAGTTTCACAAAATTCTCAGTAAACTTCATGGAAACCAATCGACTGCATCCTGGAGTTTTTTGAGACTGTTTAACTGATTGGAAACGTGGTCCAAGACAAGCTACATGCTGTGATGTCACAGACATCATAAAGGTATAAAACACTGCATGCTGTGATGTCATAGACATCAAAAAGGTATAGAGAGCTACATGCTGTGATGTCATGGACAAGATACAGGTATACACAGCAACATACTGTGATGTCAAAGACATTATAAAGGTATAGAGAGCTACATGCTGTGATGTCATAGACATCATACAGGTGGAAACAACTGCATGCTGTGATGTCATAGACATCATAAAGGTACAGAGAGCTACATGATGTGATGTCATAAACATCATACAGGTGGACATAACTGCATGCTGTGATGTCAGAGACATCATACAGGTATAAACAGCTACATGCTGTGATGTCATAGACGACAAACAAGTTTAAACAACTGCATGCTGTAATGTCATAGACATCATAAATGTATAGACAGCTACATGTTCGAATGTCACAGACATCATAAAGGTATACAACACTGCATGCTGTGATGTCAAAGACATTATATAGGTATAGAGAGCTACATGCTGTCATGTCATAGACATCATACAGTTGGAAACGACTGCATGCTGTGATGTCATAGACATCATAAAGGTACAGAGAGCTACATGCTGTGATGTCATAGACATCAAACAGGTGTAAACAACTAAAAGCTGTGATGTCACAGACATCATAAAGGTATAAAAAACTGAATGCCGATACCATAGACATCATAAAGGTATAGACAGCTACATACTGTGATGTCACAGACATCATAAAGGTATAAAACAACTGCATGCTGTGATGTCATAGACATCAAACAGGAATAAACAGCTACATGCTGTGATGTCATAGACATCATACAGGTATAAACAACTACATAGTGTGATGTCATAGACATCATAAAGGTATAGACAGCTGCATGCTGTGATGCCATAGACATCAAACAGGAATAAACAGCTACATGCTGTGATGTCATAGACATCATACAGGTATAAACAACTACATACTGTGATGTCACAGACATCATAAAGGTATAGACAGCTACATGCTGTAATGTCATTGACATCAAACAGGTATAAACAACTACATGCTGTGATGTCACAGACATCATACAGGTAAAAACAGCTACATGCTGTGATGTCATAGACATCATACAGGTGGAAATAACTGCATGCTGTGATTTCATAGACATCATAAAGGTATATGCAGCTACATGCTGTGATGTCACAGACATCATGAAGGTATAAAACAACTGCATGCTGTGATGTCATAGACATCATAAAGGTATAAAGAACTTAATGCTGTGATGTCATAGACATCATAAAGGTATAGACAGCTACATGCTGTGATGTCATAGACATCATACAGGTATAAACAACTACATGCTGTGATGTCACAGACATCATAAAGGTTTAGAAAGCAACATGCTGTGAAGTCATAGACATTATAAAGGTATAAAGAGCTACATGCTGTGTCATTGACATCAAACAGGTGTAAACAACTACATGCTGTGATGTCACAGACATCATACAGGTAAAAACAGCTACATGCTGTGATATCATAGACATCATACAGGTGGAAATAACTGCATGCTGTGATGTCATAGACATCATAAAGGTATAGGTAGCTACATGATGTGATGTCACAGACATCATAAAGGTATAAAACAACTGCATGCTGTGATGTCATAGACATCATAAAGGTATAAACAACTAAATGCTGTGATGTCATGGACATCATAAAGGTATAGACAGCTACATGCTGTGATGTCACAGACATCATAAAGGTATAAAACAACTGCATGCTGTGATGTCATAGACATAAAGTTATAAACAGCTACATGCTGTGATTTCACAGACATCATAAAGGTATAAAACACTGCATACTGTGATGTCATAGACATCATAAAGGTATAGACAGCTACATGCTGTGATGTCACAGACATCATAAAGGTATAAAACAACTGCATACTGTGATGTCATAGACAGAAAGTTATAAACAGCAACATGCTGTGATGTCACAGACATCATAAAGGTATAAAACACTGCATACTGTGATGTCACAGACATCATAAAGGTATACACAGCTACATGCTGTGATGTCACAGACATCATACAGGTAAAAACAGCTACATGCTGTGATGTCACAGATATCATTCAGCTATAAACAGCTACAGGCTGGGATGTCATAGACATTACACAGGTATAAAAAGAAACACATTTTACAGATATAAACAGCTACTGGTAGTGATGTCATTGACATCACAAAGGTATAGACATCTACATGCTGTGATGTCATAGACATCAAAAAGGTATAAATGACTAAATGCTGTGATGTCACAGACATCATAAAGGTATAGACAGCTACATGCTGTGATGTCACAGACATCAAAAAGGTATAAAACAACTGCATGCTGTGATGTAATAGACATCAAAAAGGTTTAGAGAGCTACATGCTGTGATGTCATAGATATGATACAAGTATACACAGCAACATACTGTGATGTCATACATTATACAGGTATAAACAGCTACATGCTGTGATGTCATAGACATCATACAGGTTAAAACATCTACATGCTGTGATGTCACGGAAATCATTCAGGTATAAAAAGAAAAAACATCATAAGGGTATAAAGAGCCCTATGCTGTGATGAGCTAGACATGATACAGGTATAAACAGCTACATGCTGTAATGCCATAGACATCATAAAGGTACAGAGAGCTAGATGCTGTGATGTCATTGACATCAAACAGGTATAAACAACTACATGCTGTGATGTCACAGACATCATAAAGGTATAAAACAACTGCTTGCTGTGATGTCATAGACATAAAGGTATAGACAGCTACATGCTGTGATGTCACGGACATCATAAAGGTATATAACACTGCATATTGTGATGTCATAGACATCATAAAGTTATAGACAGCTACATGCTGTGATGTCATAGACATCATACAGGTATAAACAACTACATGCTGTGATGTCACAGACATCATAAAGGTATAGACAGCTACATGCTGTGATGTCATAGACATCATACAGGTATAAACAACTACATGCTGTGATGTCACAGACATCATAAAGGTATAGACAGCTACATGCTGTAATGTCATTGACATCAAACAGGTATAAACAACTACATGCTGTGATGTCGCAGACATCATACAGGTAAAAACAGCTACATGCTGTGATGTCATAGACATCATACAGGTGGAAATAACTGCATGCTGTGATTTCATAGACATCATAAAGGTATATACAGCTACATGCTGTGATGTCACAGACATCATGAAGGTATAAAAGAACTGCATGCTGTGATGTCATAGACATCATAAAGGTATAAAGAACTTAATGCTGTGATGTCATAGACATCATAAAGGTATAGACAGCTACATGCTGTGATATCAGAGACATCATACAGGTATAAGCAACTACATGCTGTGATGTCACAGACATCATAAAGGTTTAGACATCAACATGCTGTGAAGTCATAGACATTATAAAGGTATAAAGAGCTACATGCTGTGTCATTGACATCAAACAGGTGTAAACAACTACATGCTGTGATGTCACAGACATCATACAGGTAAAAACAGCTACATGCTGTGATATCATAGACATCATACAGGTGGAAACAACTGCATGCTGTGATGTCATAGACATCATAAAGGTATAAACAACTAAATGCTGTGATGTCATGGACATCATAAAGGTATAGACAGCTACATGCTGTGATGTCACAGACATCATTAAGGTATAAAACAACTGCATGGTGTGATGTCATAGACATAAAGTTATAAACAGCTACATGCTGTGATGTCACAGACATCATACAGGTAAAAACAGCTACATGCTGTGATGTCACAGATATCATTCAGCTATAAACAGCTCCAGGCTGGGATGTCATAGACATTACACAGGTATAAAAAGAAACACATTATACAGGTATAAAGAGCTACTGGCAGTGATGTCATTGACATCACAAAGGTATAAAAAAATCTAAATGCTGTGATGTCATAGACATCAAAAAGGTATAAACGACTAAATGCTGTGATGTCACAGACATCATAAAGGTATAGACAGCTACATGCTGTGATGTCACAGACATCAAAAAGGTATAAAACAACTGCATGCTGTGATGTAATAGACATCAAAAAGGTTTAGAGAGCTACATGCTGTGATGTCATGGATATGATACAAGTATACACAGCAACATACTGTGCTGTCATACATTATACAGGTATAAACAGCTACATGCTGTGATGTCATAGACATCATACAGGTTAAAACAGCTACATGCTGTGATGTCACAGAAATCATTCAGGTATAAAAATAAAAAACTTCATAAGGGTATAAAGAGCCCTATGCTGTGATGAGCTAGACATGATTCAGGTATAAACAGCTACATGCTGTAATGCCATAGACATCATAAAGGTACAGAGAGCTAGATGCTGTGATGTCATTGACATCAAACAGGTATAAACAACTACATGCTGTGATGTCACAGACATCATTAAGGTATAAAACAACTGCTTGCTGTGATGTCATAGACATAAAGGTATAGACTGCTACATGCTGTGATGTCACGGACATCATAAAGGTATAAAACACTGCATATTGTGATGTT
The DNA here is from genome assembly GCA_023101725.1 of Atherinomorus stipes. NCBI lineage: Eukaryota > Metazoa > Chordata > Actinopteri > Atheriniformes > Atherinidae > Atherinomorus > Atherinomorus stipes. The sequence continues at coordinate 1,524,617 of JALJCO010011378.1, read as the reverse complement.
ATAGACATCATAAAGGTATAGACAGCTACATGCTGTGATGTCATAGACATCATACAGGTATAAACAACTACATGCTATGATGTCACAGACATCATAAAGGTATAGACAGCTACATGCTGTGATGTCATAGACATCATAAAGGTATAAACAACTGAATGCTGTGATACCATAGACATCATACAGGTATAAACAGCTACATGCCGTCATTTCATAAGACATCATATACGTGGAAGCAACTGCATGCTGTAATGTCATAGACATCATATATGTATAGAGAGCTACATTTTGTGATGTCACAGACATCATAAAGGTATAAAACAACTGCATGCTGTGATGTCATAGACATAAATGTATAGACAGCTACATGCTGTGATGTCACAGACATCATAAAGGTATAAAACACTGCATACTGTGATGTCATAGATATCATAAAGGTAAAGACAGCTACATGCTGTAATGTCACAGACATCATAAAGGTTTAGACAGCTACATGATGTGATGTCATATACATCATACAGGTGGACACAACTGCTTGCTGTGATCTCACAGACATCATACAGGTATAAACAGCTACATGCTGTGATGTCATGGACAACAAACAGGTATAAACAACTGCATAATGTGATGTCATAGACATCATAAATGTATAGACAGCTACATGCTGTGATGTCACAGACATCATAAAGGTATAAAACACTGCATGCTGTGATGTCATAGACATCATAAATGTATAGACAGCTACATGTTCTAATGTCACAGACATCATAAAGGTATACAACACTGCATGCTGTGATGTCAAAGACACTATTAATGTATAGAGAGCTACATTCTGTGATGTCATAGACATCATACAGGTGGAAACAACTGCATGCTGTGATGTCATAGACATCAAAAAGGTACAGAGAGCTACATGTTGTGATGTCATAGACATCAAACAGGTATAAACAACTAAAAGCTGTGATGTCACAGACATCATAAAGGTATAAAACAACTACATGCTGTGAAGTCATAGACATTATAAAGGTATAGAGAGCTACATGCTGTGATGTCATAGACATCATAAAGGTATAGACAGCTACATGCTGTGATGTCACAGACATCATAAAGGTATAAAACAACTGCATGCTGTGATGTCATAGACATCATAAAGGTATAAACAACTAAATGCTGTGATGTCATAGACATCATAAAGGTATAGACAGCTATATGATGTGATGTCACAGACATCATAAAGGTATAAAACAATTGCATGCTGTGGTGTCATAGACATAAAGGTATAGACAGCTACATGCTGTGATGTCACAGACATCATAAAGGTATAGAACGCTGCATACTGTGATGTCATAGACATCAAAAAGGTATACACAGCTACATGCTGTAATGTGACAGACATCATAAAGGTTTAGACAGCTACATGCTGTGATGTCATAGACCTTATAAAGGTATAGAGAGCTACATGCTTTATGTCATTGACATCAAACAGGTATAAACAACTACATGCTGTGATGTCACAGACATCATACAGGTAAAAACAGCTACATGCTGTGATGTCACAGATATCATTCAGCTAGAAACAGCTACAGGCTGGGATGTCATAGACATTACACAGGTAGAAAAAGATACACATTATACAGGTATAAACAGCTACTGGCAGTGATGTCATAGACATCATAAAGGTATGGATCAGCGCGAGCCTACGTCACAACCCGGAATTCACGTGACCACGAAGCTGGTCCCGGTGAAAACATGCTTCGTATTTGAACGGCGTCTGATGGACTATGAGCCTCAAAAACTGCTTTTGCAATCTTTTTATTCTTTTTTTCTCCGTCGGTCTGTCTTTGAAATATTATTGAAATGACTTCCAGTTATACTGAAAGTCTTACTGCCGGACGCTAGAAGAAGATACGAAGCTAAACTAGTATCTGTTGGACTAAGTGATGCCCATCTTCTGCTGCTACAGCCTGGTTAGACGAACCTACCTGTACATAACAGCCTGATCAGTTTCCCGATCTCATGATGTATTTGGTTTCATCAGGTAAGCCCCGTGTTCAAGCCTTTTATTTTTTATAGAATATTAATTTTCCCCGGATTTTTAAGAAATAGTGGTATTTCTTTGATGTACTTCTCAGGAGTTTCCTCTCATTGATAAAGCTATAAATTACCGGCAGTCTCATCTGTATGTAACTGGTTATGACTGTGCATGTTTATAATGCTGCAAATGCCTTTCTGCCACTTTTTATGCTTTTATTCTTATGTGGGAACATTGATGGCAGGAATAAGGATGAACGTAATCGTTAACAGTCCTGAGGAGACGGGAACAGCGGGCGGCGATGTGATTCTGTACATCCACTGATTTAATGGTGTTTTCTATCATCTGTGCAGAAACAACTACAGGGTTTAAAAAGTGAGACCACAATATGCTTTTTTTATCAGTCACAAAGTGATCCGAACATATTGTTAGATGTTTCCATGGTTTCCAGCGTGAACTGTCTGCATTTATGGGCTTGATAGCAGCTAGCCACTTAGCATGTTGTTCGGGACTTTTTTCTGTTGTTTTGGGAACTGGAAAAACATCTTCTCTTGTCCGTGTGATAGATATGTTTATGGCAGCCACAAGCAGCGGGACTTCTCGGTATTTCCAAAGTAGAATAAACGAAGATTGACGAGTAATGAAGCAGGCAATTCAGTGGCTCCCCTATGCAATGAAGCGATGTTTTCACCTGTTACATAACCGGATGTGACGAATTTGGCGAAAATTCCCGAATGCTCGCGGTGATCCATAAACGACTACATGCTGTGATGTCATAGACATCATAAAGGTATAGAAAGCTGCATGCTGTGATGCCATAGACATCATACAGGAATAAACAGCTTCATGCTTTGATGTCATAGACGTCATACAGGTATAAACAACTACATGCTGTGATGTCACAGACATCATAAAGGTATAGACAGCTACATGCTGTCATGTCATAGACATCATATAGGTAGAAACAACTGCATGCTGTGATGTCATAGACATCATAAAGGTATAGACAGCTACATGCTGTGATGTCACAGACATCATAAAGGTATAAAACACTGCATACTGTGATGTCACAGACATCATAAAGGTATAGACAGCTACATGCTGTGGTGTCACAAACATCAAAAAGGTATAAAACAACTGCATGCTGTGATGTCACAGACATCATGAAGGTATAAAGCAACTGCATGCTGTGATGTCATAGACATAAAGGTATAGACAGCTACATGCTGTGGTGTCACAAACATCAAAAAGGTATAAAACAACTGCATGCTGTGATGTCACAGACATCATACAGGTATACACAGCTACATGCTGTGATGTCACAGACATCATAAAGGTATAAAACAACTGCATGCTGTGATGTCATAGACATAAAGGGTATAGACAGCGACATGCTGTGATGTCACTGACATCATAAAGGTATAAAACACTGCATACTGTGATGGCATAGACATCATAAAGGTATAGACAGCTACATGCTGTAATGTCACAGACATCATAAAGGTTTAGACAGCTACATGGTGTGATGTCATAAACATCATACAGGTGGACACAACTGCATGCTGTGATGTCAGAGACATCATACAGGTATAAACAGCTACATGCTGTGATGTCATAGACAACAAACAAGAATAAAACAACTGCATGCTGTGATGTCATAGACTTCATAAATGTATAGACAGCTACATGCTCGAATGTCACAGACATCATAAAGGTATACAACACTGCATGCTGTGATGTCAAAGACATTATAAAGGTATAGAGAGCTACATGCTGTGATGTCATAGACATCGTACAGGTGGAAACAACTGCATGCTGTGATGTCATAGACATCATAAAGGTACAGACAGCTACATACTGTGATGTCACAGACATCAAAAAAGTATAAAACAACTGCATGCTGTGATGTCATAGACATAAAGGTATAGACAGCTACATGCTGTGATGTCACAGACATCATAAAGGTATAAAACACTGCATACTGTGATGTCATAGACATCATAAAGGTATAGACAGCTAGATGCTGTGATGTCATAGACATCATACAGGTATAAACAACTACATGCTGTGATGTCACAGACATCATACAGGTAAAAACAGCTACATGCTGTGATGAAACAGATATCATTCAGCTATAAACAGCTACAGGCTGCGATGTCATAGACATTACACAGGTATAAAAAGAAACACATTATACAGGTATAAACAGCTACTGGCAGTGATGTCATAGACATCATAAAGGTATGAACAACGACATAGTGTGATATCATAGACATCATAAAGGTATAGACAGCTGCATGCTGTGATGTCATAGACATCATAAAGGTATAGACAGCTACATACTGTGATGTCACAGACATCATAAAAGTATAAAACAACTGCATACTGTGATGTCATAGACATAAAGGTATAGACAGCTACATGCTGTGATGTCACAGACATCATAAAGGTATAAAACACTGCATACTGTGATGTCATAGACATCATAAAGGTATAGACAGCTAGATGCTGTGATGTCATAGACATCATACAGGTATAAACAATTACATGCTGTGATGTCACAGACATCATACAGGTAAAAACAGCTACATGCTGTGATGTCACAGATATCATTCAGCTATAAACAGCTACAGGCTGCGATGTCATAGACATTACACAGGTATAAAAAGAAACACATTATACAGGTATAAACAGCTACTGGCAGTGATGTCATAGACATCGTAAAGGTATAAACAACGACATAGTGTGATGTCATAGACATCATAAAGGTATAGACAGCTGCATGCTGTGATGTCATAGACATCATACAGGTATAAACAACTACATGCTGTGATGTCACACACATCATAAAGGTATAAAACAACTGCATGCTGTGATGTCACAGACATCATAAAGGTATAAAACAACTGCATGCTGTGATGTCACAGACTTCATAAAGGTATAAAGAACTTAATGCTGTGATGCCATAGACATCATACAGGTATAAACAGCTACATGCTGTAATGTCACAGACATCATAAAGGTTTAGACAGCAACATGCTGTGAAGTCATAGACATGATACAGGTATACACAGCAACATACTGTGATGTCAGAGTCATCATACAGGTATAAACAGCTACATGCTGTGATGTCATAGACATCATACAGGTTAAAACAGCTACATGCTGTGATGTCACATAAATCGTTTAGGTATAAAAAGAAAAAACATCATACGGGTATTAACAGCCCTATGCTTTGATAACCTAGACATGATACAGGTATAAACAGCTACATGCTGTAATGCCATAGACATCATAAAGGTACAGAAAGCTACATGCTGTGATGTCATAGATATCAAACAGGTATAAACAACAACATGCTGTGATGTCACAGACATCATAAAGGTATAAACAACTGAATGATGTGATGCCAAAGACATCATACAGGTATAAACAGCTACATGCTGTCATGTCATAGACATCATATAGGTAGAAACAACTGCATCCTGTTATGTCATAGACATCATAAAGGTATAGACAGCTACATGCTGTGATGTCACAGACATCATAAAGGTATAAAACACTGCATACTGTGATGTCATAGACATCATAAAGGTATAGACAGCTACATGCTGTGATGTCATAGACATCATACAGGTATAAACAACTAAATGCTGTGATGTCACAGACATCATAAAGGTATAGACAGCTACATGCTGTGGTGTCACAAACATCAAAAAGGTATAAAACAACTGCATGCTGTGATGTCACAGACATCATAAAGGTATAAAACAACTGCATGCTGTGATGTCATAGACATAAAGGTATAGAGAGCTACATGCTGTGTCATTGACATCAAAAAGGTGTAAACAACTACATGCTGTGATGTCACAGACATCATACAGGTAAAAACAGCTACATGCTGTGATGTCATAGACATCATACAGGTGGAAATAACTGCATGCTGTGATGTCATAGACATCATAAAGGTATAAGACAGCTACATGCTCTGATGTCACAGACATCATAAAGGTATAAAACACTGCATACTGTGATGTCATAGACATCATACAGTTATACACAGCTACATGCTGTAATGTGACAGACATCATAAATGTTTAGACAGCTACATGCTGTGATGTCATAGACCTTATAAAGGTATAGACAGCTACATGCTGTAATGTCAATGACATCAAACAGGTATAAACAACTACATGCTGTGATGTCACAGACATCATACAGGTAAAAACAGCTACATGCTGTGATGTCACAGATATCATTCAGCTATAAACAGCTACAGGCTGGGATGTCATAGACATTACACAGGTATAGACATCTACATGCTGTGATGTCATACACATCAAAAAGGTATAAACGACTAAATGCTGTGATGTCACAGACATCATAAAGGTATAGACAGCTACATGCTGTTATGTCACAGACATCAAAAAGGTATAATACAACTGCATGCTGTGATGTAATAGACATCAAAAAGGTTTAGAGAGCTACATGCTGTGATGTCATGGACATGATACAAGTATACACAGCAACATACTGTGATGTCATACATTATACAGGTATAAACAGCTACATGCTGTGATGTCATAGACATCATACAGGTTAAAACAGCTACATGCTGTGATGTCACAGATTTCATTCAGGTATAAAAAGAAAAAACATCATACGGGTATAAACAGCCCTATGCTGTAATGCCATAGACATCATAAAGGTACAGAGAGCTAGATGCTGTGATGTCATAGACATCAAACAGGTATAAACAACTACATGCTGTGATGTCACAGACATCATAAAGGTCATAAAACAACTGCTTGCTGTGATGTCATAGACATAAAGGTTTAGACAGCTACATGCTGTGATGTCACGGACAACATAAAGGTATAAAACACTGCATACTGTGATGTCATAGACATCATAAAGGTATAGACAGCTACATGCTGTGATGTCATAGACATCATACAGGTATAAACAACTTCATGCTGTGATGTCACAGAAATCATAAAGGTATAGACAGCTACATGTTGTGATGTGATAGACATCATAAAGGTATAAACAACTGAATGCTGTGATGCCATAGACATCATACAGGTATAAACAGCTACATGCCATCATGTCATAGACATCATATAGGTGGAAGCAACTGCATGCAGTAATGTCATAGACATCATATAGGTATAGAGAGCTACATGCTGTGATGTCACAGACATCATAAAGGTATAAAACACTGCATACTGTGATGTCATAGATATCATAAAGGTAAAGACAGCTACATGCTGTAATGTCACAGACATCATAAAGGTTTAGACAGCTACATGATGTGATGTCATAGACATCATAAAGGTATAGAGAGCTACATGCTGTGATGTCATACACATCATACAGGTGGACACAACTGCTTGCTGTGATCTCACAGACATCATACAGGTATAAACAGCTACATGCTGTGATGTCATGGACAACAAACAGGTATAAACAACTGCATAATGTGATGTCATGGACATCATAAATGTATAGACAGCTACATGCTGTGATGTCACAGACATCATAAAGGTATAAAACACTGCATGCTGTGATGTCATAGACATCATAAATGTATAGACAGCTACATGCTCTAATGTCACAGACATCATAAAGGTATACAACACTGCATGCTGTGATGTCAAAGACATTATAAATGTATAGAGAGCTACATGCTGTGATGTCATAGACATCATAAAGGTATAAACAGCTACATGCTCTAATGGCACAGACATCATAAAGATATACAACACTGCATGCTGTGATGTCAAAGACATTATAAATGTATAGAGAGCTACATGCTGTGATGTCATAGACATCATAAAGGTTTAGACAGCAACATGCTGTGAAGTCATAGACATGATACAGGTATACAAAGCAACATACTGTGATGTCAGAGTCATCATACAGGTATAAACAGCTACATGCTGTGATGTCATAGACATCATACAGGTTAAAACAGTCACATGCTGTGATGTCACATAAATCGTTCAGGTATAAAAAGAAAAACATCATACGGGTATAAACAGCCCTATGCTGTGATAACCTAGACATGATACAGGTATAAACAGCTACATGCTGTAATGCCATAGACATCATAAAGGTACAGAAAGCTACATGCTGTGATGTCATAGAAATCAAACAGGTATAAACAACAACATGCTGTGATGTCACAGACATCATAAAGGTATAAACAACTGAATGCTGTGATGCCATAGACATCATACAGGTATAAACAGCTACATGCTGTCATGTCATAGACATCATATAGGTAGAAACAACTGCATCCTGTAATGTCATAGACATCATAAAGGTATAGACAGCTACATGCTGTGATGTCACAGACATCATAAAGGTATAAAACACTGCATACTGTGATGTCATAGACATCATAAATGTATAGACAGCTACATGCTCTAATGTCACAGACATCATAAAGGTATACAACACTGCATGCTGTGATGTCAAAGACATTATAAATGTATAGAGAGCTACATGCTGTGATGTCATAGACATCATACAGGTATAAACAGCTACATGCTGTAATGTCACAAACATTATAAAGATATACAACACTGCATGCTGTGATGTCAAAGACATTATAAATGTATAGAGAGCTACATGCTGTGATGTCATAGACATCATAAAGGTTTAGACAGCAACATGCTGTGAAGTCATAGACATGATACAGGTATACACAGCAACATACTGTGATGTCAGAGTCATCATACAGGTATAAACAGCTACATGCTGTGATGTCAAATAAAACGTTCAGATATAACAAGAAAAAACATCATACGGGTATAAACAGCCCTATGCTGTGATAACCTAGACATGATACAGGTATAAACAGCTACATGCTGTAATGCCATAGACATCATAAAGGTACAGAAAGCTACATGCTGTGATGTGATAGAAATCAAACAGGTATAAACAACAACATGCTGTGATGTCACAGACATCATAAAGGTATAAACAACTGAATGCTGTGATGCCATAGACATCATACAGGTATAAACAGCTACATGCTGTCATGTCATAGACATCATATAGGTAGAAACAACTGCATCCTGTTATGTCATAGACATCATAAAGGTATAGACAGCTACATGCTGTGATGTCACAGACATCATAAAGGTATAAAACACTGCATACTGTGATGTCATAGACATCATAAAGGTATAGACAGTTACATGCTGTGATGTCATAGACATCATACAGGTATAAACAACTAAATGCTGTGATGTCACAGATATCATAAAGGTATAGACAGCTACATGCTGTGGTGTCACAAAGATCAAAAAGGTATAAAACAACTGCATGCTGTGATGTCACAGACATCATAAAGGTATAAAACAACTGCATGCTGTGATGTCATAGACATAAAGGTATAGAGAGCTACATGTGTGATGTCATTGACATCAAACAGGTGTAAACAACTACATGCTGTGATGTCACAGACATCATACAGGTAAAAACAGCTACATGCTGTGATGTCATAGACATCATAGAGGTGGAAATAACTGCATGCTGTGATGTCATAGACATCAAAAAGGTATAAAACAACTACATGCTGTGATGTCACAGACATCATAAAGGTATAAAACAACTGCATGCTGTGATGTCATAGACATCATAAAGGTATAAACAACTAAATGCTGTGATGTCATTGACATCATAAAGGTATAGACAGCTACATGCTGTGATGTCACAGACATCATAAAGGTATAAAACAACTGCATGCTGTGATGTCATAGACATAAAGTTATAAACAGCTACATGCTGTGATGTCACAGACATCATAAAGGTATAAAACAATGCATACTTTGATGTCATAGACATCATAAAGGTATACACAGCTACATGCTGTAATGTGACAGACATCATAAATGTTCAGACAGCTACATGCTGTGATGTCATAGACCGTATAAAGGTATAGACAGCTACATGCTGTAATGTCATTGACATCAAACAGGTATAAACAACTACATGCTGTGATGTCACAGACATCATAAAGGTAAAAACAGCTACATGCTGTGATGTCACAGACATCATAAAGCTATAGACAGCTACATGCTGTGATGTCATAGACATTACAAAGGTATAAAAGAAACACATTATACAGGTATAAAAAGCTACTGCAGTGCTGTCATGATCACAGACATATAAGACATCTACATGCTGTGATGTCATAGACATCAGAGGTATAAACGACTAAATGCTGTGATGTCACAGACATCATAAAGGTATAGACAGCTACATGCTGTGATGTCACAGACATCAAAAAGGTATAATACAACTGCATGCTGTGATGTAATAGACATCAAAAAGGTTTAGAGAGCTACATGCTGTGATGTCATGGACATGATACAAGTATACACAGCAACATACTGTGATGTCATACATTATACAGGTATAAACAGCTACATGCTGTGATGTCATAGACATCATACAGGTTAAAACAGCTACATGCTGTGATGTCACAGATATCATTCAGGTATAAAAAAGAAAAAACATCATACGGGTATAAACAGCCCTTTTGTTGTAATGCCATAGACATCATAAAGGTACAGAGAGCTAGATGCTGTGATGTCATAGACATCAAACAGGTATAAACAACTACATGCTGTGATGTCACAGACATCATAAAGGTATAAAACAACTGCTTGCTGTGATGTCATAGACATAAAGGTATAGACAGCTACATGCTGTGATGTCACGGACATCATAAAGGTATAAAACACTGCATACTGTGATGTCAAAGACATCATAAAGGTATAGACAGCTACATGCTGTGATGTCATAGACATCATACAGGTATAAACAACTTCATGCTGTGATGTCACAGACATCATAAAGGTATAGACAGCTACATGTTGTGATGTGATAGACATCATAAAGGTATAAACAACTGAATGCTGTGATGCCATAGACATCATACAGGTATAAACAGCTACATGCCATCTTGTCATAGACATCATATAGGTGGAAGCAACTGCATGCAGTAATGTCATAGACATCATATAGGTATAGAGAGCTACATGCTGTGATGTCACAGACATCATAAAGGTATAAAACACTGCATACTGTGATGTCATAGATATCATAAAGGTAAAGACAGCTACATGCTGTAATGTCACAGACATCATAAAGGTTTAGACAGCTACATGATGTGATGTCATAGACATTATAAAGGTATAGAGAGCTACATGCTGTGATGTCATACACATCATACAGGTGGACACAACTGCTTGCTGTGATCTCACAGACATCATACAGGTATAAACAGCTACATGCTGTGATGTCATGGACAACAAACAGGTATAAACAACTGCATAATGTGATGTCATAGACATCATAAATGTATAGACAGCTACATGCTGTGATGTCAAAGACATCATAAAGGTATAAAACACTGCATGCTGTGATGTCATAGACATTATAAATGTATAGACAGCTACATGCTCTAATGTTACAGACATCATAAAGATATACAACACTGCATGCTGTGATGTCAAAGACATTATAAATGTATAGAGAGCTACATGCTGTGATGTCATAGACATCATACAGGTGGAAACAACTGCATGCTGTGATGTCATAGACATCATAAAGGTACAGAGAGCTACATGTTGTGATGTCATTGACATCAAACAGGTATAAACAACTAAAAGCTGTAATTTCACAGACATCATAAAGGTATAAACAACTGAATGTCATACCATAGACATCATAAAGGTATAGACAGCTACATGCTGTGATGTCACAGACATCATAAAGGTATAAAACAACTGCATGCTGTGATGTCATAGACATAAAGGTATAGACAGCTACATGCTGTGATGTCGCAGACATCATAAAGGTATAAAACACTGCATACTGTGATGTCATAGACATCATAAAGGTATACACAGCTACATGCTGTAATGTCACAGACATCATAAAGGTTTAGACAGCTACATGCTGTGAAGTCATAGACATTATAAAGGTATAGAGAGCTACATGCTGTGATGTCATTGACATCAAACAGGTATAAACAACTACATGCTGTCATGTCACAGACATCATACAGGTAAAAACAGCTACATGCTGTGATGTCATAGACATCATTCAGGTGGAAACACCTGCATGCTGTGATGTCATAAACATCATAAAGGTATAGACAGCTACATGCTGTGATGTCACAGACATCATAACGGTATAAAACAACTGCATGCTGTGATGTTATAGACATAAAGGTATAGACAGCGACATGCTGTGATGTCACTGACATCATAAAGGTATAGAACACTGCATACTGTGATGGCATAGACATCATAAAGGTATAGACAGCTACATGCTGTAATGTCACAGACATCATAAAGGTTTAGACAGCTACATGATGTGATGTCATAGACATCATAAAGGTACAGAGAGCTACATGATGTGATGTCATAAACATCATAAAGGTGGACACAACTGCATGCTGTGATGTCAGAGACATCATACAGGTATAAACAGCTACATGCTGTGATGTCATAGACAACAAACAAGTATAAACAACTGCATGCTGTGATGTCATAGACATCATAAATGTATAGACAGCTACATGCTCTGATTGTCACAGACATCATAAAGGTATACAACACTGCATGCTGTGATGTCAAAGACATTATAAAGGTATAGAGAGCTACATGCTGTGATGTCATAGACATCGTATAGGTGGAAACAACTGCATGCTGCGATGTCATAGACATCATAAAGGTACAGAGAGCTACATGCTGTGATGTCATAGACATCAAACAGGTGTAAACAACTAAAAGATGTGATGTCACAGACATCATAAAAGTATAAAACAACTGCATGCTGTGATGTCATAGACATAAAGGTATAGACAGCTACATGCTGTGATGTCACAGACATCATAAAGGTATAAAACACTGCATACTGTGATGTCATACACATCATAAAGGTATAGACAGCTGATGCTGTGATGTCATAGACATCATAGAGGTATAAACAACTACATGCTGTGATGTCACAGACATCATACAGGTAAAAACAGCGACATGCTGTGATGTCACAGATATCATTCAGCTATAAACAGCTACAGGCTGCGATGTCATAGACATTACACAGGTATAAAAAGAAACACATTATACAGGTATAAACAGCTACTGGCAGTGATGTCATAGACATCATAAAGGTATAAACAACGACATAGTGTGATGTCATGGACATCATAAAAGTATAGACAGCTGCATGCTGTGATGCCATAGACATCAAACAGGAATAAACAGCTACATGCTGTGATGTCATAGACATCATACAGGTATAAACAACTACATGCTGTGATGTCACAGACATTATAAAGGTATAGAGAGCTACATGCTGTGATGTCATTGACATCAAACAGGTATAAACAACTACATGCTGTCATGTCACAGACATCATAAAGGTATAAAACAGCTACATGCTGTGATGTCATAGACATCATACAGGTAGAAACACCTACATGCTGTGATGTCATAAACATCATAAAGGTATAGACAGCTACATGCTGTGATGTCACAGACATCATAACAGGTATAAAACAACTGCATGCTGTGATGTTATAGACATAAAGGTATAGACAGCGACATGCTGTGATGTCACAGACATCATAAAGGTATAGAACACTGCATACTGCGATGTCATAGACATCATAAAGGTATAGACAGCTACATGCTGTAATGTCACAGACATAATAAAGGTTTAGACAGCTACATGATGTGATGTCATAGACATCATAAAGGTATAGAGAGCTACATGATGTGATGTCATAAACATCATAAAGGTGGACACAACTGCATGCTGTGATGTCAGAGACATCATACAGGTATAAACAGCTACATGCTGTGATGTCATAGACAACAAACAAGTATAAACAACTGCATGCTGTGATGTCATAAACATCATAAATGTATAGACAGCTACATGCTGGGATGTCACAGACATCATAAAGGTATAAAACACTGCATGCTGTGATGTCAAAGACATTATAAAGGTATAGAGAGCTACATGCTGTGATGTCATAGACATCGTACAGGTGGAAACAACTGCATGCTGTGATGTCATAGACATCATAAAGGTATAGAGAGCTACATGCTGTGATGTCATAGACATCAAACAGGTGTAAACAACTAAAAGCTGTGATGTCACAGACATCATAAAAGTATAAAACAACTGCATGCTGTGATGTCATAGACATAATTCAGGTATAGAACAGCTACATGCTGTGATGTCACAGACATCATAAAGGTATAAAACACTGCATGCTGTGATGTCATAGACATCATAAAGGTATAGACAGCTAGATGCTGTGATGTCATAGACATCATAAAAGTATAAACAACTACATGCTGTGATGTCACAGACATCATACAGGTAAAAACAGCTACATGCTGTGATGTCACAGACATCATTAAGCTATAAACAGCTACAGGCTGTGATGTCATAGACATTACAAAGGTATAAAGAGCAAAGCGGAGCACATCATACAGGTATAAACAGCTACTTGCTGTGATGTCATAGACATCATAAAGGTATAAACAGCTACATAGTGTGATGTCATAGACATCATAAAAGTATAGACAGCTGCATGCTGTGATGTCATAGACATCATAAAGGAATAAACAGCTACATGCTGTGATGTCATAGACATCATACAGGTATAAACAACTACATGCTGTGATGTCACAGACATCATAAAGGTATGGACAGCTACATGCTGTAATGTCATTGACATCAAACAGGTATAAACAGCTATATGCTGTGATGTCACAGACATCATAAAGGTATAAAACAACTACATGCTGTGATGTCATCGACATCAAACAGGTATAAACAACTACATGCTGGGATGTCATAGACATGATAAAGGTATAGACAGCTACATGCTGTGATGTCATAGACATCATAAAGGTATAAAACACTGCATACTGTGATGTCATAGACATCATAAAGGTATACACAGCTACATGCTGTAATGTCACAGACATCATAAAGGTATAGACAGCTACATGCTGTGATGTCACAGACATCATAAAGGTATAAAAACAAATGCATGCTGTGATGTCATAGACATAAAGGTATAGACAGCTACATGCTTTGATGTCGCAGACATCATAAAGGTATAAAACACTGCATACTGTGATGTCATAGACATCATAAAGGTATACACAGCTACATGCTGTGATGTCACAGACATCATAAAGGTATAAAACAGCTGCATAGCTGTGATGTCATAGACATCATAAAGGTATAGACAGCTACATGCTGTAATGTCATAGACATTATAAAGGTATAGACAGCTACATGCTGTGATGTCATAGACATTATAAAGGTATAGAGAGCTACATGCTGTGATGTCATTGACATCAAACAGTTATAAACAACTACATGCTGTGATGTCACAGACATCATACAGGTAAAAACAGCTACAAGCTGTGATGTCAATAGACATCATTCAGGTGAAAACACCTGCATGCTGTGATGTCATAGACATCATAAAAGTATAGACAGCTACATGCTGTGATGTCACAGACATCATAAAGGTATAAAACAACTGCATGCTGTGATGTCATAGACATCAAAAAGGTATAGAGCAGCTACATGCTGTGATGTTATAGACATCATACAGGTAGAAACAACTGCATGCTGTGATGTCACAGACATCATAAAGGTATAAAACAACTGCATGCTGTGATGTCATAGACATTATAAAGGTATAGAGAGCTACATGCTGTGATGTCATACACATCATACAGGTGGACACAACTGCTTGCTGTGATCTCACAGACATCATACAGGTATAAACAGCTACATGCTGTGATGTCATGGACAACAAACAGGTATAAACAACTGCATAATGTGATGTCATAGACATCATAAAGGTATAGACAGCTACATGCTGTGATGTCATAGACATCAAAAAGGTATAAAAGACTACATGCTGTGATGTCATAGACATCATAAAGGTATAGACAGCTACATGCTGTGATGTCACAGACATCATAAAGGTATAAAACAACTGCATGCTGTGATGTCATAGACATCATAAAGGTATAGAGAGCTACATGCTGTGATGTCATAGACATCATACAAGGTATACACAGCAACATACTGTGATGTCATAGACATTATAAAGGTATAGACAGCTACATGCTGTGATGTCACATAGACATCATACAGGTATAAAACAGCTACATGCTGTGATGTCACAGACATCATAAAGGTATAAAAAATGCTGTGATGCCATAGACATCATAAAGGTATAAAGAGCTCCATGCTGTGATGAGCATAGACATCATACAGGTATAAACAGCTACATGCTGTGATGTCACAGAGACATCATAAAGGTATGCAGACAACTAGATGCTGTGATGTCATAGACATCAAACAGGTATAAACAGCTACATGCTGTGATGTCACAGACATCATAAAGGTATAAAACAACTGCATGCTGTGATGTCATAGACATAAAGGTATAGACAGCTACATGCTGTGATGTCACGGACATTATAAAGGTATAGAACACTGCATATTGTGATGTCATAGACATCATAAAGGTATAGACAGCTACATGCTGTGATGTCATAGACATCATAAAGGTATAAACAACTACATGCTGTGATGTCATAGACATCATAAAGGTCATAGACAGCTACATGCTGTGATGTCATAGACATCATAAAGGTATAAACAACTGCATGCTGTGATGTCATAGACATCATACAGGTATAAACAGCTACATGCCTGTGATGTCATAGACATCATATCCAGTTATACTGAACAGCTTCATGCTGTAATGTCATAGACATCATAACAGGAATAAACAGCTACATGCTGTGATGTCATAGACATCATACAGGTATAAACAACTACATACTGTGATGTCACAGACATCATAAAGGTATAGAACAGCTACATGCTGTAATGTCATTTGACATCATACAGGTATAAACAACTACATGCTGTGATGTCATAGACATCATACAGGTAAAAACAGCTACATGCTGTGATGTCATAGAAGACATCATACAGGTGGAAATAACTGCATGCTGTGATTTCATAGACATCATAAAGGTATATACAGCTACATGCTGTGATGTCACAGACATCATGAAGGTATAAAAGAACTGCATGCTGTGATGTCATAGACATCATAAAGGTATAAACAACTTAATGCTGTGATGTCATAGACATCATAAAGGTATAGACAGCTACATGCTGTGATGTCATAGACATCATACAGGTATAGAGGAACTACATGCTGTGATGTCACAGACATCATAAAGGTTTAAAAAGTGAGACCACACATGCTGTGATGTCATAGACATTATAAAGGTATAGAGTTCCAGCTACATGCTGTCAGCATTGATGGGCATAAGCAGCAGCCACTGTAAACATGTGTTCAGACTACATGCTGTGATGTCATAGACATCATACAGGTAAGAAACAGCTACATGCTGTGATGTCATAGACATCATTACAGGTACAGCCATACAGCAGCTGTGATGTCATAGACATCATAAAGGTATAAACAACTACATGCTGTGATGTCATAGACATCATAAAGGTATAGACAGCTACATGCTGTGATGTCACATGACATCATAAAGGTATAAAACAAATTCATGGCTGTGATGTCATAGACATCAAGGTGTATAGACAGCTACATGCTGTGATGTCATAGACATTATAAAGGTATAGAGACAGCTACATGCTGTGATGTCATAGACATCATAAAGGTTTTAATAACTAAATGCTGTGATGTCACAGACATCATACAGGTAAAAACAGCTACATGCTGTGATGTCATAGACATCATTCAGGTATAAACAGCTACATGCTGTGATGTCACAGACATCATACAGGTATAAACAGCTACATGCTGTGATGTCATAGACATCATAAAGGTATAAACAACTACATGCTGTGATGTCACAGACATCATAAAGGTATAAACAGCTACATGCTGTGATGTCACAGACATCAAAAAGGTATAAAACAATTGCATGCTGTGATGTCATAGACATCATAAAGGTATAGAAAACTACATGCTGTGATGTCATAGACATCAAAAAGGTATAGACAGCTACATGCTGTGATGTCACAGACATCATAAAGGTATAAACAACTGCATGCTGTGATGTCATAGACATCATACAGGTATAAACAGCTACATGCTGTGATGTCATAGACATCATAAAGGTATAAACAACTGAATGCTGTGATGTCATAGACATCATAAAGGTATAAACAGCTACATGCTGTGATGTCATAGACATCATATAGGTATAAACAACTACATGCTGTGATGTCATAGACATCATAAAGGTATAGACAGCTACATGCTGTGATGTCATAGACATCATACAGGTATAAACAACTAAATGCTGTGATGTCACAGACATCATAAAGGTATAAACAGCTACATGCTGTGATGTCACAGACATCATAAAGGTATAGACAGCTACATGCTGTGATGTCATAGACATCATAAAGGTATAGACAGCTACATGCTGTGATGTCACAGACATCATAGAGGTTTAAAACACTGCATGCTGTGATGTCATTGACATCATACAGGTATAGACAGCTACATGCCGTGATGTCATAGACATCATAAAGGTATAGACAGCTACATGCTGTAATGTCACAGACATCATAAAGGTATAGACAGCTAAATGCTGTGATGTCACAGACATCATACAGGTATAAACAGCTACATGCTGTGATGTCATAGACATCATATAGGTGGAAACAACTGCATGCTGTTATGTCATAGACATCATAAATGTATAGACAGCTACATGCTGTGATGTCATAGACATCATAAAGGTATAGACAGCTACATGCTGTGATGTCATAGACATCATAAAGGTATAAACAACTAAATGCTGTGATGTCATAGACATCATAAAGGTATAGACAGCTACATGCTGTGATGTCACAGACATCATAAAGGTATAAAACACTGCATGCTGTGATGTCATAGACATCATAAAGGTATAAACAACTACATGCTGTGATGTCATAGACATTATAAAGGTATAGAGAGCTACATGCTGTGATGTCATACACATCATACAGGTGGACACAACTGCATGCTGTGATCTCACAGACATCATACAGGTATAGACAGCTACATGCTGTGATGTCATGGACAACAAACAGGTATAAACAACTGCATAATGTGATGTCATAGACATTATAAATGTATAGACAGCTACATGCTGTGATGTCACAGACATCATAAAGGTATAAAACACTGCATGCTGTGATGTCATAGACATCATAAAGGTATAGACAGCTACATGCTCTAATGTCACAGACATCATAAAGGTATACAACACTGCATGCTGTGATGTCAAAGACATTATAAATGTATAGAGAGCTACATGCTGTGATGTCATAGACATCATACAGGTGGAAACAACTGCATGCTGTGATGTCATAGACATCATAAAGGTATAGAGAGCTACATGTTGTGATGTCATAGACATCAAACAGGTATAAACAACTAAAAGCTGTAATTTCACAGACATCATAAAGGTATAAACAACTACATGCTGTGATGTCATAGACATCATAAAGGTACAGAGAGCTACATGCTGTGATGTCATAGACATCAAACAGGTATAAACAACTACATGCTGTGATGTCATAGACATCATAAAGGTATAAACAACTGAATGCTGTGATGCCATAGACATCAAACAGGTATAAACAGCTACATGCTGTGATATCATAGACATCATAACAGGTATAAACAACTACATGCTGTGATGTCATAGACATCATAAAGGTATAAACAGCTACATGCTGTGATGTCACAGACATCATAAAGGTATAAACAACTACATGCTGTGATGTCACAGACATCATAAAGGTATAGACAGCTACATGCTGTTATGTCACAGACATCAAAAAGGTATAAAACAATTGCATGCTGTGATGTCATAGACATCATAAAGGCACAGAAAGCTACATGCTGTTATGTCATAGACATCAAACAGGTATAAACAACTACATGCTGGAATGTCACAGACATCATAAAGGTATAAACAACTGAATGCTGTGATGCCATAGACATCATACAGGTATAAACAGCTACATGCTGTCATGTCATAGACATCATATAGGTGGAAACAACTGCATCCTGTTATGTCATAGACATTATAAAAGTATAGAGAGCTACATACTGTGATGTCATAGACATCATAAAGGTATAGACAGCTACATGCTGTGATGTCCTAGACATCATACAGGTATAAACAACTAAATGCTGTGATGTCACAGACATCATAAAGGTATAGACAGCTACATGCTGTGGTGTCACAAACATCAAAAAGGTATAAAACAACTGCATGCTGTGATGTCACAAACATCATAAAGGTATAAAACAACTCCATGCTGTGATGTCATAGACATTATAAAGGTATAGAGAGCTACATGCTGTGATGTCATACACATCATACAGGTGGACACAACTGCTTGCTGTGATCTCACAGACATCATACAGGTATAAACAGCTACATGCTGTGATGTCATGGACAACAAACAGGTATAAACAACTGCATAATGTGATGTCATAGACATTATAAATGTATAGACAGCTACATGCTGTGATGTCACAGACATCATAAAGGTATAAAACACTGCATGCTGTGATGTCATAGACATCATAAATGTATAGACAGCTACATGCTCTAATGTCACAGACATCATAAAGGTATACAACAGCTGCATGCTGTGATGTCAAAGACATTATAAATGTATAGAGAGCTACATGCTGTGATGTCATAGACATCAGACAGGTGGAAACAACTGCATGCTGTGATGTCATAGACATCATAAAGGTATAGACAGCTACATGCTGTGATGTCATAGACATCATAAAGGTATAAACAACTAAATGCTGTAATGTCACAGACATCATAAAGGTATAGACAACTAAATGCTGTGATATCATAGACATCATAAAGGTATAGAGAGCTACATGATGTGATATCATAGACATCAAACAAGGTATAAACAAGCTACATGCTGTGATGTCATAGACATCATAAAGATATAAACAACTGAATGCTGTGATGTCATAGACATCAAAAAGGTATAAACAGCTACATGCTGTGATGTCATAGACATCAAACAGGTATAAACAACTACATGCTGTGATGTCATAGACATCATAAAGGTATAAACAGCTACATGCTGTGATGTCATAGACATAATAAAGGTATAGAGAGCTACATGCTGTGATGTCATTGACATCAAACAGGTATAAACAACTACATGCTGTGATGTCACAGACATTATAGGGTATAAACAGTTACATGCTGTGATTTCATAGACATCATACAGGTAGAAACAGCTACATGCTGTGATGTCATAGACATCATAAAGGTATAGACAGCTACATGCTGTGATGTCACAGACATAATAAAGGTATAAAACAACTGCATGCTGTGATGTCATAGACATCATAAGGTCTAAACAGCAAGATGCTGTGATCTCATAGACATCATAAAGGTATAAACAACTATATGCTGTGATGTTATAGACATCATAAAGGTATAGACAGCTACATGCTGTAATGTCACAGACATCATAAAGGTATAGACAACTACATGCTGTGATGTCATAGACATTATAAAGGTATAGACAGCTACATGCTGTGATGTCATAGACATCATACAGGTGTAAACAAGCTGCATGCTGTGTTGTCATAGACATCATAAAGGTATAGACAGCTACATGCTGTGATGTCACAGACATCATAAAGGTATAAACAACTACATGCTGTGATGTCATAGACATCATAACAGGTATAAACAACTACATGCTGTGATGTCATAGACATTATACAGGTATAAACAACTACATGCTGTGATGTCATCGACATCATAACAGGTATAAACAACTACATGCTGTGATGTCATAGATATTATAAAGGTATAGACAGCTACATGCTGTGATGTCACAGACATCATAAAGGTATAAAACACTGCATGCTTTGATGTCATAGACATCATAAATGTAAAGACAGCTACATGCTGTATTGTCACAGACATCATAAAGGTATAAACAACTACATGCTGTGATGTCATAGACATCGAACAGGTATAAACAGCTACATGCTGTAATGTCATAGACACAATAAAGGTACAGAGAGCTACATGATGTGAAGTCATTGACATCAAACAAGTATAAACAACTACATGCTGTGATGTCACAGACATCATAAAGATATAAACAACTGCATGCTGTGATGTCATAGACATCGTAAAGGTATAGACAGCTACATGCTGTGATGTCATAGACATCATAAAGGTATAGACAGCTACATGCTGTGATGTCACAGACATCATAAAGGTATAAAACACTGTATGCTGTGATGTCATAGACATCATGCAAGTATAGACCAACTTCATGCTGTGATGTCATAGACATGATACAGGTATAAACAGCTACATGCTGTGAAGTCACAGAAATCATTCAGGTATAAACTGCTGCGGGCTGTGATGTCATAGACATCAACAGGTTTAAAAAGAAAAAAGCATCATATGGGCATAAAGAGCTACATGCTGTTATGTGAAAGACATCATAAAGGTACAGAGAGATACATACAGTGATGCCATAGACATCCTACAGGTATAGACAGCTACATGCTGTGATGTCATATACATAATAGTATGAACAGCTACATACTGTGATGTCATAGACATTATAAAGGTATAGACAGCTACATGCTTTTATGTCACAGAAATCATAAAGGTATAGACAGCTACATGCTGTGATGTCATAGACATCATACAGGTATAAACAAGGACATGCTGTGATGTCATAGACATTTTATAGCTATAAACAATTACATGCTGTGATGTCATAGACATCATAAAGGTATAGACAGCTACATGCTTTAATGTCACAGAAATCATAAAGGTATAGACAGCTACAGGCTGTGATGTCATAGTCATTACACAGGTATAAAAAGAAACACATCATACAGGTATAAGCAGCTACTGGCTTTGATGTCATAGACATCATAAAGGTATAGACACCTACATGCAGTGATGTCATAGACATCATTCAGGTATAAACAACTAAATGCTGTGATGTCATAGACATCATAAAGGTATAGACAGCTGCATGCTGTGATTCCATTGACATAAAACAGGAAAAAACAGCTACATGCTGTGATGTCATAGACATCATACAGGTATAAACAGCTACATGCTGTAATGTCATAGACATCATACAGGTAAAAACAGCTACATGCTGTGATGTCACAGACATCTTTCAGGTATAAACAGTTACATGCTGTGATGTCACAGACATGAAACAGGTATAAAAAGAAACAAGCTGTGATGTCATATGGGATATAAACATCTGCATGCTGTTTTGTCTAGAAATTATACAGGTATACACAGCTACATGCTTTAATGTCATAGACATTAAAAAGGTATAGACAGCTATATGATGTAATGTCATAGACATCATAAAGGTATGAACAACTGAATGCTGTGATGTCATAGACATCATAAAGGTGTCGACAGCTGCATGCTGTGATGTTATAGACACATACATGTATAAAGAGCTACATGCTGTGATGTCGTAGACATCATACAGGTATAAACAGTTACATGCTGTGATGTCACATAAATCATTCAGGTATAAACAGCTACATGATGTGATGTCATAAACATCATAAAGGTACAGAGAGCTACATGCTGTGATGTCATAGACATTATACAGATATAAATACAGCTACATTCTGTGATGTCATAGACATGATACAGGTATAAACAGCTACATGCCGTTATGTGATAGTCGATATACAAGTATACACAGCTACATAATGTGGTGTCATAGACATCAGACAGGTATAGACATCTAAATGCCTTAATGTAAGACATTATAAAGGTATACATTGGTACATGCTGTGATGTCATAGACATACAGGTATTAACAACTACATGCTGTGATGTCATAGACATCATACAGGTATACACAGCTACATGCTGTGATGTCATAGACATTCACATGTAAAAAGAGCTACATGCTGTGTTGTCATAGACATCATACAGGTATAGAAAGCTAAATGCTGTGATGTCATAGACATTATAAAGGTATAGACAGCTCCATGCTGTAAAGTCATGCACATCATACAGGTGGAAACAACTACATGCTGTGATGTCACAGACACTATAAAGGTTTAGAGAAGTACATGCTGTGATGTCATAGACATCATACAGATATAGACCGCTACATGCTGTAATGTCATAGACATTATAAAGGTATAGAGAGCTACATGCTGTGATGTCATAGACATCAAACAGGTATAAACAACTACATCCTGTGATGTCGCAGACATCATAAAGGTATAAACAACTAAATGCTGTGATGCCTTAGACATCATACAGGTATAGACAGCTACGTGCTGTGATGTCATAAACATAATGTATGAAGAGTTACATGCTGTGATGTCATAGACATCATGCAAGTATGAACAATTACATGATGTGATGTCATAGACATGATACAGTAATAAACAGTAACATACTGTGATGTCATAGACATGCAACAGGTATAAACAATAAAAACTTCATACGGGTATAAACAGCTACTGGCTATGATGTCATAGACATCATACAAGTATAGACAGCTACATGCTGTGATGTCATAGACATTATAAAGGTATAAACAACTACATGCTGTGATGTCATAGAAATCATCAAGGTATAGACACTACATGCTGTCATGTCATAGACATCCTAAATGTATAGACAGCTACATGCTGTGATGTCATATACATCATACAGGTATTAACAACTACATGCTGTGATGTCATAGACGTCATACAGGTATAGACAGCTACATGCTTATTGTCATAGACATACATGGTTAAAGACCTACATACTGTGATGTCATAGACATGGTACAGGTATAAACAGCTACATATTGTGATGTCATAGAATCATACAGGTATAAACAGTTACATGCCATGATGTCACAGATATTATTCAGGTATAACCAGCTTCATGCTGTTATGCCATAGATATCATACAGGCATAAACAACTACATGCTGTGATGTCACAGACATCATAAAGTTATAGATAGCTACATGTTGTGATGTCATGTTCCAGTTCCAATCTTCATCCTAGATTAATTTTTATAAATGACTGAAATGTAGTGATTCAAAATAATTTTTTGAACAGAAATATTTTGGTTTTCATTTTTTAAGTCTCCTGATGAAGCCATTTCATTTTACTGGACCTGTTCTGGTCTCATGTTCAGATTTAAGATAACGTGTTGATGTAAACAGAACCTACAACGAAAACTGTATCCATTTTACCACCCAGAAATCAGGCTACTGCAATGAGAGTAGATTCAGATGTGATACTTGTAACACATGATTTGCTTGCTTCTTGGTTTATTTCTGTTCTGGAGTTTGGTTGTTTCCCCCCCCCCCCCCCCCGGAGAACACTACACCAGCCGCCACTTTAACTTTATGTTGCCTTTGGCAGGAAAAAATGGCTTTATAAATAAAGTTAGATTTGATTTGATTTAAACGAAGCAGAATTTTGTGTCCTTTATTATAGGTGTTACCATTTTGTTACAGTTTCGTATAATCTGGTTTTCCTGTGGAGTGTTTATTTTCTTGCAGAGAAAAACTACAAAAATGCCAGACATGGGCTCTGTGGACACAAATGAAAACAAACATTTAGACACATTCAGAAATCTGTAACAGTGTTTTTGCTTGAGTGAAGAATGCTCTGCTGGTTATTATGTCTGTCTTAAACAATAAACATTAAATTCAGCTCCTGAACTTTGCTGAATCTGTTTTTTGTTTTGAAAGTTGAAAGTCATGAGTATCTAACTGCCCCATAAAAAAGGTGGAAAGTCTTACTGCGCAAATGCGTCTTCATGGCAGAAGCTGCATAATAACAGACTTCTTGTCGTTTCTGTAAAGGTTTGTCTGAGAGACTTGTTGGTAAATGTACTTGTAATGATGATGGGATCGTTATGAGTCATCCATGGCTGCGCTTTCCAGGTGCACCTTGTTTGCAGCCTGCTGTTAAGGAGGGGCGGTAGTTGCCTCGCTCTCTCTCTCTCTCTCTCTCTCTCTCTCTCCCCCCAGCTGGAAAGGCGTGGTATCTCCATGTCAGCGGCTGGAACACACTCCTGCTGGGCTGCTGTAGGAACTGAACTGTTAAGCCCTCGGAGCCGCGTCACTGAGCCTGTGAATCTCCCCACCAGCCCGGGCAAAGTGGCAGTCACTCCGCGGAGAGGACATCCAGCTGCTCGGTCTCAGACCCCTTCACGCTCCGGAGGGAAATAACCTGAACACCTTATGCATACAAACTAGAAAAATAGCTGGGGCATTTTCAAAGTTTTTTGGGGCATATTAAGTTTAATTGTTCAGAACTGGGCATCGGCTGAAATCGGGAGGAGGAGGATGAAGGAATATACACTTTTCTTCTTCATCATGATCGTTGCTGCGCTGCTCATCGCCACCGTCTCCGCAGCCAAGATCAACGTGCCAAGGCTGAGACTGTCCTACAAAGGTAGGCTCATTCATCTCTATCCATCCCAGAGACGCAGACGTGAGTTTTTGTGCGCGCGCCTGTCGGCAGGTGGCATGAATTGGCATCTTAGACGGTCAGGTGATGCATATTTATCCGAAAGAATCCTTTCCTACTGTACCAGCGTTTGTTTCCTGTGTGAATATGTCAGCTCGTTAGGATTTGGGCACTTTTCTCTTCGCGGTGGTCCGTGCTGGAAGCATTTAATCCGGCCCGCAGTTTTGGCTACTGTTTCGGGGTTTATGTGTTTTGGGAGGCGCGCGTGCTTTGCAGCGCAGCCGGAGGAGATTTTGGCCAAGGTTCATCTTTCTGCGGTGTGATACACTGGGGTGCGACTGTCTCATAACAAAAGTTTTATTGGGAACGGCAACCGCAACGAAATACTTGGGAAGCATGTAACTTCATTATCATTTAAACTGCTAAATTCCTCTAAGAAGCGCTGCGTGCGGCTCTCTTGGAATATTTAGCTCTGCTCTGATTTCCATGTAGTAAATTTCTGAGTGTTTTCCTGTTTTGATTAATAAACTCATAAGCCTTTGCTAATGTGGTTGTCTTTAGTGACTTATTTGCTGAAACAACTCTTACCGATGGGGGGAAATGATCATTTAAATTCTTGTTGGCCTGTTCACACACCTCCTTTCCTTTCCTCGCCTCTCCTCTCTACTCTGAGCGCGGTTGTTGGCCATGAGTCATTCATGTTTAAGGATAATAACCCTGTAAAGTGTGTTTAGGTGATGTTGACTGTTGTTGCCAAGCAGGCTTCATTGTTTCATTTCATCCAGCCTGGAGCGTTCAGCAATCATCATCACTGCGAGATATCACGCAGGCCCCGGTAAAGTTTGCAGGAGAAAAGCCACCATCTGAGCTAACTGGTCTTCCTGCTGGCTGGACTGGTCATAAACACTGCTCAGCAGGAGACGCAGACTATACCTACTGCATATACATGCTGTGTGAACCAATAGAATATAATTTATTTTCATCCTCCATTATTGTATAAAAGATAGTTGTGTTGGTTTTTTGCCTGCACCTTAGCTTTTTGTGCATGTCTGGAAATACTGAACAAAGTCCTGCACTGTCTGAAAATACACTCTGCAGTCCAGGATTCTCTTCTTAACCATGTCTGCATCACCAAGAAACACATTTGCGTGATATCTGCCTAATAACTTGTTCGACACACCCCAAGCATGCAGCTGTTTCGCACCTTTTCACTGGCTTGAGAAAATTGGGTCAGCAGAACGGGGATCTTAAAGGAATAGTAGAATGATGTAACTTTTCCACTTACCCTCATGGTGAGCAAGACTCTGGAGCACTTTTTTAATATCTCAAATGCAGCCGGCGATCAGAAAGGCTTCTCGTTACCCCCCAACTTTCATATTATGGAGTTCACCGTCGACTGAACCAAAAAGGTCCATAAAAGTCCACAAAAACTTGTCAATATTCCTCCATACTGCTCGTCCAATGTAATCCAAGTGTCCTGAGTGGGTAGCGTCCATAACTTATTGGAAACAACATCATTTACTATATTTTATAGCCTAAACAGTAGTACATCTTACTTTCGCGAAGCACGCATAAACGCATTCATGAAACTATGGGAGCCTCGGCGTTCAGGGCCTACTCTGCCCATAATGCAAGCATAGAAGAAGAAATTTGCTGTTTACATTGTGCTAAGAGCGCCAGAGCTGCAGACAAACCGGGACAAACACAAGAGGGGTTGGATATTGATTTAAAACAAAGAAAGAAAAAGAAAGAGAACGCGTGATCCCGTCTGCCACAGGTTCCGTAGTTTCATGAACGCACGTTGGTGTGCCCGCAGGAGATGCGATGTACTACTGTTTAGGCTCTAAAAATATACTAAATGACATAGTTTCAAGTAAATTCTGGACGCTACCCACTCAGGACTCTTGGATTACATTGGAGGAGCAGTATGGAGGAATATTGACAAGTTTTTGTGGACTTTTATGGACCTTTTTGGCTCAGGCACCGGCAAACTCCATTATACGAAAGTTTTGGGAAAACAAGAAGCCTTCCTGATCGCGGGCTGCATTTGAGATATTAAAAAATGCTCCAGAGTCTTGCTCACCATGAGGGTAAGTGGAAAAGTTACGTCATTCTGTGGGTGTACTATTCCTTTCAAAGAGACAGGCGCAAAGACAAAGCATTTTGGGACTGAGCTGCAGGAATGTGCTTTAAGAGGGAAAACGTTGTGTTTTTAACTCCCTAATTTTCCCAAGTGAAATTTTGATTCTTTTAAACTGTAATTAAGCATAATATAGGCTTTTTCATCTTTTTGGATGCTCTCTTATTCTTTTACCTTTTGTGTTAAGCAGTTGTGAAATTGCAAATAGCTGACTGAAGAATTACTTCCATCAACAGACATTTCAGCATCTGGATAAAACTGACAAAAATGCCATTCAGTCACAGCTTCCATGATTTGGGGTTTGACTGATGCACTTTAAAAAGCTTAGTTTCTGTTGTTCCCCTCAGTCTTACCTTGGCTCCATCTATCCACATTGCAGAGGTAAGTTTCCCTTTTGCAGGGAAAAGTGGTGGTGCCTGTTTGGTGTTTCAGCTTGGGCATCGTTCAGGTGCTTCTTGATCTCTGAAAGACGACGATCTCCTCACTTCTACAAAATGACTATAGGGCCAAAGACAGGAATAGGGATGTGGTCTTCCTGTGCCTCCTTATTCTGCTGTGGTTAACAGCTGGCGCCACCAGCTGTTAATCTGGAGGTATTTAACCTATAGGGATGGAGGGACGCTTTTTGACAAAATTCTGTTGACATTAAAATAGTGGTTTTAGTGTCAGAGCTGAAACTTGCTGTTTAGTTTTAAGATGAATGGAAAAGCCTGCATAGAGGTGATTTAGTAGGATTTGTAGTCGGACGGTTCGAACACCCCAAATCTACTAACACATCCACAGATCCAGCACCAGACCCTGAAACCTCTTTTTTTGCTTTCCTTTTTAATCCTTACTTTTTTGTACAATAATTGACTGAACCGAGGAGATGTTACTTTCGACCTTCAGAAAATTAGCCGGCAGATCCTGCAGCTCATGTGTGAAGGAAGACGGTGGAGAGATTTCTGTAACAAAGTCAGGCGCTGTGCAAACATGGCAAGTAGTGCCCGTGACTGCGAGTCACTGCATTTCACCCATACAAAGCTTCTTTTACAAAACTGTGGGAGCAAAAAACGGCACTCTATAAAACATTATTCCTTCCCACTTGTGATCAGAAACAGTCAGCTCATGCATCATGCAGGATTGTGGGAATAATCTGCTTCTAACATTTTCATTAGGACCTCACAGTTCCTTCCTGTCTCACTGACCTTTACTCTTTCCCTCTAGATTCATCTTTTCCCTGTTTTTTTTTCCTTACAAAGTTTCTTCCTACCTTTTAAGTACAGACACTTTGTTCTGATTTTTTACTCCTCAGTCTCACATTTGTCTCTCTCCTCCGTTTGACCACCTCCTTTCCCAGCAGCCTCCTCTGTCAAGTAATCCTCAAAAGCCCACAGGGTGTTTGGACTCCCAGGAGGATGTGGAGGCAATTATTGACAGGAAAAGCTGTCATTATCTAATTTCAATCAATTAGTGAGTAAAATTCAAGCAGGAAGAGGGCTGTTTTTATGTTTTTACCTCTGAAATATAGAAAAACCCCTCACAATAGCCAGATTATTTCTTCTACCTTCGGATCATTGTTGGTGTTTCATAATGAATATATGCAAAAAAAAAAAAAGGTGATTAAGTCCTTATTTATATTAAAAAACATAACAATTCTGGTTCATTGGCCCAGCGACCATGTGTTTATGGGTGTCATGGATAGGGCTGTCCCAATCCCACTTTTTTACATCTGATACTGATACCACAGCTCAAGCATCGGCCAATGCCAGATATAGCTGGTTAGCTGTGATTTAGGCCAAAGGTTATTCAAACTGATCTGATATCTGATTTTATTCTTGGTTTATGTTAGTTTTGTCTGTTTTGTGGATCCTCTGCTCTAAAATCCCGGTTTAGCAGGTTAATGAAATAAGTTCATAGCAGTAAGTATGAGGAAAAACTGACCTGTTTATCATTTACCAATGAATGTGATGGATATTTAATTTGTAAAGGGCTTTATGCACAACTCCCCCACTTCCTCAATTAAGCCAGCTTCTTTGTCTCCTGTCTTTCACTATTGGATGATTTGATGAATCCAGGTGTGCCTGACTTCAGTAACCACAAGGCCAGACACACCTGGATTAATCAGTTTGTCCAGTAATAAAAGACAGGAGGTGGCTGGCTAAGTTTAGGAAGTAGTGGAGCTGTGCATAAAGCCCAATGGGGATTGACTGATACAGATGTTTTTAGGGCTGAAACCAATACTAACATTTTCTCATAAGCCTCAACCAATGGCAGGTACAACCTGCTGATATTTGACTCCCAAATTAATATAGTGAATGATACAATGAAAAGTAATTTTACAGCTGTTAATATAAAAAAAGAACAAAGCACCTCAAATAAATGTATAAAAAAGAAACAGTGCACTCGTGAACAAATATTAAATAGACGCAGTAAACTTGTAACAACCATGGAAAAAATTAAGAGACCACCCGTCATCAAAAATAATGGTTATGCAATCAAGTAACAACTGTGGTGTGAATCATGTGACTAAAAGAGAGAAAAGAAAATATAGAATGCCTAAAACTGCGCTACGCAGATGACACGCAGCTATATATTACAGTCACCAGGAGACCGGGGCCCTGTACAGGCTCCTGGTAAATGTATTGAGGAGATTAATGACTGATTAAGGATTAAAAATCTGGAACAACTATTCCATCATTCATCTTCAGTCAGCTTGACTACTGTAACAGCGTCTTTACTTCTATATTCTCTCTTTTTAATCTTAAATGTTTTTAATTTTAGATCATGCTTCTACTTTTTTGTTCTTAATTTTTTGCACCCCGCTGTAATGCTTATAATGTTTTATGTAAAGCACTTTGAATTGTCCTGTACATGAAATGTGTTGTTTTTGGCAGTACAATGCCATAGCCATTGATGTAAGAATTTAATAAACAAAATCACTTATCAAGAAAAGCATGAACATGGCTAGATATCGGTTCTTAAATTATACTCTTATGAGCTATTTTTGATGTTACCATTATATTTGTCCAGACAAATGTACTTTTAGTCATACCAGGCATTAAAATGACCAAGAAATATGAAAAGACACGGGTGGTCTCTTCATTTTTTCCATGACTGTATATTTTTAAAAGTCTGTAAATTATACCGAGTGGTATCGCCAACACACACAATGTATCTGATACCAGTAAAAGACGCAAATATCAGCCTAGAATATCAGTCTGCCAATGTATCGGTCTATCCTTACTCACAAACATAATATATAGAATAGTCAGTCAGTCAGTCATTTTCTGTACCACTTATCCAGTTCAGGGTCGTGGGGGTTGCTGGAGCCTATCCCAGCTATTACCAGGCGAGAGAATAATCTCAAATTAATTAAGACCCAGTCAGGAAGAAGTTTTTGAGAGAAAAGCTGGAATGGATTTCCTGGATCAGCAAATTTTGAATCATTCCGATCCCCTTTTTTCAACCAATATCGACCCAATATCTGATACTGGTATCTAGGGCTGGACAATTATGGAAAAAGTTATAATCACGATTATTTTGTCTGATACTGAAATCACGATTAATATACACGATTATTCATTGATTTTATTAAAAAAAATGTTTATTCAACCACCAAAACTCAACTTCAAATGTAACTTAAAAAAAACAGAAATAAATTAGAAACAAGTAAAGGAGTAAAATAAGAATATTATTTAAGATAATAATAACAATAAAGATGAATACTCAGTCTATACATGCATTCCTGTTCTACACTCCCTGCAGTTTGCTTCCTATAACTCCACCAGTCTGATCGCTTTAGGATTAATCATTTTTCTTCGATTACAGTGTTTTTTTGATCATGAAAAGGCAAAATTGAAATCACGATTAAAATTCGATTAATTGTCCAGCCCTGCTGGTATCTGTTCGGGACAGCCTTAGTCATGAGGTGACACTAAAGCGTCATGGTATTTAATGTGCATGGTGTTGGCATGACTCCCAGCTGCCTCTAGATACAACCTCCCATAATGCATCTGTCTTTCCAACTCTCTATGTTGTGTGTTTGTCCTCTGCTCCCTTCAATTTGCACGTTTCGCTTCATTCATTCAAACTCTGGGTGTGTGCTCGGACACACACAGACACACTTCTGTCTGATACAATATTCACTTTGTCTCACTTGAAAACACAAACATTCCCATCGGTGTCTTGTTCTAATTAGATTGCATGCACTTTCAGAGGGGAAGCGTTTGTTTGTTTTTGCTAACAGCCTGTGAATTAATGAGTTTGTTTTCCTGGCTGGCAGTGCCCACATGCACGTACGAGCGGATGTGAGTTGATCTTGGGCGGAGCTGGGTGAGCCGTCACCGGGAGTCAGATGGAGGCTCCAGAGCTGAAGGAATGTAGGGCGTCTCTGCTCCTGTCATCTTTCAGCTCCGTCTTTGTCCGTTCTCCATCCATCTTCATCCATCTTCTCTGCTCTGGATCATGTAGTAGGTCATTGCAAACTCGCCTGCTTTGCTCAAGTTCAGCTGCAGGCCTCTGATCTGAAACGCAGATCAGAGAACAATCGCAACAAAAGAGAAACTTGAAAGCTTAGCATGCGAGCCAGCTGGCCCGTTTTCTCCTTGCTTTAAACTGATTTCTTTTGTTTTACAAGGACGTATATAAACGTTTAAGAGACATAGAAGGTTTTAGTGTTTCAGTTATGGTCGACAAATGTTTTAATTCTTGAAAGTCTGCTTTAAATCCAACATATAGCCAGAGGGGCCTTTTGAGCTGCAGGTTTAATAGCCAAACATTTAAGTTTATAATCCCTGAAATAACAGTTCGTATAGATTAGTGGCAGAAACTGTCGGAATGGTAAGAAACGTAACCTCTGTGAACGTTGTAAAACACATTTCCTGTGTTTGAAGAAAACTTGGATACTTTAGTTAAACCTTAAGGTGAAGAAAGTTTTTTAACCCGTGTTTGTAGCCCAAAAATATTCACTGTAACTTCATATACAGTCGTCCTCAAAATTAATTATACCCTCCAATTAAAGAAAAGGCTGCACTCATAATAGTAATTCAAACGACAAGAAACTAAAGTTAATAAATAAAAATTCACAAAATTATATTTTGGTGAAATAAAACGTTGCGTTGGTTAGAATAATAAAACAAACAAACAAACAAAACTCCCCCAGACACATTAGGGCACCGGAACAGTGGACGGAATACCTGTCAACAGGTGTCAAAGTCTGATTGGATGTTACAGAAAACAACTGATTGCAGTGATTGCCTCAAAGTGTTCTTCAATAAATTTTTATCTTCGGAGCACCATCGTGCTTGTTTACTTGTTTTATTTTTTCTGTGTTTGTTTTAATATTTATTTCAAGCCACAATTCAAAATCAATGTCATGATTTTCACAGAATTTTTATGTATTCTTACTTTAGTCAATTTCAACTTATTTCACTGTCAGCTGATTTTTTTTTTCGTCTTTAATTTGAGGGTATGAATCATTTTGAGGACGACTGTAAATGTTTCTGCATTCACATGAAATTCATCTTCCCAGCTTGCTGTTTGACTCGTGTTATAACATCAGGTGATCTGGGTGTAAGACTTTGACATTTCTGAGGTTGTACACATGAATTTTGAGCCTATGTGAAGCATTTTAATTGAAAATGAGCTTCTGTATAAGAGAGGAACAGATCATTGTAGGTGAGGAGGAACACCTGATCCTACTCTGCCCTCTCTTGCTCAGGGTCTACCTGTTTACATTTACCACATACAAGAGACTGACTGTCTGAGCACTCACACACCGAACGGATAGAAAAGTGATTGACTGGTGATTTTCTCCTCATTTACTCACGTTTCCAACATCTACAGTTGGACAGCTGGAAGGCTAAGGACGGCTGTTTTAGTTACAATCTCATTGCAGTTCGTGTTAAACTTGTCCAAGTTCTTATTACACACACACACATACACACACACACACACACACACACCTCAGAACTCTGACCAGTTTAATAACACCAATGAAATCACAATTCCTCCACCACATATCTGCTCCATAAACTCTGCTGCTCCATTTTACAGTTTTAGCAGCTAACTTTTAGTTCAACTGCTCTTTGGTCAATTCTCTTTTCCCCCTTGGCCCTTGCCACTTAAAACGGAGTCACAAGGGGTGCGGAGCAGAGCGGAGTGGAAGGATGGAAGGGGGGGGGGGTGTGTTCCAGACTGGTCATACCAGTCTGGAACACCATCCACTTCCATGCCTGATTAAAGGAATAGTGCCCCTACAGAATGATGAATGATGGTCCTTCATTTTCTACTCACCCTCATGGTGAGCAAGACTGTGGAGCACTTTATTAATATCTCAAATGAAGCCGAAGATCGTACAGGTTTTTGTTTTCCCCAGCTTTCATATAAAGGAGTTCACCATCGACTGAACCAAAAAGGTCCATAAACGTCCACAAAAACTGGACAATATTCCTCCATACTGTGTAGAAATATTGACAACTTTTTGTGGACTTTTATGGACCTTTTTGGTTCAGTCGATGGTGAACTCCTTTATATGAAAGTTGGGGGGGTGAAGAAAACCTGTCCGATCTCCGGCTGCATTTGAGAAATTTAAAATTGCTCCAGAGTCTTGCTCAGCATGGGGGTGAGTAGAAAATGAAGGACCATCATTCTGTGGTGTACTACTCCTTTAAACGATTATTAAACGACTGCATGGATGCAGATAAGACGGGGAGTTAAACGTCCCGTATAACGGTAACCGCTTCGTGCAGACGGGGCCTAAAGCACAAACGGCTGAGTGCTGCTGCTGGCTAACATCTGCTGACTCGCTACATCGTGTTAACAGCGAAGTAACTGTTTGTGAGAGAACGGCAGCAGCAAAAATGGTTTTCCATCTGATGTAGATGTCTGTGTGTTTCAACGTGTCACTCGTGTAGCGTGTCAACAGCATCGCTCATGTAATGGCTGTCAGATGGTGACCTGGCAAGATTGTAGACAAGATGATGATGGAAGAATTAGTGGCAGGAGATGGAAGGAAGAGATGAGGAGGTGGAGAAACTCAGAGCCAGATAAGAGATCACAGATGGCAAGAAAGCTTGGAGAAATGATACATGAGGGAAAAGATGTCATTTACTTGAGAAACGGGGACAAGGGGGATAAAAGGACAGCGGCAGCCAGGAGGATCGGAATAAGAAACTAATAAGATAAGTGACTGAAATAAATAATTAACAATAACAATAAAAACTCTGTCCTTGATGTGCTTCTCTTGGGAATGAGGGACTGAACCACAGCTTCTCAAGCTGATAAAGTATAAGCCTCGTGGCTGGCAGTGTTTCTTGCTTATGAAATGAATTAAATGAGGCTCATAACTTGGCAAAGCTGGCTCTAAACAAACCTTGAATATTTGTTGGTATTTCCAGTTTTTTTGTTTTTTTTCTTTCCTCGTCAACATAAAGTGGAAGCAGGTGGCTGTGTGACAGCTGCACACAGCATTTTACCAGTTATTTTAGTTTACGGATAATATTTCCAAGAAACCTGAGTTGTTCTTTTATATGAACAATGTTATTGGAAAAATCTGGTCTTATGACAGAAATAGACGCATGATAAAAGTGCCAAAGTGGCAGGTTACAGATAACCATCCCAACATACCGAAATGTCTCCATGAAACACATCTAACCTAGAATTAAACCATTAAACTGCACAATGATTTCATCCTGGGAAAAGAGATGTATACTTTGTTGTTATTCGTTTCTTTGGGGGGGGGGGGGGGGGGTTCATGTGATTGATAATTATGAAACTTTAAACCTCAACTATGGGAAACAGCAGCGTCAGGAGTTGCTTGAATTTCTTTTTACCTGCCAAATAGACTTTTTTTGCTGCTTTATTTTTTACAGCGCAGCAGTTGTTCCTTCCTTTGCTTCATCTAATAGGGCCCTATTGATGTAATGATGCTGTTTAAAGTCAGATTAAGTTTCTTTTCTTTAAGTCTTGGTGATTGTTCCTTCATGGCTTATTTCTGCTTTGAGGATACAGCGCAATTTGGATCTTCACAAGTTAGTGGAAAACCTCCACAGTGAAGACAGACTTGCATGCAACTATATGTTGCTGTATGCCTGCTGCTTTTAGCTGACAGCTTTAAAAAAGACGATTTCTCTGAGCTTCATCCACCAGCCACCAAACACAGCAGTTCAAACTGAAAATCTGTTTTTCTGAACCATCCATTTACAATTCATTAAATTTTACTGCCTGACCAAAATAAGTCGCCACCAAAAAAAGGAAAAGGTAATATACTCTAATATTTGGTTGGAGCGCCTTTAGCTTTGATTACGGCAGCATTCGCTGTGGCATTGTTTCCATAAGCTCCTGCAATGTAAAAAGATTTATTTCCATCCAGTGTTGCATTAATTTTTCACCAAGGTCTTGCATTGATGATGGTAGAGTCTGACCACAGCCTTCTGCAGCACATCCCAAAGATTCTTAATGGGGTTCAGGCTTGGACTCTGTGGAGGTCAATCCATGACCTTCTTCCATTGCTCCAGAGTCCAATCTTTATGCTCCCGAGCAAATTGAAGCCTTTATTCTGGTTAGCATCACTGATTAGTGGTTTTCTTAAAGCTATACAGCTGTTCAGTCCCATTCCCTTGAGTTCCCTTCGCACTGTGCGTGCGGAAATGCTCTTACTTTCACTATAAACATAGCCCTGAGTTCTACTGTTGTTTTTTCTCCGATTTGATCTCATCAAACGTTTATATGATCCCCGATCACGATCATTCAGGATTTTTTTCTGTCCACATTCCTTCCTGGAAGACAACGGGTCCCCACTATCCTTCCAGTTTTCAATCCTATGTTGGACAGTTCTGAACCCAGTTTTAGTAGTTTCTGCAATCTCCTTAGATGTTTTCTCTGCTTGATGCCAATGATCTGACCCTTCTCAGACAGACTAACATCTTTTCCACCACCACGGATGTGTCTTTCCACATGGTTGTTTAGGAAATGAGAAGCTACTCATTGCACCAGTCAGAGTTAAATAACTTGTTGCCAGCAGAAAGATAATCGCCCATGCAGTTATTATCCAATAGGAGGCTCGTACTTATTTGCTTAGTTAAATCCAGGTGGCCACTTTTTTTTTTGGCCAAGCACTGTATGCCTTGATATATTCATTAAACAAAGAACGTCAAACTAAAATGTGATTCATTTTTAGCCTGTTAATCTGTATCAAAGACCTGATGGTAAAACACCAGCAGCTGTGGCTTATAATGTTTAGTTACACTGGTGAACATGGGCAGTGTATTTGTAGCTTATTTTATGCCCACAATCGATTCAGCAGCAATAAAGTTTGAGGAATCCTCCTTAAAAACTGACATTAAAAGTAAAACATGCTTTTTTCTTTATTTCATAGAGTGAATATGGACACAAAAATGTTTTAATTGTAATAATAGTTATGCAAAACCTGTAAAATACTGTGAAATGCTCAACCATCGGTGGTTTAAGGTAAAGATTAGCAAAAAGCATGTATGGATGGACTTTCTCTTGATAAACACCTAGCAGTTAATCCTGGGAGATAAATCTGACACGAGAGCTCATCCCTGACAGTCCGAGGCTAGACTGATAAACTCCTGCTGGATTTAGATGGCTTAGCGTCGGTGCAAAGCATGTCTAGATAAACACGGCATGGATGCCCTGAGAGGTCAAGGTGCACGGCTCCTACAAGGCTCGGCTGCCCCAACCAGAGCCAGTGAATGAAAACAAGCCCCCCTCCACAATGATGGCAGGACTCAGTCAGCTGATTGATAAACTGAAGTGGGGGAATGTCAATAAAGAGTGACTCTCACACAGCAGGCGGGGGGATAATGAAGGAAACATCTCTGAATGTGTAGAGGAAGCAAATGACGGATCCATCAAGGATTCAAAGTAGAAGCAGAAAACTGGATGAAGGGAGAAAAACGGACAAGATGGAAATACCAGCGGGGGGCAGATAAAGAGAGGTCATGGTGGTGGGGAGATAAATGGATGAGCTTGAAAGAGTGGGGGAAGAAAATGAGAGCGGGGGAAGAGTGACAGATAGATGGATAAAGGGAAGAGAAGAACTAACTTGAAGGCTGAAAGACACTAGTTCCTTTGAGAAGCAAAGGTTGAGGGTTCAAGTCCTAACAATGTGGCTTTGACCATCTGTCATGTAGATTATCAAGTACTCCACTTACACACAGGAGCTATTGGAAGTGTGTGTGTGTGTTTCGGCATAGCTGGGGTATCCTGTATCTTTTCTTTGTGAGATCTTTACGTCTATTCAATGTTATTTGACTAGTGTGTAAAGTAAAGCGATGCAGTGGTGAGTAAAGGGAAGATCCGGCCAAAACCAACCTCATCATCCTCAGCAGTGATCCTGTTTTAACGTGATCCTCACAAATCGCAGCAGTAGACCTTCACCCAGGAGGGTTCAAGTCCTGAAAAACTATTTATATAATCTTTCTACACTTGGCCACACCCTGAAAATTGAAGACATGCAGCAGCTTCCCTCCCCAGCTCTCCTCCAGAGGTCTGACCCCCCCCTCATCTGTTCTGGGGCTTTGCTTCCTTGTAACAATCACTCTAATAAATTCACAAGCTTTGCAAGAGATTTCAGGGGTTCTTATATTATTAGATTTCTACAAATTTTTGCCAGAGCAGCATCTGATGCTGTTTAGAGCTTTATAAGGACTATCTGTGTGGATTTATTCCATGGCAGGAGTTGGAAGTCAGTGGAAGAAGTTCAATGGGTCGTTAGTTAAATCTGTGACCATGTTTTTGTTAATACTTTAGAAATGTTTTGTTTTGGAATTAGCCCTCTTTATCTACATGGTTTTGAAGTCCCTTATGTGGCAACAACGTGTTCATTAAGCAGAAATGCTCAGAAATGAAACATGGTGAAGGTATTGCCAAAGGGAGGTTTTAGCAGTCAGCACAGTT
This sequence comes from Atherinomorus stipes, assembly GCA_023101725.1. Taxonomy (NCBI): domain Eukaryota; kingdom Metazoa; phylum Chordata; class Actinopteri; order Atheriniformes; family Atherinidae; genus Atherinomorus; species Atherinomorus stipes. Next base: position 1,484,916 of record JALJCO010011378.1, on the reverse strand, counting down.
TGCCTTTTTCTTTCTTTCTTCCCGCATGAATCTGAAGAATCTGATGAGATCAGGGATTTTACATTGTCTATATCTTTGCTGCTGGCTGCCACTAGATCTAACACATAGAACTGATTTTCCAGTAAGTAAAGCCTGAAGAGCCCGAAGACATTTGCTGTCAACATCTTCAACCTCAGCCAGGATTTGTAGAATTTTTTTTCACTTGTTTCAAATGATAATTTTTTTGACCAACTAGTCATTTTTTTAAGTTGATGTCAGCTAAAATCTGCAACTCCACAGGCATCATGGTTGTAGGCAAGTCCGGCTTAAAGGCAGGGCAGGGGATCCTGGAAAAACGGTTCGAACAAGCTACATTTGAAAAAATATATACACCCCCCCCCCTGAAACCGCGCCTCCAGGGCACAGGAACACGTGCGCGGATGATTGTCGGCGAACATAACCGAGTACAGCCGAGTGGCTAGCTTGTTAGCTTCCCCGTAAACACCAGAGGAACCACGTTTCCTAAAAGTGATAATTATCTCACCTCCAACTTCTGTGGCCTAAAACATTCTGACTGCAAACACCAACACCTCCATGACTTAATCCACATCCGTTTTTTCTTTTTAGGAGCAAACAGCGGCATAGATAAGAGAAGCGAGCAGCCATGTTCGTCTAGGTTCGTGTGCACTGTGAGACGCTTATGGCGAGTTGCGAGCGGCGCGCACGGACGGGTGGTGGGAGGGCAACAAACAGCAGTTGGGTTTGATGGACATAAGAATAAATAAATCAAACAGCATGTGCCGTTTGTTTTTCCAGTCCTGTATGTTTCACAGGTGATTAATTAATTTATTATTTTTTTCTGTCAGAACATTTAATTAATTGTCTGCAATCTGGGTGTGAAGAAGACTTTAAGCAATGTGGTAAAAAATGCTTCTGGAAAACATCATCCACCCTGCCTTTAATGTACGGGCTGACCTGGGCTGAAGCCTTGTTCAGGGTCGTATCATTTTTTGTGAAAAAATTGCACACTTCATCACCTCGATGGTGAGACAGGTGTGAGATGTTGGCCAGAAAGAAGTTTGAGAGTGGTGCTTTCAAAAGAAAATTAGTATTAAAGAGCATCCTAAGTCACCGTTGTATATCAGTCTCCCATATCTCAACCCACTATGCTAGGTGACGGACACGGCGAGTGTGGTAAACAAGGAATGGTAACAAGGCTATGTTACTCACCATCAGCAGGGGGTGTATTTTGTTTCACATGCCAAATATTTGACGAGAGAAAAGTCAGCATTTGTTAGTGGGGGTTGCTATGGAAACATGCAGGTGATTGTTAAGCATGATGGCAGTAATGTCCACAGAAAAGCCATGATTGGTTCCCTAAACATCAGCTGACTGACTGATGTTTAGGGAACCAATCATGGCTTCAGTGGCATCAGTTTAGAAAAACTCTTTTGCAATAAAAATGATGCACATAAACACCACTTTCCGAATGAAAAGTCCCGAACCGAAAGAATTTTCATTCGGTTTCAGGGGGGGTAGAATATTCCTTTTCCCAAACCGAACGGGGTATCATGTTAACGCTGAATCGGAAAGTTGTGAGGTTGCACTGTGAGAGCGCAAGCTTCGACAAGACGTCAACATCAACTTCAAGGATTGGTTGGAGTTTTCATTGAATATTTAGAGATTGGAATATTTTATTTTGATTAATGGTGGGTCTGTCTTGTATTTCAGAGTTCATTTACCTCATCCATCGCATTTTACCCTATTGAAAAAATAGTGTAAGAATGCAACATCGGTAAGGGTTGCTTTAACTGACTGACTGGAAAGCGGACACATACAAAGATCAAAGTTTTATACTTGTGAGAGCTATGATGCAATATGTCACTAAAATACACACACAGCTTCACACCATTGGTCCACAAATATTTACAAGTTCTTTACCAGACTTTGCAAATGATGCCAAATCACGTCACCAAATCTGAAGTTTACAACTGATTTTGTCCACGACTCAGTGTGCTCTCAGACCCGTAAACTGATGTGCAACATTAATGACTCTCAAACAGCTCATGTGGCCAGCAGATGAAAATACAAGTGTTTTCTTTTTTTGTAACTAGCCAACACACATTTAGACAATCTGACCAGGGACACTAAAAACCCCCAGAAACTGTGGTATTGAAGTGAACGTCTACATAATTCACACGAACATTTGAACTAATGTTGGTCTTGGCCTTATCTGAAATGTCCCCGTCCGCCAGCTGCATGCTGGGCTGCGGGGCTGAGATGACAGATGCCTTTCCAGTCTTTTATAGTAAGTTTAGCTGTTCCAGCTTCAGGAAGTGACTTCCCTACACCACTCCTTTTCTCTTACTGGGATAGAAAAACAATGTCAGCTTTGCTCATATATTTTCTGACAGAGACAGTAAAAGATCACCATGTGCCACATAAAATTCAGCTGAAGAAATCAAACATACAAAGAAAAGAACAAAGAAGTTCTTGTTCTCATGTTATTGAATTGTTTTAGCATTTGGTGCCTTTTGGTTTGAAGCCAATGTAATGTGACAGATAAAAAGGCCAGAGGTTATGGCAACTCTAATACGGGGGGTGGGGGGGGGATTATGAATCACTCATATAATAAGATGATCCATTAAAACGTAATACACCCTCTCTGGTAGAAATCAATTAGTTCCAGTGGAGAGTGCTGAAAGAAGGGAGCGAGTACAGAAGACTCTCCTGTGGACTGATGTGTCAATTAACCAGCAGCTGAGAGACGTGCTGATGTCACAGCTCAGTCATGCACATGGAGAGTTTATATGAGGAAACACATTTAGATGTTATGGCCATATCTGATCGTGCCACTAAATATTAAGTTTGACTTTTCTGATGGGTTTGTGCAGATGCAACAGTTGGCTGTTAGTGTGTCCTTGCTTTTTCTGTCTTCTTTTCACCTTTGTTAGGTCCACCCTTCATCGTTTCTTTTCTTAACCTTCTCTTTCCTCCTGTAAAGGCTGCAATATTATGTGAAATGCAGTTATAAACTGCGAGGTCTTTTATGGATAAAATAACAATTGATGGAAAATATTTCTTGAACTCCTCTACCTGGGGAAGGACCTCGCTCCCGATCTGGAGAGGACACTCTTCCCTTTTCCGGGTGAGATGATGGTTTTGGATTTGGAGGTGCTGATTCTCATACCGGCCGCTTCACACTGGGCTGCAAATCGCTCCAGCAAGAGTTGGAGATCACGGCCTGATGACGGCAACAGAACCACATCATCTGCGAACAGCAGAGACCCAATTCTGAGGTCACCAAACCGGATCCCTTCAACTCCTTGGCTGTGCCCAGAAATCTTGTCCATAAAGGTTCTGAACAGGATCGGTGACAAAGGGCAGCCTTGGCGGAGTCCAACTCTCACCGGGAATGGCCCCGACCTACAGCCGGAAATGCGGACCAAGCTCTGGCACCGGTCGTACAGGGACCGGACAGCTCGAACAAGGGGGTTCGGCACCCCATACTTCCGGAGCACCCCCCACAGGAATCCCCGGGGGACACGATCGAACGCCTTCTCCAAGTCCACAAAGCACATGTAGACTGGTTGGGCGAACTCCCATGCCCCCTTGAGGATCCTGGAAAGGGGGGGAAAGCTGGTCCACTGTTCCACGACCAGGACGAAAACCTCGATTTACCGGTCCATCTACATTCCTACCATCACCTATGGCCATGAGCTGTGGGTCATGACCGAAAGAACGAGATTGTGGGTACAAGCGGCCAAAATGAGTTTCCTCTGCAGGATGGCCGGGCTCTCCCTGAGAGATAGGGTGAGGAGCTCGGTCATCCGGGAGGGACTCAAAGTAGAGCCGCTGCTCCTCCATATCAAGAGGAGCCAGATGAGGTGCCTCAGGCATCTGGTCAGGATGCCTCCTGAACGCCTCCCTGGTGAGGTGTTCCCTGCACGTCCCACCGGGACGGAGACCCAGGGGGAGGCCGAGGACACGCTGGAGGAACTACGTCTCCCGGCTGGCCTGGGAACGCCTCGGGATCCCCCCGGATGAGCTGGCGGCTGTGGCTGGGGAGAGGGAAGTCTGGGCTTCCCTGCTTAGGCAGCTTCCCCGCGACCTGACCTCGGATAATCGGAAGAAGATGGATGGATGGAATTTATTTAAACTAGAAACTTATCATTTTTATCCATGTGGTTCTTATGTTCAATATGAAACTCATTATTGTGGGTTTCCAAGCTGATGACTGACTTTCTATAGGAAACTTGAAAAAAAAGCCATGTATAGCCACTCATCCTTTCCATACTGCATTTCCCATGCCCTAGTGTTTCTGCTAGCAGATCATTTACATTCACTGGCATCCTTATATTCAATGTTTCAGGCTGCTGCTGTAATGCCGTGGTGGAGTCCTCAGTACAAATAGAGCATCTTCTACATACCACAGCCTCCTTGATTATTGTTGCTGACCATGTCCATCCCTTTATAACTACAGTATAGCATCTTATAATGGTGACTTCCAGCAGGATAATGCACCATGTCACCAGGTCATTTCTGATTTCTTGAACATCCATTTACTGTGCTCTAACGGCCTCCACAGCCACCAGATCTCAAACCAACAGTGCACCTCTGGGATGTGATAGAATGGTAGATAGCTGTCATAGACATGTAGCTGACAACTACCATGTCAGTATGTTTCCAACACCTCATTTAATCTATGCCACAAAGATTTAAGGCAGTTCTAAAGGAAAAAGAAAATCCAACCAGGTAAAAGTAAAGTGCATCCATTAGAACAGCCAGTTCACATTTGCTGGGTAGTTTGAGACAAAAGAATAAACATTTGTTGTCTCATCTGGAGCCATATGGGCTTTTTGTGAATAACCAATGTTTTGCACATCAGTTTGTGGGTCTAACAGCACTCTTGACGCGCTCATGCACATGGCAGACATTAAGGATAAAATCAGCTTGTGTAAACTTCAAATTAAGAAAAGTTTCTTTTCACCCCTAGTCTTTACTGTGGAAGTTTTAAAGTCAGAAAAAAATGAGTTTTTGAAGACAAAAAGAAGAAGAGGAAGAAGAAGTTTTTTATTTTTATTTTTTTAGACTTTAGAATCAGCGGGCTGATTGGTTAAATATTGGTTTTATGTATATATATGTATATATATATATATATATATATATATATATATATAATATATGATTGCTTATTTCTTTGAGCTTTAGTATCGACATCTATATCAGTTATCGGCCACATGAGTTTTAAAATGTCGGCATATCTGATATCGGCCAAAATTCCAATATCATGCATCTCCAGTTTCTTTTTAATATTTTTTTGCAAGTGCACTGTTTCTTTTATATATACAGTATATATTTGAAGTGCTTTTTTTTTTTTTTTAATATATCAAATGAGTTGTAAAGTTATTTTTCATTGTGTCCTTCTAATTTGGGAGTCAAATGCAATATCGGCCCCAAATATTGGCTGGTTGTATTGCTCATCGGCTGAGGTTGATGAGAAAATATCGGTATTGGCCCTAAAAAATCTGTATCGGTTGATCCCTACATCAAAGTACAATTAGGACTTGCAGAATAAGGAACTACTAAGTCACATTTAACTGCGTCGTGCTGGTTTCAGTTAAGGTTTGTCTGAAGCCAGCAGGGATTTGGCTGCGCTGTTTGTGCTGAAAAACATGACAGAGAGTTTAACTAAAAGTTGGAGGTCTCAGATGAGGCACCAGGAAAGTGATTGATCTAACGTTATTCAGTACATGACCGAAGAAGACGAAAAGCTTCAGGAGGGAAAGCATTGGTTTTGAATTATCTAGGAGTAAAGAAGTAATAAAAAGTAAGGAGTGAAGAGAGAGGATGACAGATTTCTGACTTAATGTGATGAAAAGTGAGATTAAGATGGAAAGAAGTTCAGGTCAGGATGAGAAGAGTTTGGTACGGATCATTTCAGATGAGAGATGAACTTAAAAAGTGTGTGGTACAGTTGAGTAATGGAGTACGAGAGCGCGAGAAGAGGAGGAGACAAAAAGATGAAAGTGGGCAAAAGAGGAAGATGGATAGATAGAAAGCAACCGGCTGTCAGAAAAGGGCGAGAGATAAGGAGAGAAAGAAGGCAGAGAGATGATGAAATAAGGGAGGAAGGGGAGGGTGAGGGCTGATGAGGATCAGGGGTGATGAGGTAACACCCTACGCTGTGTTTTGATTGGCCCATGAGGGAAGATCGAGTAACAGAAACATTGATGGGCGTCGTGAGTCCACAGAGGGAGACGATGGCTTGAGTGTGTCAGTGTGTGTCGGAGAGGAAGAAAAAGTTCAGCGTAGAATCGTCCAGGAAGGAAAAAGACGAAGATAGGAAGAAATTAAAATGATATTAAGGTCAGCAGCGGGCGGGGCTTACCCCTCCTCTCGTGTTTGCATCGTGGTCATGTGTGTTGGTGGTTTGTAGGATATGAGCTGTGTTTGTAAAATGGCATCTCCAGTGAGGAACAGTTTGGCAGGATATCCCAGGATTTACGATGTCATCAGTTATCTGCCAGTACGATTCCCTGCAAGTTTAAACATCTGCTGAGGTTTAATAGCTGTGGACTAAAACCTTCTGAAAGTCTTAGAAAATAAATCTCACATATCATTTAAGTGACAAGGGAACAGTACCTGATATCAGTGTGTCTGTGTGTTCATCAGCAGCTTTTACACAACTCTTCCCAGAAGTCAGAAAAAAGTATGAAGACTCGCTTGCAGCGTACGTTTAAAGTGTATGTGACATCAGTGTCTCATTGTAGAAAAGACAATAATCATTTCATGATCAAATTTGAACATTTTAATCTTTCATTGTCGACCATTATTACTCCGTGTTGAGCGGCAGCAGCTGTCTGTTCCTTCAGCTGCTGCGTGAAGGAAAAATAGAAACCAGGAAGGTAATTGAGCCTGTTTGTTGTCTTGATATAAATGGTTGAAGCAGATGGCGGCCCCCTTCCTGAGTCTGATTCTGTAGGAGGTCTCTTCCTGTTAAAAGGGGTTCTTCCACTTCACCGTTGCACGCGACCCTGCATGATCCAGACCAGGGACTGGATCAGAGTGAAAGATCGGATGGAGCCAGCTGGCGTCCTTAGCTGAGCAAGTTTATATGAATGAGCATTTTATAGATGCTGCCGTACTGAATTGGACCGTATTGAACTAAATAATAATGGCTTTAACATACGTTTGGATTATAAGTAAAGTAGAATACAGTTGGTTTAAACTGAATGCATTAAAACTGCTCAGCTTCTATGCAGATGGGTGCTTTTTATTTCAGTTTGTGCTTTCTAAATTAACTAAACTGAATTAATTTGATTATATTGTATATATTTGCCTGATAATAGCTGGGATAGGTTCCAGCAACCCCCCTGATCCTGAACTGGATAAACGGTACAGAAAATGACTGACTGACTGATATTCAGCACCAATATATAATATATGCAGCTAATTCATCAATTGTTTCTTGAAAAGGAAAAGTTCAGAACAAAAAACAAACTTTTCCAGTTATTGACCATTTGCACCTAATCACATGGGACCGCTATGACAATAGACTTGTAGTTCTCGAGACTGGTCTTGGTCTCAAGACCATTTTTTCGCAGTCTTGGCTTCAGCAGTCTTTTGTCTTGGTTTCGGGACTCGTAATGCCTCGGACTGCCACAGTTTTTACATATACAGTATATATATATATATAATATTATATGACCCCTTCAAGTAGGGCTGGGCAATTAATCACATTTTAATTTCAATTACTATCTGGGGTTTCAACGATCATAAAAATGAAATATCAGATTATTTTGCTCCTTCAGTTTACTGTCGTGCTGTTTTCTGTTGCAAATCGAGCGCCCCTTGCATCACAGCGCTCTGCTGTAGACTCGTTCATTAAGCGGATATTTCTCTTTCTTGGTATTACCATCTGTAAGGCAAACTCTGACTCTGAGATTTTGCATGAAGATGTCAAATGTGATGTGACCGAGCTGTTGTTGTGCAAGGCGGCAGTAGCAGCAACAGCAAACTGTTTAGGCTACGTGATGGTCGGATGGCTAGCGAGGCTCCCTGCTGTGGGTGTACATCGTGTTTCCGGCTTTAAGCCAAATGATCAGGGAACGCCCAGGAACCACAAAGAGGCAATCCTTAAACTTAATTAGACACATAAGTTAGACACATAAAAACTAATATTTAACACCAGATTAGTTTCTATAGTGGCGAGGGGAACATATGTAGCTTAAATATGCCGTAGTTGACTTTTGTATCATTTTTAAAGGCAGGGTAGGGGATCCTGGAAAAACAGTTGGAGCAAGCCAGATTTGAAAAACATATACACCCCCGAAACCGCGCCTCCAAAGCATGGGAACACGTCTGCTTATAGTTGTCGGCGAACATATCCGAGAACAGCCAAGTGGCTAGCTTGTTAGCTTCCCAGTAAACACCAGAGGAACCTTGTTTCCTAAAAGTGATAATTATCTCACCTCCAACTTCTCCTGTGGTGTAAAACATCCTCACTGCCAACACCGACACCTCCATCACTTAATCCACATCCGATTTTTTCTTTTTAGGAGCAACCAGTGGCATAGATAAGAGCAGCGAGCAGCCATGTTCGTCTAGGTTCGTCTGCACTGTGAGATGCTCATGGGAAGATGCGAGCTCTTTCAGACTAATGTAAAAAAAAAACAAAACAAACAAACAAAAAAAACGTCCAAAATAAACATTTTAGGAGTTTATTTCCTGATACTTTGTCTGATGTCAAATGTCCTCAAAATGCAGCTAAAGTTGGTGTTTTTAAACAGCGCGCAGCACCGTGGTGCTCGTCTGAACCCTGTCATGTCAGGTATCGTTGGAAACGTTACCACTTACAGAAACCAAACTTTCAAATTTTGCTCCTGACTGTATTCTTAAAGTTTTTACAGAAGGATATTTTGATATCTCATTCACAGCCTGATTTACAGTATAGAACATTTCATCACAAAAATATGCCAAAAAAATGAGTTTTTTCTGGTTGTTGACAGTATTTTCTAAATTGTGAAATGATCTATAGATATATCCAAAATCCCCTCTGTAAAAACTTTTGGCTTTAATATGTGAACAAAATTCAAAAGAAACTTTGAACCTGGTTTAATCCTGTGTTTAGATTTTTTTCCTAGAAATTTATGCAAATTAGTGCATTTTTGGCTATATAACACCTTATTTGCATATTTAAACATAAAATTTCAGAAAACTTGCAAAACAAAAAATGATAGCCCTAATGTGAGGAATAAACCAGGAAAGTTTCATGGTGATACCAGTTAGTTACATTTTTTTTTTTACCATATTTGCATGTAGTGTCTCGCCTTACAAAAAGACTTGATAAGGATGTTATTTAAACCTTCCCTCTGGTTATGTCACTGTCGATCCTCATCGGTACGACTGCTCAGGCATGTCTGTCATGTACATTTACTAAAGAGAAGATTTAAAAAAGGATCAGTGATTTAGGTATCGGCTGCTCTGCACGCCTCAGTAAGAACTATGCAAGGCTAAAGGATGAGAGGGAATATGAGACCCTGGAGAGGAGGATGAGGAGGAGGAGGCGTGAGAGTGGTGATTGGATGTGAGACGGCTTTTGTGCACATAGCAGATTCCAGAAATATTTGACACTCTGCAATAATATACAGCGCAGATCTAATGATACCCTGGGAAGTCTGTCAGTGGTGTAATGAGCCTAATGAAGCTTTGTTTGTGATTGTGAGTGTGTTTGTGTGTCAGAGCTCAAGCAAATAAAATGTAAAAAGAGCAATATTTAGAGAAAAAGCCTGATAGCTCAGATGTGAATAGATGTGACTGAGCTTATTGGTTCATGCTGGGGTATATGTGTGCGTTTCTGGTATGTATTTTGTAGTACAGGGGGTCTAATCGGCTTCAGATGTGTCCCTGTCTCCCGCCAAGCCAACAATAACACTGATAGCGATCATGCATGTGTACGTGTCTACATTTATGCTTGTGCATAAATGTGTCTGCAGTTTTACGTAGCTTAGTCTGTGCCTGTGCTCAATTTGTACATTAGAGATGTCAACGTAAGATTGGGAGTTTTTCGTTGCTCTTTGGAACTGTCTCAGTTAATCTTTGTCTTTTCTTCTTCGTGACTTGTAAGCTTTAAGTTTATCGACCCAGCAGTCTAACCACTCTTTTAAAAAAAAACACAGTTCTTAATAGAGCCGTGAATATGTCAGCTATAGTTGTTGTACCGTGACTCACTCGCTGGGTGCATGGTGACCTTATAAGCACAAACTATTAATGTCTGACCACTGGAATTATGAACCTTATCAAATTTTGTTTTTCCCCTTACTCTGTTTAATAGTAATACAATAATTCAGTGGGGAGGCTGCATGCTAAAGCATCCAACGCTCAGATACTTTCACCAAGTTCTTAACACCCACTTACAGAGTTCAGACTATTGTTTATTGAACTAAGCAGAAAGTTTTCAGCAATCTGAACATTTTGAATAATTAATTTCCACAAAGCAGAAAACAGCAAACCATGAGTCAGACGGTTGTTTCGCCACTTTGTAATGTGATTTAAGAAGCTGATTAAAAGCTGTATAGCTTCTTGGGGAGTCCCATTTTAAATCAAATTTAAATAAATGACGATGAGAAATAGAAAACATCAGAATTATGAACATTAGGAGTGCAGATCAAGTAAAGGTCTGGAAAATATCAAACGTTCATAGAGTGGCTCAGAAATGTTTGACAGTAAAAATCCTCCTTTAGTTCAGGAGGAGGAAGCGCTGACTCGTGCACAGATATGAACTTCATGTATCCGTAACACAAAGTCTGGTCTGAAAATGCTTTAAATGAATATCTAAACTAGCTTGGTGGAGTTGGAAGCAACGATACGAGTATGGATGGAAAAAAGTTACTGCAGGACTTTTTTTGCTACTAAGGGCAGCAGCATTGTAAGACCAAACATCAGATGAAAAGAGCACCTCTTTCATGTCAAAATTAAAGCTAATTTAACTATGCTTTGGCGTGCTCATGGTGCAGGGAAGAATGAATTTAATCAAATAAAAACAAATTCAAAGTGAAATCATCCTCTCTTCTAAAATAGCTGAAGATGGAAAATGTCTTCTACAACAGAATTATCATCCCATAAATAACAAACTAGCATAAGAGGCATATGTTTAGGTATCATCTCTCACAGTTTACAATATAAACATTGTTTTAAAGGAGATGTATCATGCTTTTCAAACGTTCCAAAAGTCAAATACAGGCATTTATAAGCTAAATATGATCCATCGCTACTATAGAAACTAATTTGGTGTTAAATATTAGTTTTTTTATGCATCTAATTTCCAACATGGAAGTAAGATGGCTGACTGTCCTGAACCATGAAGCTCTCAACCAATTGCAACATGTTTTACGCCCATTTCATGACGCCGCCCCGGAAGAGACACTGATTCTGAAGGGTCACAGAATTATTCTTAACACTGGCACCGGCAGCTCACGTGGATGTTAATTGTAACGTAGTAAACATTGATGGATAATCGGACTCCGATCCACAGGATAAAATGGAGCAGCCTGTTATGGTGCTGTATGCACTCAAGCCAGAGTCTGATATGGAGTTTGAAGTACACGCAGTACCACAGAAGTACCACAAAGACCCCTGACAAGTGAGTACATTAGCAAACAAATCACAGGCTAACAGTTAGCATTGAGCTGAGAGACGTTTTCCCTCACTGGTGTTGTTGTCTGTCCATGAGGCGTTTTATCGTAGGAACTGCGTCAGGTTTCAGAAGTAATCCCCCGAGAAAAAAACACTTTACTGCCTGAGATTAATGAAGCTGTCAGGAGTGAAGTTCACACACAAAGTTGAGTTTTTTTTTCTGCTCCTGAAGTTATAATCCAACCAATTCTGGCAAGTCGTTTCGTCCAGTACAACAAATAAACTCCCATGCTGAACGCAACCACATTTTTCCCAACGTTCCGTCCTCTAGAGCTAAAAAAAAAAAAAAAAAAAAATCTCCTGAACTCTGGAGCAAACGTCTGTTAGCTGATGGCTGCTTGTCTCTGAGGAAATCTTCCTGCAGGTGTTAGTTTCTTCCTCAGAGAGTGTGTAAAGGTTAGGATACTCTAAGAGTTTCTGTTCAACAAAGAGGGCGTCTTGCTACGATGCTGCACATGAGTATTTGACGCTTCGTGATTGGTGCCACCTTGTTCCGTATACCGGTGTCAGTCAGTTATGTTAAAGACACACAACGGAACTTTCAGCAGTTTTCTCAGTGACGCGCCCCCTATCGACGGCTAAACTAGCATCCATCTTGTAAGCTCACTCCAGCCAGTAAAATACAGTCTTATCTTGACTCTTGTTCTGTCCCTTCCTCTGTTTCTTTTCCTCTCTTCCTCCGGTGATGTTTCCTTGCGTTTCTTTACCGAATTCGACATGATGCGCATTCAAAACACCCGCGATGTTGATACCTGGTTTACATCCGGTTGCTAGTGAGTGACGCGGTGCTGCAACCAATAGTTGGCTGCAACGTCACGGTCGCGTCCCGGATGGGAATCTTACATACTGCTGTTTCTGAGCCCCGGGACGCCTCTGGGCACTGACAGCTCGAAAATGCGCATAATGAATGTTGGTGTGACATCAAAACGAGTCAGAAACACAGATTTTTAAGGTCTAAAAGTTACATTGTGTGTCTTTAAGGAAGCTAGAGCTTGGTCTAAATATTCATATATATTACTCAAATATGCACAAATGAAGAAAAAAACGACTTAAATGAAGGTTTTTTAAATAAGGAAATAACACAGTAACATGCTAAAAAGCTCTTAAAAGTCCATTTTTCATGACCGGGCTCCTTTAAAAAAAATGTGTGGATAGACCTCAGAAAGGCAGTACAGACTAAATAACTTCGTTTTACAGAACCAAAAGCATTTTCTGGAAAGAATAAGTGGTCACCCTCAAACAAGAAGTAAAAGACTCCTCATTAGCAACAAAAAATGGATATTATCTTTGTTTGCTAAAGCAGCAGACTATGTGAGGCGCCAAACTTGCCTTGAGTTGTTTGCCATGCTGTTTTCAAATGAAAAAAAAAAAGATGCAATTAAAATGTTTTCTTACTTAAACTATTATGAAATGCTGTGTCTACCAGCATGCCTGATTCAAATCAAGTTGTCTTTTAATCACTCAACTACTGGAACGATTTTGTCTGCGGCTGCCTAAAGTTTTTCTTCCATCTAAATCTGTTGTGGTTGCCTGGCAACCCTCAATGTGACTTACCCTTCCTTTCAGGACATCTTCATGTTGGCAGCATTGTGGGAGCTCCAGCACATTAGTCAGCCATTAATTTTCAAATGAATGGCAACAAGAAGAGTCCAGTCTGGACATCAGGGGTGACGGTGGCTCAGCTGGTTTCATCTCCAGTGTGGCTGCTGAAGTCGTTCAACCTTTATATGGTCCAGACTTATGCATCACCTTATTTATTTGACCTGAGTTTTACAAAGTGCTTAAAGGAGTACAGCGCAGGTTCCAGCTTTTTTCCAGAAGTTCGCCCTCTGGCGACAAGTGGAAGTGACGCTAATGTCGTTCACACGCATGAGCTGCTTCGACTGAGTTGGTCTCTAATTTAACCCACATTACACTCAGTTTGAGCCCAGAGTTAAAGTCACCATGTCTACTGAAGTAATAAAGTTATAAATCTGCAAGTTGTTGACGGTTTGATCGTTGAGTAACCTTGACGGACTGTATGCTAACAGTAACAACAGGCTAACGCTGGCTTGTAGTTCAAATATCTACATTCACAGGCTGAGACCACGATTACCTTATAAAATTACCGCATCAACTAAATTTAACAAGTGAACAGAGAGTAACTCTTCCCCAAGAACAGTCATATAGCTGTTATATTGCTACATTTACATGCTAAAAACTTAGCATTGCAATATTCTGCATCCTTATTTCCGTCATACATCACATTAACCTTGTTAGTGAGAAGAACGCCAACTGTGGGTCCCGTTTTATTCCCAGACTGGATCGGAGCTCCCTCCAATTCAAAAAAGAAAGAAAAAAAGCTGCTCTGTTGTTTACTCCCGTCTTACTCCAGTGCCGGTGTTGTGCCGAAAAAAGCCTCCCTGCTGTGGGGACCAGTCAGACTCCAGTTTAGTTCTCTTCGTCTCACAAGACAAAACTTTTCTTCTTTGTCTTACTGGAGTCTGAGTTGGGGTTTGAGAGGCACCTGCTCTCCATCTTTCAGCAGGATGCTCAACATGCGTGGACCTCAGTGGTGGAATACACGACACCGGCACAGCCAGACGAACGTTGAACGCGCAGCTCGTCTCCCCAACAAGCGCCCCCTTGAGGCTTTGTACCTGAATTTCTCGCACTGAGCAGAAACAGTATTAGAGACGACCGCAGTGAAGAAAGATCAGCTCATTCTACACGTCAGGCAATTGGAAGAGCATGTGGAGGAAAGAAAAGAATAGTATTTAACATTTAAACTTGCGCAATGCACCTTTAAAGTGTGTTTCTCATTCACAGCAATGTGGACGCTGATGATAGCATGATGCTCTGAGTGAAGAAAAAGCATTACTTATTGTATTATAGGGTGTATATGTGAGAAGTGTTGTGTGAGTGTTTGTGTGAATGGGTAAATGACCAACAAAGATAAGTGCTTTGTGGAAACTACAAAAGATAAAAACAAACAAACAACAACAACAACAAAAAACAATAATACTCCCTCGCTATATAAGTGTGGACTATTTTACCATATACTTTTTCATATGATAGCCAGAAATGTTAGTGTGTGTATTATTTGGGCTGTCAGAGGAAATCAGAGTGCCTACACTAACGAACACAACACACAAACTATACAAAGAAGCAAAGAAATGGATGATGGAAGGAAAAATATGTGGATAAAGGTTTGCTGAGAAAAATATCTGATATCTCCTTTCTGATGGCACATGCACAAATGGAACCGAAAGGGTGCCGGAGCCCCTGCCCTTTTAGCCCTAATAAAAGCAAAGTGCCTTTTAACACCGGAGCTGTCGGCAGCAACAGAAAATATCATGCCTGCTTTAAATTACCATAACTATTCAACATGTTAAGCTATTGATGTAAGTCCAACGGATTCTGAAAGCTGAGAAATTCAGCTTTGCGCTGATGTAAGGATCTTCTATCAGCGCAAAGCTGAATTTCATCAGAGGGAAAGACAGTGGATGACTGCACTAGCGAGTTCAGTAGTGTTTTAGGCGGTGTTTAGATACATTTCTCTGTATAGAGTGTATGAATTGTTATAAATAGAAGTTAGTTGTTTGTTGTTTTCTTTTAGTTTTGCGTTTGGAAGTTTTTCTTTTTGTTTGACACCACAGAAAGTTTTATATGTTTACAGTATCAGTGTCAAGTGTTGAAGAATTGATAACGATATCCAGGCATTCTTGGTGCCCAACCCCCTCTCACCATGGGCACACAAGCACATGGAGATATATTTAGTCAGCTCTCCCACTCTCTGACCAATCAGCAGGCCCAGTGATACTTCACCATTTTGTTTGTCAGCTTACTCTTGTGGTGCCCATTGCAGCTGTTACTTTATTGAGCAGTCAAAACCACAATAATGTACTACACAGCCTGGCCAAAAAAAGTTGCCACCTGGATTTAAGCAAATAGGTACGAGCCTCCTATTGGATAACTACTGCATGGGCGATTATCTTTCAGCTGGCAACAAGTTATTTAACCCCAACTGGTGCAATAAGTTGCTTCTCATTTCCTAAACAACCATGTGGAAAGACACATCCGTTGGTGGTGGAAAAGATGTTCGTCTGCCTGAGAAGGGTCAAATCATTGGCATCAAGCAGAGAAAACATCTAAGGAGATGCAGAAACTACTAAAATTGGGTTCAGAATAGGGCTGTGTTAAACAATTATTTTTTAAACGATTAATCTATCGATTATTTTTTCGATGCATCGATTAATCTAACGATTCACTTTTTTAGCTCGATTCAACTCGATTCGATTCGATTATCGATTATCTCCTCATAAATTGACATACAGCAATTTATATATGCTGATATAGATATCTAAAATGTAAAAAAGAGCATGAATAAAAAGGCAGGGAGCAGCAGCCTGTCATGGACTTTTTCATGAACCAACAGAATGTAAAATTTATGTTGAAAACACAGCGGACTGAAAAACAGGCTTTTAATTCTTTCATTTACATGAAAATAATAAAAAAGTCATTATTGAAATAATATGATCATGTAAACTTGGAGGATTTAAGCAAAGACAGATATTATTTTCCAACAAAAGATAATGAAGATAAGTAAACATTCAGAGTTGAACATCTATATTAAACATGGGTCTAGCTTCCAGAAAAAGTGCATCTTCATCTTTACTCTGTTAATGCTAAATACGGGTGCCAATCACTTGGAAATGAAATTAAAAATTCTTTATTTATCCCAGAAGTGATGACACAATACTATTACCAACAGATGAAACACGAACATGAGGTTGAGAACGGGACTTTAATTATATTCAGTCAGAGACGAGACGGCTCCCTGCATCAGCTGCAGTTCCACCCACGGCCAGCAGGTGGAGCTCGTGCTTCATGCTGACCGTCTCAAACAGGCCTGACGTGTCTGAAGACATGGCGTCCATCTCACGGAAGTTGTCTCATGTCTCATTAGGCTTCGGATTCGCCATCCCTAATATATAGTTATACCTTCGATAAACGAGTGTGGGCCTTCACTGCCTCACACTTTGGAAACTTGGAAGAGCCACTCGCGGAGATCGCGCCGCCATCTTTGTTTTTGTCTGAAGTCGCATGGCGCCGCCATCTTTGTTTTGGTCTGACGACGCATCGGTACGCATATTTTGCGTCGACGCATTTTTTGCGTCGACGTAATCGGTTACGTCGACGAATCGTCCCAGCCCTAGTTCAGAACTGTCCAACGCATTATTAAAAACTGGAAGGATAGTGGACCATCGTCTTCCAGGAAGAAATGTGGCTGTAAATGCAGATGAAGTGATGCAGCATCATGCCTAGTGCTACTGTATGAGCCTGTGGAGGCAGTGTCATGATCTGGGGTTGCTGCAGTTGCTCAGGTCCAGGTTCAGCAACAGTATGAGCTCAGATAATGAGGTCAGCTGATACCTGAATATACTGAATGAGCAGGTTATTCCATCAATGGATGTTTCTTCCCTGATGGCACGGCCATATTCCAAGATGATTATGCCAGAATTAATCGGGCTCAAATGGTGAACGACTGGTTCAGGGAGCATGACACATCATTTCTACACATGGATTGGCCCCCACAGCGTCCAGACCTGAACCCCATTGAGAATCTTTGGGATGTGCTGGAGAAGGCAGCGGTCAGAATCTACCATCATCATCAAGATCTTGGTGAAAAATTAATGCAACACTGCATGGAAATAAATCTTGTGACATTGCAGAAGCTTATCGAAACAATGACACAGCGAATGCTGCCGTAATATAAGCTAAAGGCGGTCCAACGTATTATTAGTGTGTATCACCCCCCCCCCCCCCCCTTTTTTTTTTTTTTTTGGTCCAGGCAGTGTAGTATATTGCATATAGTAACGGCAGAAAAAGTAATAATAGAATGATAATATTACTTTAGGTAATCTGAAAATGAATAAAATATTATAAAAAGCCCCAACGTCTTCCAAACCTCAGCGTTAGATAGGAATAATCTTATATCAGGTGATGTCGTATATAATGGTGAGATGATGAGACTTGGTGGACTTGGTCCTTGATTATAGGTTCATCACCTCCAGATTAGATTGTAAATGGAAATCAGTCACCAACGTAATCTGATCTGATTATGCTAAAAACCATATTATACATTTTGATTGATCAAAAGTCACCCAAAGATTTTTACATTTCTAAAAGACTTGGAGACAAACAGTGTTTCATCATGCTCTTCATCCCAGTGTCATTTCATCACTGGTTTTCTCTGCATCTTTACGTAGAAGTAAGATCACATTTCCTTGGTTCTTGTGTGTAGTAAATTGGGCAAACAGCAGCAGTGACTTGGAGTCCACATGTCTCACTCCAAGATTTAACAGACATCAATGCAGCCCAGCTATGCAGAACCCGCCGGTGTAAACAAGTCTCAGAATGAATGACTGCACATTTTTGTAGTTGCAGTGGCCACTCGATGCGATAGCTGAGGTTTGGCACAATGAAACCAGAGACTGTTCGGCGTGTCGCTTTGGTTCGGCATGTCTGCTGTTTGTCGATGCAGCGTCGACTGGCTGCCTTTAGGGAAACCATACACATTGGAGACAGATGTTTCACCATGGATGCTGTCAGGACTTTGCAGCCATACATGACTGTGGGCACAAGATGGATAAAAAGAGACATGAAGGAGAAAGATCAAGTTCCAAAAGAGGAGAGAGAGAACAAGACAGATAGATGAGAAATGAAACTGAAGATATGGTATTTAGAAGTAACTTCAAAAGAGGAAACATAACCAGAGCAGACATTAAAGATGAACAGGCAGAGCATGGTGGAGCAGAGAGCTTAGACAGATAGATGGAGGAGAGGTGCAGATGGATAGTCAGCAGGAGACGAAGAGGTTGGTGAGAGGTGAGCTGCTGGTGTGATTTCCACAGTGAGGCGATGAGCTGCAGGAGCGATAACAAGCTACAGATGGAAGCTGTTAACTCACCTTTCCTCTCTGTGTGAGCATGTTTTACTGTCTGTGTGTGCTGGAATATTTATGTGCTTACATTTCTGTCCTGGTTTGAGGGAAATCTGTGTATACATGTGACTGATTTATGAGATTTAAAGGCAGAGAGGAAGAAGAGACATCAAACAGGGATCTGCTTATGGGTCTGAGATGGTTTGTATATGTGACGATAAACTCAGTGGAACTAATTCTACGATTCTCTGGGAATAGTTAAACTAAATCTCAATATGTGGATGAAAGTACGGGAAACTGGATCTGTTGTTGGTAACGGTGATCAAATGAAATGGCTCTTTTTTACTCAGGTGTGACACTATAAAGAAGCTTTTTTATCCCAGCATTAAAGCAACCTTTACCAATCTTACATTTCAGAAAGCACAGCAAGATAATTTGAATATAAACAGTCCCGCCTCACTTCTAAGACACACCCCCTTATTCCCTCTGCCTCCCAATGCAGAAGCAAAGGTCTGACAGGCAGGTCCGTTGGACAATCCTAGAGGTGCACCCCACTTCAAGGATTGGTTGGAGTTTTCATTGAATATTTAGAGATTGGAATAATATTTTATATTGATTAATGGTGGGTCTGTCTTGTATTTCAGAGTTCCATTACCTCATTCATAGCATTTTACCCTGTTAGAAAAATAGTGTAAGAATGCAACATCGGTAAGGGTTGCTTTAAAGGGGAAATTCATTTATTTTCAATCTGGACCTATTTTCTAGCATGAAATACATTCATTTACTCACCCGGACAGTTTTGGTGCAACTAGAATTCCTTCGGGAGATATTTAGATCCACTCCAGATCAGCGTATGTCCAGTATAATGGAAGTGATGGGGCAACCGCGTGTAGCCTCTAAATAAGGCATTATCTGCCACAAACTACAGACATTTACTTGTTATGGTGTCACATAATAGTGACGTCATCAAAGCCGCCGCAGTGAAAATGTCTGTAAAGAAGGACGAATCACCACAAAAAAGCTGCTTCGAGCTCCCGGGGGGGGGGGGGAGCGGGGGTCCAGCTAATGTGTGGGTGGCTGTGGCTCAGGTGTTAGAGCAGGTCGGCCAATGATCGAAGGTGGTTAGAATCCCGATCCCCCAGCCATGAGTTGTTGTGTCCTTGGGCAAGACATTTAACCCTCCTTGCCTCCAGTGGGGGGGGGGGGGGGGGGGGGGGGGGCACTGCTGGTGTGTGAATGTGTGTGAATGGTTCCGGTGGTGGTCGGAGGGGCCGTAGGCGCGAAATGGCAGCCATGCTTCCATCAGTCTACCCCAGGGCAGCTGTGGCTACGTACAGAGTTTACCATCACCAAGTACGACTAAGGAGTGAAAGAATAATGGATCTACTGTAAAGTGCTTTGAGTGCCTTGAAAAGCGCTATAGAAATCTAATTTATTATTTTTATTATAATGTTTCATAGCAAAACATTGGTGAAATGAAGGAGTTTGTGGCAGATAATGCCTTATTTAGAGGCTACGCATGGTTACCCGCATCACTTCCATTATATTGGACATACGCTGCAGTGTTATAGACAGATATTACAAAAGTGCTCCAGAGTCTTGCTCACCATGAAGGTAAGTGGAAAATAAAGTTAAATCGTTCTGTGGGTGAACTATTCCTTTAATGAGAACAGAAATGACTGGATTGGAATGCTGGATCGGCCACATTCATCTGATATCCGATCCTGGTAACTTGTCAGTATCGGAGCCAATATCCAATCCAGGTATGGGATTGGTGCATCTCTGACGATTACTAGAGGTGGGAAAAATATCGATACACTCACAGATCGTGATATTTTCATATGCCGATATAATTATATTTAAAAACGGGGTATTGATCTATTTCACTAACAAAATCTCGCAAGATTTCACATTTCACAATATTTCGTAACAAAACAATGACATTTAGTTAGTGAAATAGATTGATGCCACATTTTTCAATCTTGATGTGATATTGGCATATGAAAATATTGCAATATTTTAGTGTGTCATTATTTTTTCCTCCCCTACCGATTACTATTTAGTATAATAGTTTTAACAAGCAGATTAAGTATATTTTCTTAATACGTCTCACCTGCTCTCAGAGTTTAATAAGTGTAATTTTTCATCTTTTTCTTTTTTGTAAATTGTAAATACTCATAAAGATCCTTTACAAATGTGGCAATTTGGCAAACTTATTAATCACATAGGAAGAGCTGACATTAAACAGAAGATGTATCATCCAGTAAGCAACCAGATTGCCCATTTCTTTTAAAATTTTGTTTCCAAAAACAGTTTTCTTTCCCTTTAAAATCATTTTCATGTTTGAATACACAAACAACTCATGCCAGACAGCATGCACCAGTATCTATCCTCCACAATCTTTACTGTCAAAACAAAGAGGTGTGTCGTGAGCATTAGATCTCAGCTAGCACCTACGTTATCTGCCCAAAGCAAAGATACACAGTCAGTCTTGTTGTCATTGCTCGGTGGTTTGTTGTGCTTCATTTTTCTTTTTCACTCTTGCTTTTGGATTTTCATATTTAGTTAGTTTGACTTCCTGTTTGTATTTTTTTGTGCATTGTGTTGTTTGACTTCCCCGGCCCTAGTTGCTGGTTGCCATGCCTGCTAACGTCCTTCAGTGAAAACATTCCCCCTGCTTTCCATCATCCAACACCAGATCCTTGTTCCCCTACCTGTTTATTTATTACCCGCTTGTCCCAGTGTGGGTTCATGTTCTCGCATCTTCATTTAGCTCTCTGTTGGGGTTTTGTTTGGACTGCTTTGGGCTTCCTGCTTCTCAGCAGCTTTGGTACGTGTCATTAAAGTATCTCCAGCTCTAAATCTGCCCGTCTCGCCTGCTGTCAGTGCTCAGTCTTCCTTCACCACAACCTTATGACGCTTGTAGGTTTTCATCACTCACTCTCAGGCTGGGGGGGCATCTCAGGGCTCAGAGCTGCTGGGACAGAGTTAAGCTTGTGGAGACTGAAGACTTGTGGAGCTATCTGCACGTTCTACTGATAAATAACATCATGAAAATGCTAAACCACCTTCTTGACAAACTATTTGTCCCCACCATGCAGCAGCTGATGGAGTAGTAGCATAAAGATAATATGGAAGTGCAAAAGCTGCAGCTCCTGAAAAGGAGTCTGGTTATTCCTCACAACTGTTGAGAGCTTCTTTATTTCTAACTATTGAAAATCACCACAGAGCAACCAATATTTCTACTAGACTACAAAAAACAAACAAACAAAAAAAAAACATATCTTGTCTTTTAATGTACAGTCATCAAAATATTCATAACCCCCAATTAAAGAAAAGGCTAAATTCATAATAGTAATAAAAAAAACAAACAAAAAACTAAAGAAACTAATACTTTTTTTTTTTTTTTTACAAAATTATAATTTAGTGAAATAAGATATTGCTTTTGAATTGTGGTTGAAAATAATAATTAAAAAACAAACAAACAAGCAAAACCGTCCCAGAGACATAGAGCATCACCTGTAAACACGTGCAGAAGTCTTTTTGAATATTACAGAAAACACCTGATTGCAGTGATTGTCTCAAAGTGTTGCTCAACAAAATTTTAGCTTCGGAGCTCCATCATGCTTGTTGTTTTATTTTTTTGTTTTGTTTTTAATAATTCATTTGAACCACAATTCAAAATCAGCGTATTGATTTTGATAGAATTTTTATTTATTATAACTTTTTTCAGTTTTAACTTATTTCACTGAAAGATCATTTTTTTTCTTCTTTAATTGGAGGGTACGAATAATTTTGAGGATGACTATACTGACACTAGGTGTAATTTTTGACAATACTACTACAGTAGACTTCTGTTATTGTTTAATCTACATTTAACATCATTTTTTGTTCAAACTGAAATCACATTCTTTAGATATATGAAATTACTAACTGCAGAAAGGTATTTATTTAAACAGTATATTATAATCCTGTGTCCAGGCCAAGGTTGTTATAGTTAACTAAAACTAACGAAAAAAATAAAATTAAAACCAAAACTGAAATAAAAATGAAAATTACAGTATTTTGAAAACGATAACCAACTGAAACTGCTTTACAAAACTAACTAAAACTAACTAAAATTATTGCAAAAATGTCCTTAGTTTTAATCTTTGTAAATTTGCTTAATGCATAAGAATCTTGGGTTCATATGAAATCTATTTCTATTTAATCTGTTTACTTTGTTCTACCTGTTTTACTGAGTGGCTTTCTGTTGTTTTTGAATGTCACACAAGACAAATTTGCATAATTTACGAAAAAAAAAAAAAAAAAACCCCTAAAACTAACACTGAAACTAATAAAAACTAAACTAAAACCAAGCATTTTCCAAAAAATAAAAACTAAGAAAAACTAGCAAACCTGCTCAAAACAAAACCCTGAAACTAATTAAAAATCCAAAACTATTATAACCTTGGTCCAGGCACTGTAGTTTTGCTCCCTAAATGCTTCTGCAGTGACTAATATTTGGAGGCATGAACCCTCCATGGGCTTCAAATGTGGGTGGAGGAGTGTTCATAGATGATTTATGTTTGCCAGTGAACATACAAACCGGCCAATACAAATTGCAAGACTGAAAAATCCACAAAGCATGCAAAAATATTTATTTCCAGAACCACAAAACTGAATATATTTAAATTATGAGGAATTATTTTGAGGAAATAAATTCAATTTGAGCACATTTATAAAATAACGCCACATATCCCGTACATCTGGGAGTGCAGGTGCTCATCCTTTCTGTCACCTTGTCAGTCCCAGTGAATCCATCATCACTCTGTCCCTGCATGTTCCACCTCCTGCTCATTATTTTCTGACTCTTCCCAGCTGTGAAAAGTCACATTGTTTTCCCTTTTCTTTTTAATGTTTTTTTTTTTCTCCAGCTTTGCCTAACTTCCCCTCTCCTTACAGAATATCCCTGATGCGTTCCTGTTTTATGTATCTCCTCATTATTTTCTTGCCAGCAGCTTTTGACTTTTGTACATGAAGTTTTTCTTATAAAACTTTTCCTCTCGTGTCCAGGGAGGATTTTTTGTGAAATTTAATGGGCTTCAGTATCGACAGACCTCAGCTGAGTTTTGACAGAATAGAGGAAGACAAAGTTCTGAACTTTTAGAGAGTCTTTAACAACACTGCAGCAGCAGATAACTTTATCACTGATTATGAGCATGTTTGACAGTGTTTGGTTTTGTGTTTGGTTTTGTGCCAAAAGAAAGGAGTTCCTGTATTTTTGCATAATTGTAAATGATCTACCAAACACATTCACTTATCGTTTGTAATCTACAGTAAGTTATGTATGCAGCTAATTTTAACCTGTGGTTTGGCTGCTCTGAGGCAGCCATTTAGCTTCAGTTGCATTTTGGGGAAATGTATTACGCTGTTATTTTACAAGCTAAACATTAAAGCGCTGTTTCTCAACTGGTGGTACGTGTACCCCTGAGGATAGTTTGAGGCATTCCAGGAGGTACCTGACATTTTTCTATCATCTATAACATTTTTTTTAACAAATGAAAAATATCCTTCAATACAATGAATCAAATAAAGATTTCAGCATACGTAAGTAAATGTTCATAAACTGAGTTTAAAGTTGGTTTCACATTACTGACTGTTACCCAGCCTGTTACGAGCCAAATGACATGAAACATCAATCACTGTCACCTTGACAACACAAACAATGGATTAGGGATGAAGCGTAGTAGAAATCTGACTGTAAAGAAAGGGCTAAGGGCCAAAGAAGGCAAAATTACCATGGTTTTTTAAGCTTCTAGTTTGATAAACCAGACACAAATGATACAATGGAGTATTTTTTTTTAATCTATTTTTCCCAACCAAAATTACTTTGCCGTAGATGGGAGGTATGAGGCTAAAAACATATTTCACAAAGGGTACTTTGTAGAAAAAAGGTTGAGAACCTCTGCATTGGAGAATCCATCCATCCCTCAGCTTTGCCTACGTAAAGGCCCATTCATACCCTATGGTAGATATGGATACGGATGCTTTCATCCATATCCGGAGGTTGTTTTGTCCGTCGGTACGTCTGTTGTGGGAGAGCTTACGAATCTGGAGTGATCCGGACAAAATGGAGCAATACCGTGGCGGCAGTATAGAGTCAGAGTTTACAGTTTACCCACTCGTGAAGATTGAAAAGAAAGATTAGGAAGCGAGTATTTAAAAATTTCAAAAGTTTAAATTACTTTGACCACTTTTAAGTGGTCGGACATGCCACTGCTGCGTAAACGTATCTTTTTTTCTGCCTTTTCTGAAGTAGACACAGCAAAACTACCTACTCTATCGACGCCATGTTCGCGATGGTCAAAAATTTCAATGCAACACTGCCCCCTAGAGGGTGTACGGAGCAACATTCATAACGACACTGAAACTGGACAGAGATATGTAGACAACGTTTGGTACAGAGGAGCCAATTTTGTCCGTATCCGGAGGTATGAAGCAAGATTTACCCTGCAAAATCTGCAGGCTGGAAAATTTAACACAGAGGTGGTTTTAGACAGGTTGCCATTTGAATCCAGCAATCTTAAATGAGGATACGACTGATAACCGAATAAAGAAAATAATCCTGAGTGTTCTTCAGGCCTGTATTTACGCTCATGAGTGTGGGAAATGGAAATCTGTAATAAAAACAGATCAGATGTGTACGAGTCTGGAGGGCCCCTGGTGATGGACAAGGTGCCATGAGGCCCTCGAGCTTCACTCTGTCAATACCCTCGCTCAGTGGTGAGTGACTCAAGCTTCTTTCTCACCGTGTGTGTGTGTTTGCATCTGCATGTCGGGCTGTGTGTATGGGGTTGAGTGAGGAAAAAGTGTGACGGATGAGTGATGAGCGATAGGCGGAGAGCCGATTCAACTCAACGACTTGTCTATGGGGAGCTTGGCATACCAGCGACATCTTCTCTTCATCTCCTTACCGTGACACACAACAGAGATGGATAAAGAATCAGAAACAAGATAAAAACACAAGAAAGAAGGAGAGCCCAACACTGAAAAGCAGAGGGCAAAGCTTGTGGTTGGTGTGTGTGCTTGTTGTGATGAGACACCCCGTGTGGATCTGAACTTGAATTCAACCCACTCCCTACCGCTCCTGCAGAGCTGCTGCATCAACCTTTGACACAAATCACCGCCTGCTTTTGCTACGTTCTATAAAATATTAATCACCCCAAACACATCAGTGCTGACGAATTTCGGTTCTTGTTTTGGTTCTGCAAGTATTAAAACGTACCTGTCAGGGGACAAATATGATGTCACATCCGGATTCCCACAGGGTTGTTCTCGATGTTGCAAAGCAGCTGCTTTTTTCCAGCATTCATGATCCCGCTATCACAAGAGACCCTCCTGTGAGGCTCTGAGATAACTTTTTGTTAGCTGAAACAATATTTTGGACAAATCAGCCACTGGAAGCTTAATGGCAGGTCTGACTCACAGACTGGTTCTTGTGGCTCTGCTTGATTTATCTGAATTGTTGAAGTATGTGTTTTACTTTACAGTAGCTTTCAATTGCTTAAACACTAAATCCTGTTACCAAAGCCAATTTTTCCAGTAGTCAAATCAGCCGGCTTGTGATCAAAACCCAACGCACGTTTCATCACTGCTTGCAAACACATCTGCATTGTGATGCACTTGCTGTGCAAAATGGTGACACACGCTGCACACTTTGATCACATTTAAGGCACAGACGTCAACAGCTAAACACAATGACTCAAAACTGATTCCACCTTTGGCTGATGATGAGGGAACCAGTATAAGCCAGTTGAGTGAGCGGTGGGTGGTCAAGGTTTGGCAATGGATCGAGGAAATCAGAGAGAAGACAAAGGGTGGGTCACATGGACACTTTTGTCATGAGTAAAACATTCTCAAGTCCAGAAAAGGGATTAGATCTGTATTTCTTGCGCCATGCGACTACGGCAAAAGTCCAGAACAGCTGTCAGAACAGAATGATTGGAATGATTGTAAAGTCAGGAACGCTTGACGCAAAGGGAGGGAAGGGGTGGCGTTGGATCTCTGGCAGCGGTTTGTCTCTTTCTGAACTCCCTGCTGATGCTTCTCCCGAAGTAGACATCCCTCATATACACCGAGTAATGAGACACACAGGACACGTTTCTTGAAACTTCATGCTTGCTCTCTCTCGGTCAGCATGCTCGACGCATGTACGTGCATAGATTGTCTATTAGTGACAGACATCACACTCTAACAGGTGGTGACGCCACCAGCTGGAGTGGAGTTTTGCCGTCTCTTTCTACTTGCATCACGGCGTGATGCAACGTTTCAGAAAACAACCATGAGACCGCGCAGAGTTGTCGGACCCCTGCTGTGAGAGTCCAGATCATTTAAGTCTTGTTCGTTTGAGGAAACCCATGAGACTGTGCCCAAAGAGCAAGCGTAAAGGCCGGTTTTCAGCCGTCTGATGTCGTCGGGGGCGTGAGTCGGTTTGGTGTGGTCTGTGTTGTCGACCGTCTGCAATTGTCGTCAATATCGTGTGTAATTGGCATCAGCCAGTGGTTCAGTCCTTACAGGACTGACCAATCAGATTGGAAGAGGGCTTGTCTTTTCTGGCGAATCAGCAAACAAGGAGACCGGAAGTGAAGGTAAACAGACCTGATAAAGAGCGGACATAATGTAAACTCTCACACATGGTTTGGCATCGTATCAGGACCTCGGCTAGCAGTCCTCACTCTCTGCTAACAGCAAAAGCTTTTACATGTCTTGGTCTTGAGAAATGGTCCATTTCCCATTTTCATCTACTGTTGTGGTGACATCATATTTTACGCATGCGCAGAAGAAACACACGTCTGGAGTCGGTTCAGTGTGTTCTTGGGCACTTTTCTCACGGTGTCTGTGAGACTGAAGCCGATTGATCAGCCTGACCACATTTTCTGGCGATGACTGGGACGGTCGGCAGTCTGCCTGGTGTCTCTCCGCCACACAAGGTAGTCCAGGATGGGGACTGGGAAGGGGGCAACATCAGGTCCGACATAGACCATTCATTTCAAAAGAAGTCTGTGCAGCTGTGATGGAGCATGTTACAGCTGCTGTCTGGTCAGGGAGGATGTGGCCTGTGATGTGGACGAGGTTCTGTGGCCTGACCCAGCCAGAAGACACCATGCTGTGGCCCAATGACATGTTGCATTGACCGTTTGCTCATGATGAACTTCTTTCTTTTTTCATTTTACATTTTTATACAATATTTTTTATTTATTTTATGTAACTTCTACATGGATATGAATTCTCTGGGCTGTGACATGATGCATTCGGCCTGCTGAATAAATACAGAACATTATTTTGAGAGCTTGATGTTCTGAGAACCATGTTTTCCCTTTTTCCTTCGAGTGTTTCCAGATTGCTCTGCGCTCTTCTTCATGTTGCTGTGCTTGGGGCATGATTTGACAACAGTGTCGCGTTTGAGCCCAGGTGACTGTTTTGAGTCAATATAGCTTCCTTTTGCAGCAAGAAGCAAAGGTTTTGGGAAAGGAGTTTGAGTTATTAGATCGGTGTTCAAAGTTGTGAGTTCATTAATGATGAATGACTTTTTAAATGTCCCCTGAGGGGACATTTAAAAAATGTCCCCTCAGAAATACTGTAACAGACAGATGTTTCAGTGTTTTTCAGTGTGAAAAACTTGCCAATGGTTACAATTATCTATAAGCAGACATAAATGGATGATCTGGGGCTTCTGTGAGACTTACTTAACCTCCCAGCCTCAAAACTAAAACTAAGGACTTTAGATGATGGATGTGTGCATGTTTCTTCATAACAACATTGTGCGTATTTGTGCACCAAACAGTGGAATGATTGCATGAAAAAAAAAAAAAGCTGAATTTCAAACATCAAACCGTGAAATTTCATGGAAAGTAAACATCCTCTCTAAGCCATCATATGGCAGCAGAACTCTGACCAGGGCAAGTAAAAAAATATCTGTGGATGCCACCTTTCATCCACTTCTTCTCTCTCTTTGCAGACTTGCTGTCCACAAACAGGTCATCCATCTTCAGTGGTCATCACGGCCAGCTCTCTCTCAGTGCCGTCTTTCTGGACGAGTACCGTGACCGGCTGTTCCTGGGGGGGAAAGATGTCCTTTACTCTCTCACTCTGGGTCCAGTCAGCAGTGAATCCAAGGAGGTGAGGTCTGGACACAATAACAAGATCTGTGTTTTATATCTTGTGTTGTGCTGCAGTGATTAACGTAGAGTGAAATCTTAGTTATTCTGCCGTCTTGATTAAAGTCATACTCATTGGAGCTGTGACTCTGTGAGCGGTTTCAGCCTGTGCAATAATGATGAATGACTTAAGCGATCCTGTGGGCTATTAATTCATTTATTTATTTATTTTTCGCCAAAATTCCTCCTCTGCAGAACATCTGTTTAAGTGCTCTCTGTTTTAAATCAAGCATTAATGTGGAGGTCAAACCTGAACAGATGTCATTCATCACTAGTTAAAAAGATTTAGAAAATAAAGGTGGAATAAAATATGAAGTTTAGAAACAACCATTTTTGGGGGGAGTAAAGTTGAGAGTTGCAGCCAATAGTTTCTGTGCTTCACTTGTCCTGAATACAATATATCTGTTTGCACCACCAGTTCTTGCTTTATAATCAGGGACCTTTCAGACTCCACTTCTGTTAAATTTTATGTCTCTTCCTTTGCCAGAATGTTTGTGTCCTTCCTGAAGCAGGAACTTCTGTAACAGAGCAGATTCCCGTAAATCAATCCACCTACAGGGCTGTGCTTTTAATCTGTACATGTGCACGCTTTTATCAGTGAGGCCTGTTAAACGCAACATTGATCATGTCAGAGCAACAAAAGACATGAAAACCGAACTGTAATGCAGCACGACTCAGAAAGAAGAATAACTAAGCCACCAAGTCTAAGATGCCTTTAAAATTAAGGCCATTTAAGGCTTTAAAAGTGAACAATACGATTTCTAAATGGGTCTAACTGTGAGCCAGTGCAGCGACAACCACAGGGTTGATGTGTTCATGCGTTTTTAGCCCCAGTAATGAGTCTAGCTGCAGCAAAGGAAACAAGCAATTATTAGAATTTTGTCTGCAAAGTTTCAACCTAATACAAGAAGTCAAAAACTATATGTTCACTGCTAAGGAGAGATTTATATCTGGTAGAGCCAGTATCTAATTTAATATATTCTGTGGAACAGTAGACCTACTGTAGGTGAGTCTTGGTGTGATTTGTGGAGTTAGGGGGATATTATGACGTTTTAGTGAGTTTTTGTTGGAAGACTTTGTCATTAGGGAAACAAGTGGGTTCAGATTTAAACAGAATTTCATTTTTGTGCTCTACAGTAGACACTGCATGTATTCATACATGTGTATGTACTTAGGGCCGCCAGAGCTCTTTGTGTTGCATTAAACTAGTGTGTTATGAACAGAAATAACTTCAAAATTGAAAACCTGCCCACACATTTATTTTACAAAAAATGTGTGTATGTGAATGTACACAGAAAACCAAATGTCACCCACCTTGTTTGCCTTTTTTCAGGTTCTTCTCACTTTAACTTCCTTTAAAGGCGCTATAGAATATGTTTCTGCATTTCAGAAAGCAGAGACTGTTAGCGAATTTTTGAATAATGTGCATGCGCAAGACCAACCTGCTAGATTCACAGCTCCCTCCTCTGACCACAGAATAACATGCACGAGCCACTCTGGTGTTTAGCAAACAGCAGGTGACAAATTCATGTCACAAACACAAGTAAAACAGATGTCCGAACGTTGCTAACTGCTAGCAGATTGATGTTAGCTATCTGCTTTAAACGTCGGACGAGTTTTCTTTTCCCCCTTTTCCCTTTTTCTTATTATTGAAATAAAGAAAAAGGCTGGTGCCCGGCAGTTTATAGAACCTTAGCCGATAATTTTCATCTCGCTCGTCTCTCCCGTTCCTCGATAATGGGCCTACTTTTGGAGTGTTTTTTTTTTTTCTTTTATATTTATATTTATATTTTTTTTTTTTTTTTTTTATTTTTTTTACCATATTATAACTTTTTAATAATTAAATATTTATATATTTTATTAATTATTTATTTTATTTTTATAATATTATAATTTATATAAATATTTAAAATAATCTAGAGGTTAGAATGAAAAATAAATATAAAATAATAAATATATTAAATTTTATTTTTTTTTTTGGTTTTTTAATTTAACCACCACGTCAATATATATTTATTCTTTTTATTTTTATATTTTGCTTTTTTATATTGGAAGTGTGATTTGGCAACTCCCCCCTCTCTTACCCTCCTCTGTTTTCCTCCCCTTCCTTCCCTTTCCCCTTTTTCTCTTTATTTTATCTTTTCCCCCCCCCACCCCCGATTCAATTCTTTCTTCCTTTCTTTCCCCTTATTATTACCCCTTTTTTTTTTTTGTCTCTCTCTTTTTTATTTTTTAGTTTTATTACCAGATGAGTGAGGATCTTGAATAATTCATTTTATCAAAAAAACAAAAATTTTTATTTTTATTTTTATTAAATTATTTTTTTTTTCTTTTATAAATAAAAACCATAAAAAAAAAAAAAAAATAATTAATCTTAAAATTAACCCCCCTCTTCCTTCCCCCCTTTTTTTTTTTTTTTTTCTTTTCCTCTTGTTGTGCCCCGAGACTCTTTTTCCTTTTAAAAGAGTAACGAAAAAAAAAAAAAAGAAATTTTTATGAAGAAACCTCCTGTGACCCCCCTTTATTTTTTTCCCCCAAAAAAACCCAAAATTGTTTTTTTTCCCCTATTTTAATCTTTCTCTCTCTTTCTTTTCTTATTCTCCCTTCATTTATTTTCCTCTTAATTCTCTTTGGACATGGTGCAGCTCCTGTTTCTTACATCCCTCAACAACCCTGGCAACCAATGGCTGGTGTTATTTTCCATCCTTTCAACTATAACCTAGAAATGTGATGTTGCTGCTGTGCTTGTATTCCATATCCAACCTTTAGCATTCGCATGCAAAGCTCGCCCATACAGTAGTTTGCTGTTTCTGTTAGAATGGTCAGAAACAGCCGTTATAAGCTCAGCCTGTTTTTATTAGACACAAATGTGTTAATGACGTATCTTCATCACTTATAAATGAATTATAATAGTGTTTCTATGCCAGCTTTCACTGTGGAAAAGCAGCAAGCATCACAGATGATCCCTGCATTATTTTGACAGATTTTAGCCTTAGGATCTTCCAGATTTTATTTACATTATTAAATTATGTAAAAACGTTAAATAAGCCCAGGCATCCTTTGATCTATAACACCTTACTCTGGTTCTCTCTGTCAAACTCTAAGTTTCTATCAGGCATTCAGACCTAATTTGTCAGCCTTCCCTCTTAAAATCTGACCAAGATTACTGTAATTGAAGCAAGCTGTAGTTCTTAAGACAAGGATTTATTCAAATGCATGTCAGACTGCATGGAGTCCACTGGGTGGATGAAGAAACGAATAACAAAAGAATACTGATTTAGTTCACTGGAAGTCTTTTAATATGGTGAAAAAAGTACTTCACCTTTGTCATCCTGAAAAATAAACACAGTTGATTGGTATTTTGTTCCCTATCTTTGGTTATTCTATATGAAATGTCCAGTTTCCCATTTTTTGGCCCGCAGATGTGATTGGCTGTCACAGACGTTTAATAAGTTTCAGCACGTTCAGATGAGTAGTTTATTTTTTCCAGTGTTTGGTTACTTACATTAAATCGAGATGTGCTGCCTCGGTGATTGTGCAGATGGCATTTAGCCCAGCTTACTTAGCATTGCTTAACTCTAGAGTAATCCCTCTGGCCTGAAAAGGATACGGTGTTAGAAGCGATGTGTTGATAAAAGCAGAGTGTGTGCTGAAATTTTAAGTTTTTGTTTGGGGGCCACTTTTAAAAAAAATGAAAAAAAATCTTTGACCAAGTTTTAAGGGCCTAGAAGGGATGTTTTAATCAAGCAAACCTGCTTGTGATTCCTCTTTTCTCTTCCTCTGTGTTCATACACCGAGCCGTGCACATTTTTATTAGTTTTGTAATTTGAGTTAAGATCTGAATTTGTCATTAAAAAAGGTTGTAATACTCTACATGCAAACAAACCTCAGGCAGCTGTTTTATGTGATTCTTCACCTTTTCTTTGAAAGTATGATTTATTTCAGACTGCGTGTGGTGACTGTAGCATGACCATGATGTTGACTGACTGTTTCAACAAAGTGTCTGGATCTGCGGTTTGCTTTTCTTCATCTACAGATGCAGTTATAGGTTTCATTTTGAAGTAAAGAGTTTGTGTTTGACTGACGTTTCTTTCCTATATGGAAAAACTTCTTTGCAGGTTAAATGAACACTGGTTTTATTCCTCAAAAATCTAAGAAATATCAAAAGAACATGATGTTTAAAGGGATACTGTGTAACCTTTGGCCACTAGGGGCACTAAACTGTTACCCACAGGCCACACAACTGTTGCAAAATTAAACTGTCTCTATCCATGATTTGTAATCATGTTTGCAGACCACTTTGATCATCTGGTACCAAAGTCATGGAGTCATAAAGCAAAGCGCTCCAGGTCACATGATCCAATGGGAGGCGGATCCACTCGGACGAGCTACTATCCTGCAATTTTTTTTTAACATACCCTCTCCAACATACCTGAATCAAATAGCTAAATTCCTTCATGCACATGTCATTCAGCTCTGCAGAGGCTGGTAATGAGCCATTCGTTTGATTCAGGGGTGTTGAAGAAGGGGTGCAACCAAAATGTGCAGGATGGTAGCTCTCAAGGACTGGACTTGGACACCCTTGTTTTAAGGGTAGGGCTGGACAATTAATCGAATTTTAATCGTGATTTCAATTTTGCCTTTTCACAATCATAAAAACACTGTAATCGATTAATCGGTTAATCCTGAAGTGAACAGACTAGTGGAGTTATAGGAAGCAAACTGCAGGGAGTATAGAACAGGAATGTATGTAGACTGAGTATTCATATTTATTGCCATTATTATCTTAAATAATATTCTTATTTTACTCCTTTACTTGTTTCTAATTTATTTCCGGTCTTATTTTATTTTTCAGTTATATTTGAAGTTGAATTTTGGTGGTTGAATTAACACTTTATATAAAACGAATGAATAATCGTGTAAATTAATCGTGATTTCAATATCAGTCAAAATAATCGTGATCATAATTTTTTCCATAATCGTCCAGCCCTATTTAAGGCGTAAACCAAACCAGACTTAACCAAACAATGCTTTATCCGTCACATAGAAAATAGTTAAACAGAAGGATGAACAAGGATGGGACGTGGAGGCTGGCCGTATTTCCTAAAGCACGCAGACCGACTCAGACCATTGCCAGGAAGGTTTGTTGCAGGTTTTCTAGTATATCCGTATCACCGAGGCATGCGAGGTCAGAGTTTGTGGGAGGCAGGCCTTTCGACACACACACAGCCATTAGTATAAGTCAAGGCTCATGCCAAAGAAATTGCTGCAGAGACACTTAAAGCCAAGTTTAAGACTGGAAATAATTTGCATGTTCATTTCATTCAGGCATGAAATGGATTGCTGTTTCTGATCTGAGCTCCAATGTTGGAATTTATCTTGTACACAAAAGCAATTATTCGAGAAATAGCTACATGTTTTGAATTATATTTTCACCCTATCCTGCAACGTGGAGTCATAGCTGACGTGGCTGGAACAAGATTTGTTTTTTCTTCTTGAGTTGAAGGCTACCCACACAAGACTGCTGTAAATATTCTTCCAGTGCAAGCAAACAAAGAACGTAATACCACAGGTAGAAACTTGTAGGTTGGACCACTTTTTCACGGTCTTGGTCTTGTCACGGCCTCGACAGTCTTTGGTCTCGGGTCTTTCGATCTTGCAATGTCTTGGACTGGCCGAGCGATCTCAGAGGGATTTATAACCTATGCTAACCTATGCAGGGTGATGCTCCATCCAGGCAGGCACAGTTTATTTTTTTTACATCATTACACACCCCAGTACCAATCACATGCATTGTGTGGAACAGATGGTGTTGGCGCTCGTCCTCTCACGCTCCCCCCTCCCCCTTCTGAAGCACGGTCGGTCAGGTATCCATGAGGAGGGACGCAAAATTTATTTTGGTCTTGGTCTTGACTTGGTCTCTCTTGGTCTTGGTCGTGTCTTGGTCTCAGTTTAGGCGGACTTGAATATAAGTCTAGTAGAATGACAATTGTAGTGAACAATGTTGTTATTTTCTCCTGACGTTTTGCAAATTTAAAAACAAAGAAGCATTCAGCCAAACCATAAACACGTTCTCTCCTCCGTGGTGCAGAAAGAGGAACGTCCAACATTGTTCCTCGCTGTTCTCTCATTATCATATTTCTGTTAGTAATTGTAGACAAAACAAAAATAATGTGCTTTTTCTCTTAAAATTGTCCGCTGTTTTTGACTACCTCTTTGTGTCAGCTGATGATGTAAGAAAACATCCTCTCAATCAACCAATAGGCTGCTAGCTTATTTAAGAAAAGGTGATATTGGGATGAAAATTACAATTTAGCGAGAATCAAATTACCTGTGATACACTCTTGCATGATTGGGTTGTCAGTTTAGTTTTTGCAGACATCCATCTTTCAGTACGGTGGCCTGGAAGTGTCACAGCAATACAGATACCACAAAACAAAACAACTAGCTGCAGCAGAACACAGTTTTAATGTGTGCAATTACATCTTTTATATAGAAATGTCTGAGTAACAAATAAAACCTGCTTAGCAATAACGATCATTTATACACTTCAGCATCTCTCCAGACCTTCATCTGGATGAGGATCCGACTGCTTCTCACTCCTGTTGTGGCTAACTGTGTTGTGTTAATTCTGTATGGTTGACACTTCTGGGTCACCGTATTTGAGTACTAGGATGTTATCAAGCTGATGCTGACTCCTAAAGTTTGCTCTAATAAAAACATCAGTCTTGTGTTTGTCCATGTTAGTGAGCTCAAACCCCTTTTGCTTGTATGAGACGTGCAGCAGAAGCAGCTTCAGACGTTGCTTTGTGGCTGCGGCGTGTTTACGGATCAGCTGTGTGGACGCTCACTTTACTGGAGCTGCTGTTATAGTTATTGTTCCTGGTCTGAACATTCCTTCATGAAAAGAAGCTTCTCACTATTTTCTTGACTACAGTATACAGCCAAACTTCAGCCCCAGACTCCTAAAAATGATGTTTCTACACTAAAAAAAAACACATTTTCCCAATTACATCCAGGTGCATCGTAACCGTTGGCGGAGTTGAAAAAGGCTGAGGCAACGTTTTTGGAATAAATAAATCTACACAATAACCGAACTGGACTCACAAGAAGGTGGTGGGATGAATGGCAAGTATGCAAAGCATCCTCATGACACGATGGAAGACAGGATTTGGTTTCAGTTCTGTTTTATATGTTTTGGCTTTTTCAGTTTGGTTGGATACAAAAAGGATTTCCAAAAGAAAAAGTTGCAAGTTCAACAAAAGCCTCCAATACTCTAAGAGCTGCTTTTGGTAACAAAATATGCCTCAAAGATTACCATTAAAACCCCAAATGTACTGTAAAGAAATAGCTTTTTGCTTTTTTCACTACCTTAGTGGCTCCAAAGTTCCTCTGAGTGATGTTAACTCGTACACTCACACAGAATTTGAAGCAGCTGCCATGCGAAGCGTTTTTAATGTCTGGAGAGCAAACCCTGTTATTAGTGGACTGCATTCTATGATCAGAGCCATATTTATGTCAGTTAATACCCTCCATCACTTTTGCTTGTTTTTAATTACAAAGTGAACCTCTAATTCTCA
Source organism: Atherinomorus stipes (assembly GCA_023101725.1). NCBI lineage: Eukaryota > Metazoa > Chordata > Actinopteri > Atheriniformes > Atherinidae > Atherinomorus > Atherinomorus stipes. The sequence continues at coordinate 1,448,536 of JALJCO010011378.1, read as the reverse complement.
CCTCTGCAGGGTTATGCTCATGATTATTTCCTGGCCAGGACCAGCTGCCAGCAAGGAAATCCCAACCAATAAACACTCCACAGCATTTCCTCCGGTAAAAGAGCAAAATAATCATTTATACTCACAGTAATGCTTTTATCAGGTCATGAGAAGACAAAGGTCCAAGTCCAGTTCTCATTTTCATCCCTAGACCCCTACCCCTAGCCCTTCCCTTGGCCCTTGAATTATTCCCCTAAGAAATGTGACAACCCTTCAAAATCCTCACGTGTCACCAATAGTCATCCGTGGCGCAGTGAACTGATATCACGGCTGTTTCCGGAAGAGTTCCCAATGTCGTCTCCAGCAGCAATCATCTCCCTTTCCTTGGCGATTGGATTATTTTTCAGTTTTGGGCCGAAAAGCATAAAAATGAAAGAAAAGAGACATGAGCAGATGCACATAATGTTACAAAACTGGTGATTTTTTCACATTCGTAATAAAACAGACACATTAAAGCAACCTTGAAATAGCAATTTTCATATTGTATTTATAAAATAAAATACTGACATTTGTGCATTTCTTTGGCTACTGCTGCTGATTTCCTTCCCATTTTGCCGGTATTTTGCATGAAATTGTGGGTCTGTTTCGAGGGTCAGATAGCCCTACCACTTTCCCCTCCCCCTCGGTCTGAACCAGAATCGGGACACCACTACCCCTTCACATGAACGTGCAAAACGAAGGGTTAGGCTAGGGCCTACAAATGCACATCAGTTCATCAATTATCTTTGTGAGGAATTAATCTGCTGTGCCGACAGAACATCTTCAGCGCATTTTTCCATCGACTGGAACGTCTTTGTAATTCAGCTGGAGGGATTGACAATCTCATCCAGACATATTCCATTATCTGGTATTTTAGTGACACTGTGTTACTGGGGAATGTTGTCAAAAAGTTATACAACAGAATTTCAAGGATTTGCTGTTTGATGGGGACACTGTCAATTAGGAAGAGACAACTCTCATCAGGGTCGTGAGATGATCAATGAAAGCAAAGTTTCATTGATTAACCCTCACCACCGTAATCCCCTTCACTCCTGGGATAAAGGTTTAATTTGTCAGGCATTTTTATAGCAGGTCTGTGAAATCAATAGTTTCCCACAGTCCTTTCTTTCCTTCTCACTCAAAAAAAATAATTAATTGGATGAACGCAATTTAATCATGCTACCTAAATTCCATCTAAACAAACCAAGTTAAGTTAACCTGTCTTAATTGTGTTATTTGAACATCAAATTTATTTGTTGGCGCTACATTTTGTGAATATGGTCATTCAATTAATTTGCTTTTTATTGAATTAAAATATTTGAAGTCCCTCAGTCTAGTGAAACTTATTTACATTTAGTAGATATTCATAAAACATTTAGATTCAACAAGATTCAACAATGTTGTCTTGACTACACACAAAAGAAAATGCATTTTGAACACAATTATGGCACGTTTCCACAAAACTTCATCATTTCAAATGAACACATTTAGCTGTTTCCCTACATTGCATTTAGAGATTCAAATGGCATATTGGTCAAATCAGGTGTGTTTTCTGGCTATAATATTTGCCATTTGTCCACCTTATATCACCATTGATTTGATGTTTTAATCAGGTTAACATTTCTATAATTGCACATGCCAGGAGAAAAGCTGAAGAGATCACATATACATTTAACTCACGGTGCAGAATGGAACAGGGGTAGCCACAAAGCGTGATGGGAAATATTCAAATGAACCCACCACAGGACCAATCACATTGAGTTGTTGATTGAAAGTAGTAACCTTCATTGGACTGAAGAATGGAAATCTTGTTCATCCAACTTTTCTTTGTTTTATGTCAAACCAACGAGAGATAATCATTTGAAAACAAACACAATTTTTAACATGTTAAATGAACAAATTTCTATTCAATTCACCAAACAAGTGCCTTAGTTGATTTTTTTTTAGTGTACTAAAGCGAACTGCATTTTGTTTCACAAAGAAAACTCAGGTTCAGTACATTTACACCTCACGTTGGTAAATAGTGAAGTTATTTTCTTGTTCTTAAGTTTTGCATTATTTATGCATGAATAAAGTTAATTTAAAACGAAGTGTTTGCAACTGTGGGAGCCAGTTTTCAGTCACTCTGATTTACAGAGCCCACCAGGCAGACTGTGATGATTCCAGATTTATGACAGAGGAGATATGATCTGTCTTCCAGTTTTACTGCTGACATGAAATCCATGTGATACCTACAAGACAAAAACTGTGGCTGAGTTTGGAGCCAACAAGGCACTTTACTGCCTCTTAGTTTTACTGTCTTTAATATCCCTATAGCTACGTGCACATACTTTTCATACACACACTGAACACAGTGACACTGGACCATGTGTTTTCCCCTCTGGTTGCTCCCCCCCCCCCCGATTAGCCAAAACAAAGGCAGTTTCCTAACTAGACAAAGACTTATTGTCTTCAGTAGTTTGCACGAAACAGGCGTTTTCCTACGCCATCGAAGCTCAGCAGAGTTGGACTCTGGCTTTCTTCTTCAAAGGCATTTTCTTATCATTTACAGAAAGCAGCTTGATAACTAATCTCATTGTCTCAGGCTCAGTATTTATATCATGATTATCAGAGATGCGAAATTAGAGGAAGACTTTGAGACACTGTTGATCAAGGCAAGTTTATTTGTAAAGCACGTCATGTTCGAGACAATTCAAAGAGCTTTAAAGAAAACATTAAAAGCATTGCAGCGGGGAACAGGAACAAAATAAAAGTAAATGAAGAAAAAGGATGATAAAACAATGTAAAAAAGAATATCAGATATCAAAAGAGGAATTGCAGATTCAGAGAAAAGATTTAAAACCAAAAATGCAGCTGAGAACAGGTTGGTCTTTAACCTGGATATAAATAAACTGAGTGTTTCAGCTGATCTGAGGCTTTCTGGGAGTTTGTTCCAGACATGTGGAGCATAGAAGCTGAACGCAGCTTCTCCAGGTCTGGTTCTGACTCTGGGAACTGATATAAGACCAGATCCAGATGACCTTAGAGGTCTAGTAGGTTCACACTGGGTCTGAGGTCATTGATGTGTTTTGGTCCTACATTAAACCATTCAGACCACACGCTAAAGACTCCTGGGTCAAACCGCTGGGTTAAAAAGGGACCAACTAATTTCTGGGTTATTTCAACCCAAACATTTGGGTTGTTGGGTTGCTGCCCCAACTTCTGGGTTAAAATAACCCAACATTGTAGTTAATATAACCCAATGGGTAATCTTGTAGTCAATATAACCCAAACTTCTGGGTTTAAATAATTCAACTTTCAGTTCAGCTTTATTTATTTGTATAGCGTCCATTCATGACAGTGTCACCTCAGGGCGCTTAAACAGACAGAAAAGTTCAGGTCAGATTCATAATAGCTTAATAACCCAACGTTGTAGTTAATATAACCCAACTTCCGCGTTAAAATAACCCAACATTGTAGTCATTATAATTAAACTTCTGAGTCAAATATTCAACCCAAAAGTTGGGTAAAAAAAAAATTCTGGGTCAAAGTAACCCAGAAATTAGTTTGTCCCTTTTTTAACCCAGCAGTGGGGGAGTTTTTAGTGTGCAGTAACAGGACTCTAAAGTCTCTGGCGGACAGGCAGCCAGTGTAACGAGGACCTCAGAACTGGACTAGTGTGGTCCATTGTTGTAGTTGTCGTGAGAACTAAAGCATCAGAGTTCTGAATGAACTTTAGTTCTCTGTTTTTTTAAGTAGACCAGTAAAGACGCCAATACAATAATCAAGCTGACTGAAGATGAATGACGGACTAGTTTTTCCAGGTTCTGCTGAAACATCAGATCTTTTATCTATGAGATGTTCTTCAGGTGATAGTCGGCTAAATTAGTGATTGCCTTAATGTCCCTTCCATTCATCCATCCATCCATCCATCCATCCATCCATCCATCCATCCATCCATCCATCCATCCACTTGCCGTTTGTCCAAGGTTGGATCATGGGGGCAGCCATTTCCCTCTCCCTGTGGGCACATCTGTTCGCTCGTCCACAGGCACCCCGAGGCGTTCCCAGATCAGCTGGGAGATGTAATCCCTCCAGCGTGTCCTGGATCTTCCCCAGGGTCTCATCCAGGTGGGACGTCCCCGGAATAACTCACCAGGATGTCCAGAAGGATTCCTAACCAGCCCTAATCTGCTTTTCAAAAACTAAATCTGAGTCCATCACTTCACCGAGATTTCTGGCCTGGCTGGTGGTTTTTAGGTATGTAGACTGAAGCTCGGGGGCAACCTGCAGTCGTTTCTATTTGGCTGCAAAGAAAGCTGAAGAAAGTTGAGGCACATCCAGTCATTTATCCCCTCAATACATTTACCAAGAGCCTGTCCAGGTTTTGGAGCAGCTCATGCTGCCATCCCAGCCACGTCGTTTTCAGGGACGTTCCTGCTTTTTCCAGCAGGACGATGCTGAGCCACATTCTGCAGGTGTTCCAGCAGTGTGGCTTTGCAGTGAAAGAGTGCAGGTACTAGACTGGCCTACCTATCGTCCAGACCTGTCGCCCAGTGAACATGTGTGGCACATTATGAAGCACAAAATATGACAACGGAAACCCTGGACTGTTGAACAACTGTTGAACCCCCAGCAAGTCTTATCAAGCAAGAATGGCTAAGAAGTCCACCTGCAAAGCTTCAACATCAGTGTCCTCAGTTCCCAAATGAGTGTTGTCAGAAGGAAAGGTGATGTAGCACAGTGGTTAACACACCCCTGTCCCAGCTTTATTGAAACATGTTGCAGGCATCTACTTTGAAATGAGCAAATATTTGCACAAAAACAATAAAGTTTACCAGTTTGAACATTAAATATCTTCTTTGTAGAATATTCAGTTGAATGTAGGTTGAAGAGGATTTGCAAATCATTGTATTCTGTTATTATTTATATTTTACACAACATCCCAACTTCATTGGAAACGAGTTTGGAATAAAATGTGGTCAGCTGAATCAAATGCAGCTCTGAGATCCAGTAAAACCAACACTGACATTTTTCCAGCGTGTGTATTCAGACATATGTCATTAATCACTTTGGTCAGAGCCGTCTCAGCGCTGTGGTGCCGTCTAAAGCCGGACTGGAAGACATCAGAGCAGTTGTTTTGTCTTGAAAAGTCGTTTAGCTGATGAAAAACGGCTTTTCAATGATCTTACTCACAAAATGTAAGATTAGAGATCGGCCTGCAGTTGTTTATTTGTGTCTTGTCTAGATTGTCTCTTTCTAGCAGAAGTTTAATTGCAGCTGTTTTCAGTGGCTCTGTTTGCATGTCTGCTAACAGAATTGTCCTTTGGGGATAAATAAAGTCATCTGAATCTGTTAAAGAAGAGTTAAAGACGAGTTCACAATCTGTAACAGATCTGGCTCCAAAATCTTTGACCCTTTTGGGCAGGATGTCCAAACAGCAAGAGGAGGAGATCAGTGGATGTAAGATGTCCTCCAGAGCTTTGCTAATGGAATAAAACTGTCTTGGTAGACATGGTACATATCCTGAACCTGCTTGTCTAATATTTTGGACTTTTGTCTGTGAAGAATGAGGCAAAGTCATTGCAGGTCTTGGTGGAATAAAGTTCAGGTGCTGCTGATGGGAGGGTCGACTGCAGCAGATCAGGCCTGAGCACGATGACAACACAACAATAATCAGGCAATCCTCGATCTCTGCTGTTATGGTGCGTTCAGACCGAATGCACTGTTGGCGGCAAAAACACGCTTGATATCCACATACAATCAGACGCTGACATTCAGAGACCAAAATGCTGTTGAGGGACGTCAGAGTGTGGTGGTGGACTGGGTTGTTTTCCTGTGTCTGCGTCTTTGTATGATGGTGGATGAAACTGAGCAGCTGCTTGGTTTTATTTGCTCCACAAAGCCGGAGAACGATGTTGTCAGGCGTCTCTGTGGCGTGTTTGGACTGTTCAGAGGTGTTATGAGATATAGTTAGGTTGTTTTCACACATATTTGGGTCAAACCAGGCGCTGCTGCAGCAGTGGAAAGATTACAGTGATTCAATTTTCAACTAATGTGGCTCCGTTTCACGTCTGCTTTTTTATCAACGCGCCCAACAGTCGCTCTACAGACTGGAGTGTTGTGTATCCATGGCAACCAGACGGAAGTAGACACGGCACCGCTGTAAAGCGTGGCTGTGTTGTTAAACAAAACACACATGAATGAAGTGTGTTGAAGACGAGATGCGGTTGTGTGCGGAGAATCATGTTATCATGCACTTACTGGAGGCGGCGGATTTCCAGACGAACCAGAGCAAAGCGAAGATTGTGTCGAAACCGCGGAGTCTGACCATACGCAGATATTATCAGTGAACAGCAGGTACCGGTGAGTTGTAAACATGAGCATTAACTTAGCCTGCTAGCCCTTGTTGGTAATTTGTCCAGTGTTTGTGAACGCCCCGTTGATCTTAACATTATAAATACAATAGTAGCTAGCAAACACAAGATGATACTAAACATTACAGTTAGGCCATGTAACCCTGTTATGTGTGATAACACTGTCAATAAGAAGAATATCCCAACAATACAGCTGCCTACGGATACCTGTTTAGTTCAAAAAGGCGGTGCGCCCTGTGAGGGGCTGCGTGACCACGGTCTGCCTGATCCTGTCTTGTCTTGGACGGGTTGTACTGAAACATGAATTTCCCCTCGGGGATCAATAAAGTATCTTTATCTTATCTTATCTTATCTGCATTTAGGCCGAGCTAAAGTTGCTGTGCGTTCACACATCACTTGCGCTGCATTTCAGGTCGATGCAAGCCGCTCCGAAGCCACTCCGTTCAGCCGGTCCGAGAGCAGGCGAGTTAGATCGACTACGAGCGCGAGTGGTGTGTTCACACAGACCCTGTTTCACCGTGTTCGGTACCAAAACCCAGTTAGGTCGACCTGAATGGGTCCTGTGTGAAAACGACCTTAGTTTCACCTATTGGTGCAGGAACTGCACGCCGGCGACGGGCGCTTTCAGCTTTCGCCCAGTTTAACGACCTGCAGTCCCGCATCGGGACAGAAGTAGAAGCCCATTAAATCCTATCGGTATAACAGGTCGTCAACCCGCCGTTGAAGAACACCGGACCGGACGCAGATCAGTTTATCTTCCACTGTCTCTGTGGAGGGAAGAGATTCCCAGGGGTCTCCTCGCTATTTCCTGTCCTATACGAAAATGTGTGTCTGCATCACGGCACTGAGACATGCTGAGTCTCTCTGATTGGTTAACGGCCCGAATCCAAGCGGCAAAAGTTCTGATTTTCCAACTCTGGCCAAAATGCTCAAAATGCGGCACGCCCGATGCCCAAAAAGTGCCGCAAGGTTTGACGTTACTTGACGCGCATTCACATAGACTGTGCATGTAAACCTGCCGCGTTCAGTTGGAACTCACCATAAGAACTTGAATTTAACGATATTTTATTTTCCTTTTCTTTCTCTCTTTTTTAAAAGGTCCATATGGTCTTGAAATAATACAACAAACAGAATTTTAAAAGAACCCTGATGAAGGCTGCAAGGCCGAAACGCGTAGGTGCATTGATATGATTAAAAACTTATCAGCAAATCTAGAGTGCCTCAACTTTTTCTGTTCTTTATCAAGGTTCTGGCCTCACAAGTTTGAAGAGCACCTGGTAGTTTGCTGTTCACTAGCTATTATTCTCGGCTTTGATCCAGTGAGCACATCACCTTTATCTTCATCAGAATTTTAAAAGTGTTTTACATGAAGAGACAATCACATAACTCAAAAGGGGAAAAAGATATGGACACCAAATCCAGATGGAAATTTGATCCACACACACACACAAAAGATTGCAAAACATTAAAAAATAATTGAAATGAATGATGATTAAGATCACAAGCTTTTTTTTTGTATCTCATAAGTACTGAATTTCCATTGCCTTTAAAACATCAGCTGTGAGGACTGCAGCAGGACTCCATTTCCTTGCATAAGTGGGTCAGTGAGAGGAGCACGGGTGCTAGCGTGGAGTAAGACATCTGCATTGTTTCCAGCGAGGTCTCGGCTTCACCGTCCAGCAGTTCAGTCTTTGGCTGCTTCTTTTGCAGCTTTCTTTCATCATGGGTGGAGGATCTGCTTTGCTCAATTTGCTTCTTAATTCTGAAAAAGTTGCTTTCTTTTAAGAGAGAGAGAGAATAATTCACATTTAATGATGCCGAGGCTGATTGTGGTGTTTTCATTGCATCCCACAAAACCAGTTTGGCTCCCTCACAGCAATTACATTTTCCACTACGGATGAAAAAAAGATGAGTGTTTTTACAATTTCATAAGGTCATTAATCAACTCACTCTTTCTCGTTTCTTCTCTCTGTACCCCTTTCCCCCACCTTTGATTGTTCCTAGATCTTCTGGCCCCCGCTACCTGGCAACAGAGAAGAGTGCATTCAGACGGGGAAGGAACAGGTAAGCGTTTGACAGCTACTTGGAACTGATTGGGACTAGTTTACAGAATGGGAAGCTGACTTGTAGCTAACAACTGTGCTAGTTGGCATTAGCGTCTTAGCTTGGGACAAACAGTTTGTTCAGCTCCGTATTCAGCCTGCAGCTGTGAATGAGGTCTTTCACGCTGTTTAATCCATATTCCACACCTCTTCGCTTGTGTTTTTCTGGTTTTGAGAAGGCAAAAAAAAAAACACCCAAACGTTCTGGATATCTGTCATCAGACTTGAAGGTCCCATCCATGCCTCGTCTATGGAAGTGAAGTTTGCCAGAAACTCCTTTCCTTAGTTACCGTTACTAACATTTGATTGGTTAACGGCGGTTCGAGGGCGGGGCTGGTGAAGGGTCAATTCCTGTATAAACAAAAAACAAACAAACAAAAAAAAATATGGCTTTATTTCCTTTTTTTTATTGTGACAACGTGCACATAAAAATGGTACAAGGTGAGGGAGTGTGATATGATAAAGGTAAGCATTTTGGATAATTATACAAAAATTGTTTGGTTGGCGAGGTAAGTGGGTTAAAGTTGTACTTCTGTGGTCATTTCATTAATATTTCTGTGTTCTCCATTATTATTAAATGCATTCTGCATCGTTTCTGTTTAAAAAAACCCTTCTGGTATCTTTTGTATCCAGCTGTATTTGTATACTAGAAGAGAGGCTTGTGGTCCAACGGCAGCTTTTCCGGGTCCTTCTCATGAACTTCCGTCTGATTGGCTGCCTCCCATCAGTGTATGAAGGAAGCTCCGCCCTCCGCTCTTATTTCGCTACAGACAGGAAATAGAGCCGACAAACAAGTTTGTTCCGCCATGCTAACAAACAGTTAGCTAATTAGCTTCTCAACTCCAAAGCTACAGTCGTGCTGTCTTCACTTCTAGTGTGTAGTGGAGGGTTACCTGCCTTCCAATGGACAGATATAAACCCCATGTGGGATACGCTATTTGCAATGTGACGTAGAAGTGCAAGGCTGTTCCCGATTCGCTCTTTTCTTCGTATTGTTTCTCTGATGAGAAAGCACAGCCGACTGGGGGGAACGCAATGCTAGCAAGTCAGCATGTGTAAGTAAACAAGGGGAAACCCTCCGTATTTCAGAAGGAGCAAGTTAAACAGGTTTTCAGTGGAAGGAGGCCTTTAATGGATAAATGAAATAAAGCACAGAAGAGATGAGCAAAATCAGATGGAGATCAGACAATCCAATTGTTCGTGTGTGGTTAGTAATTAGAATGCATGTAGAAAGTAACAGTGATATTGATCGTGGAAGCAGAGGTAGCAATAATAATAATCCATCTTGCCATCTTAATCGTTGGGGGTTACTATTCTTACAACAAAAACAACAACAATAGTAATCATGATAAAAATAAAAATAATAATTAACAATAACAACAACCAAGTTTTGGAGTCTTGACTGGAAATTAATGCCAAACTAATTTCTGCACATTCCACCTATGTAGTACATTTAGCAAAAGTAATAGTATAAGTAAAATTATTCATAGTATTAGTAAAGTAAACCTCTTTGGTTAAGACAATGATACAATGATTATGACAGTTCTGTTGTGATAAAAACTAATATCCTGGTTGATAAAGATTTTCTGCACCATGTAAAATAAAAGTCCAAAATAAGGTTTAAGATGCTCTCAGCGCTCTGACATGACTTGTGTTGTTTGTGGCATACAAAAAAATTAAAGGGATAGGAGGCAGGAATTGTGAAAGAGTAAACATGCATGTCCACTTTTTAAAAATAATGGGTAATGAAGCGTTAAAAACCAAAAAAAACCCCCCCTCCCCCCCCTTGCTTTGTCTCGGTCGGCTGTGTGCTGCGTGGTGCGGGTTGGCTCCCCCCCCGCCCTCCGCGGCGCACCCCCGCCACTTCTTCCACGATGGAGGGAGGCCCCGAACCCAACCCCCAAACGGAATAATCATGAGTCCTCCTCCCTCCTCCAACCACCAGATAACTAAAAAACAAAAAGTGGAACTACAAAGAAAAAGACTTTATCAGCGTAGTAAACAACGTTATGGCTTCATTTTGTGCACGCTCCCGTGGCGGCCTGGCTGGTACCTGCAGTTACCTCCACCACCACCCGTGTCACCCCCGAGTCTCATTTCTTCATCCTCCTCTAGATCCTTTAACAGAACTGTGTTGAATTAATAATAACAGGTAGTTTCATTATCCAAAATATATTTGGGATTTAAAATTGAATTAAGCTGGTTCATTTTAGGGGTTTTGTGAAGGCGGGTCATTTTTAGCCTTGGAACAAGTGGAGTATACACGTGAAGACATCACAAGGATTAAAGCTCTTAACAGAGAATTAAGACATCTGCAGACCTTGCAAACCTGTAAAAGTCTTAAATGTTTGAGCTAATTCGTATTTACTTTGTTTCCCATTCGCTCAGCTGCTCTCGCTGCTTCTAAAGTTTCCATCACAGTTGTTCTGAATACAGAGACGCTGATTCTCTTCCAGCGTGGGGTGTTTCCTGTCCTGTCTTGCCTCAGCTGCTCTGTAACTGGCCTCATGTTGTTTTCCTTCAGAGATCACCTGCCTTCCAACCTGCTCCGGCTTCCTACCTCCACCCTAACCAGGCTTATTTCCTGCCTGCCTGCTGAGTTTAATTTGATTTTTTTTCCCCCTGTCCTTTCCCTTTCCTCACCGACCGAGTCTGTGTATCGGCATTTTGAAACTCGCTTCTGTTTCCAGATCTCTGAACTCTGACTGCAGAGTGTCGCCAAAAACAACTTAACAGAACCGTAAGGTTTTGGAAGTGGGGGGACTGAGCTGAGCTGTTGAGCAGCTCCTCTTACAGCTTTTCTCGTGACAGCAGCCTGTCAAGTTAGAGAACGATTTTGGCACCTCATATCTTGCATCCTCCTCACTTATGTCCAATATCTGCCAGATCATTTGTGAATTTTTTCTGCTTTTTTAACTGAAAATTTGGAGTTTTAGAAGGAAAAAATCCATTTACTGATGGCAAAATCAGTGTGTGTGTGGATTGTTCTGTACTCTGTCACACAGTAGTATCCTGGGACTGCAGTGAGGTGAAATGGAATTAATAATACTTTATTAATCCCAGAAGGAGCTTATAAATGGTGGTTTCTGTAGCCTTACTGTTAGCGAAAGCAACATGAGTGAAAGGATTTCTCTTTAATCCTGTGTAGAATGTACGCTTGTCAACACTGGGACTTTGTTTCATCCCAAAGCTTTTTCTGCCAGGCCCCAGAAGTTAAAACTAATTCTAAGTTAATGAATCTTAGTGAGGGGGAAAAAGTACTTTAATTTCTTAATGTCACCACATGAATCATGTTTGTGCTGCTTTAAGCCCCTTCAGCATTCCTCCTGCTCACCCTTCAAGTCATTTTCAGGAGTCACATTCTTCCATTTAAACCTTTTTTCTCCGAATTTGCTCGTCATTGGGAACTTCCAAGCGAAGTAAACAGGAAATGGGAAATAAACAGGATTCAATTAAAAACAAAAGAAGAAAGTGTAAAGGAAAGGATGGAATAAACAAAAGATAAAGAAAAAACTTTAGTGAAAATCTGAAAAGAAAGTCTTCAGTGGCTTTGATATCGTTTCAAATCTATAAATGTGTTTAACTGATTCTGACACACACACAATGAATACACATTATTATAAGCTAGAAAAGTAGTGTAAGTTTTTACATCCATACTGCTGACAGCCACTCCCATCTGGAACAGGTTAAGTGTGTGTTTCTGTGTGTATTCTATGTGTTTGAAGTGGCAGGTGAGTCTGGGGTGTCTTACATCAGTTTTATGAAGTGTTTCCTACGTGCTGCTCCCACAATGAGATGTGTGCATGCTGCTGTACAGTCTGCAGCAGAGAGGAGGCACGAAGCATTATTGCACAGGCAGGTTGTGTGTAACCTTATCTTACTTGTACCAAAAGAGTCATAAAGAGTGTGTGTAGTCCGATGATTAAGCTGGATTGAAACATTTGTTAAGCTGCAGATGTCTCCCATCATTCCATCACAGATGCTGTTTTCTCTGTAGCAGTGCGGGGATCTTAAACACTGAACGGTCACAGCAGGGTGCGGTTTGCTGGGCCATTTGTCCCCCCAGTCATTCAAATCCGATCCCAGGGGGGATACGTTTTGTCCCCCCCTCGGGTTGACAGTAATATTTCAGTTTCTGGTCGAAGCAGTCAAAGTAAGCTAAAGCGCGTAGGGCTGGGCGATATATCAAATATAATCATGACATCGTGGCTAGTCCCCAGTGGGACCTAGAAAATGCCTATATTCATCACATTCAAGTAGCTTTGAGTAGGCGGGTTTTTCTCACTCATCGTATCTCTGCACCGCTCTGCACAGAGAGATAAAACGAGCGCACCTTGCGTGCATCAAGGTTATAATAGTTTTAGATTTTTATTTAGTTTAAGTTTTTATTTGTTTTGACTTTTTGTTTTTCAATGCAGTTAGTTTTAGTTAGTTTTTTGAGCAGGTTTGCTAGTTTTTATTAGTTTATATTTTCTGGAAAATGCTTAATTTTTTTTTTTTTTTTATTTATTCTTTTCATTCCATTTATTAAGAAATTATTTTCTTCATTTTCTTCTTCTCCCCCCTTCTTTGTTGAACCTGGGGGCAGTGTGCTATTATTTCCGGCGCCCGAGTAGTTGGGGGGGGGGGGAAGTTCCTTCCCGGTCGACCCCGTTTTTTTCCCGGGCGCCCCTTGGCGGGGCTCAAGCCTGGGCTTCCCCGCCAAAGCCCGCGACATTAACCACTATGCTATCCACTCCTAAACTTTTTGTTTCGTTTTTATTAGCTTCAGTGTTAGTTTTAGTTTTTAGGATTTTTTTTTTTACTGTAAATTATAGGTATTTGTCTGGTATGACATTCAGAATCATCAGAAAGTCACTCAGAGTAAAACCATTCGAGGGAAGTAAATAGATTAAATAGAAATTAAATAGAAATAGATTTCATAACAACCCAAAAAGCAAATTTATTAAATAAATTCACAAAGACTAAAACAAAGGATGTTTTTGCAGCAATTTTAGTTGCACATGACATCGTGCTTCACGTTTCAACCAACTAACTACTGCAATTAACACACGTACACAGCACAATATTTACAAGAGCTTAAAGGGATATTGTGTAAGTTCTCCTGTGTTTTATTCACAAAAACTGATTATTTGGTTCAAAAGTGTTTTTTCATTAATCAGTAATCACTCCCATCAACAAACTGAAGTGCTCCTCTAAGTTCTAAATTTGCCGTTCATATCATTCATTTACACATCGAGCGGGTCGGCTCGGTGAAGGCTGCCATGTCGTATCGCCATGTTTTTGCGTTCGGGAGACGCGTGACGGTAGGAAAACACAGAAACTCACCGGAGTTTTCAGCTCAGTTCGAGGTAATGCCTTTTAAAAGGCACCGCGCTGCAGTGGGGACAAACTAACGTCTCACTGATGCTGGGTTCACGTGCAGTCGGGCAGACGGCCGTTGGTAACAAACCAGATGTCACTTTAATCAATGAAGCCGAGCGAAAGACGGTAAAACATGGGTCAGGGAAAACAATACGACATCGCCATAACAACAAATCATATGTGGACTGATGTCACTGTAACTGACGGACCACGTCTTCACATAGAGGCCGGTGATAACTTTACATGCATCGGCTGTCGTCGGTCTGCCCGGATTCACGCGAATGCAGCATGAAAAGTACGAGGGAGCTGCTCCCGATTACACAGTGTCCCTTTAAGTTTTTCGAGGCTCAAATGTGTATTTGGCGCACACATGAGTTGTTTCCTCACTGGTTTCTCTGATACTCGCTCACAACATTGTCGGAGAAAAAACAACAAAGATTCTTGCTCAGGTGAGAGCAGTTACTTGCTTGCTCGTTTTAACAAAGAGCTTTTTAAGAAAAAGATGTCACACTACATAGATCTGAAATCCAAACATTTTAACAGTTTTTAGCATGAAATAACTGACTTTTAGTAACTATCAACTTATTTATTCCATTTTTAATGTAAATTATTCACACCATGAACTTATTTTCTGTTTATTTTACTAAAAGGCATAACAGTAGTAGTCTGCACTTTTGTTTTAAAATTACATGATGTTTATTGCACTACTTTAACTCTTCCATAATACAGTTTTGATCCATTTGTTTAGTTATGATTTCATCTTTTTGGCATGAATGTTTAAAATCAGCAGATATTAATGCAGTATGAACAGTAATGTTTAATATAGACACAGAATCATCTTACTGATGTGATTATATGCCTAAAGCAATAATTTAAGGCTAAGGTAAAATATTGAGATATATATCGTGTATCGTGACATGCCATAAAAATATCAGGATATTACTAAAAGGCAATATCGCCAGCCCTAAAAGCACAGTAAACAAACTAGACTTGACCGATCCGGATTCTGGCTGCAGGGGTCTGACAGCTCTGCTCAGGCTCATGGTTGTTTTCTGAAGTGTTTTGAGCACGAAACCCTCGTCACCACGTCATGATGCAAATAGACGTAAATAGAAAGTGCCCGCATAATTACAGTCCTCTCCCCACCCTTTGTGTCTAACCATTCCAGACTTTGCAATCATGCAGCATCATATCATACAATTGTTCCAAATTTATGGCCTGGTCACATGGTGCATAAAATACAGATCTAATCCCTTTTCTAGACTCGCTGGTTTAATCATGACAAAAATGTCTGTGTGACCTTTGCTATAATACTCCTGACACACGTTGAAAATAATAGGCTAACTGACTGGATCTACCTGAAAGAGGTAAAGAGGTGAAAGGGGCTAGGTGCTATTTGAAGGGAATGAGATGACCACTTGCCCCTCTCTTTGGCTGTGTGCCCCTCAAAAATTATATTCGGGTAGGGGTTGAGTAAAAGCTCCATTGAGTTCCAGTCAAGCGTAATGAGACTGAAATGATTAAAAAATCTGAATTTGAGCATATCTCCACGAGAAAACGTTAAATCTGGAAAAGAGGATTCTGCCTCGCAGACACCCGAAGCCCCACACCGACACTTGCACAGCTGAAATTTAAAAAAAAGAGAGTTCAGCGGAAAAGTTCTTGCTACTGCTTTTTCAGACCTCACCACTCCTGATGAAGAAAATGAGAGAAACCACCTGATTCTCCTCATTTATGATGGATGAGTATTTTTATTTTCCACCCTACAAAACAAAAAACCATGTCAGAGTAAAAACCTCACACGAGTCATAAAAGCACAAAACAGGTGGTGAAAAATGTTTCTAATGAAACCTGAATAAAGATTTAGCACAAAGATACAATCATCACTACAGATCTGAACTGAAGTCAGGTACATCTTATGCTTTTAATTTTCATCATCTGCTGCCAACAAAAAGTCAAACCTGCTATCATTTGAAAAATCCTAATTTGAGCATAACTCAGCAAAAGAACACTGATATGCACAAAAGCTACAGTGAGGAAGGGTGAACATGCGGGGCAGCAACATGCAGGTTACCTGATTTACAGCCTGTTGTGGACAGTTTCATAACTGAAAATGTTTCTAAAAGTTATGGCTTCACTGTTTTTTTTTACAAATCACATCCTGGCATCGACACATTACATGTCATATATTTATTTTGAAGCTGATTAACAAAGAAAAAAAGGTTACAAAGGTTGAGATTTGAAAGATTTTCATGTTGTTGCTTTGTGTGTGCATGCTTTGTGCTGTAGGATGATGGAAAAAGACATCCATGGCAAATAAGACTTAAAATAAGAATATTAAAAATGAATTCACACCAGACATGCTTTCCTTTAATTGAATAAAAGAGAAATGTAATCGTTTGTGTTGACGTTAAAAGTCAGTGAAAAGCAAAGCAGTACGTACTTTTCTTCCCCTTTTCTCTTCAGCTCTTTGTCTGTGTGTCCACAGGCTTCTGCTGACAAGTGCCTACCACCTTCAACATGTTTTTACTGATAGCATTTCCTCCCAGAGTCACAACCTCATGACCGCCATGATCATTAATCACAGTTCACACAAATAAATACCAGGCAGGGGGTTAGGCATTCAGTGACTTCAGCTCAACATGCACCGTCTTGCTCTGGCTCTAACACATTTTTCTGCTTCATCTCTTTGCGTGTTCCGCTTGCAACTGGCCTGATAATTAAATCAGCTCATAACTTTCTGCCTGTGCTGACATCTCTCAGCCCCGTCTCACAAGATTCAGAAGTACAGGGAGATGTATTGTCTTCAATTACTTACATTGATAGAGTCACAATAAAGGTTTGAAAACTGAGATGGCATTTTACTTGCCTGCGTTTGCTTATGATCTTGCACATGGTACTTTTAAAGCAATATAAGGCAAAGATGTCACCCTTTGTTCATCGAAATTTGACTTTTAATTCCTTAACCCAATATGCTGTGAAACAAACAAAATAGAAACATGAAAAATAGAAACTTGTACAAAGTTGGATCAAATGCGGCTCTAACTTGCTTCTCTGTAGAATGTGGTGTTATGTCACTTTAACAGCCTTCCTGCCTCCTGAGAATGATATAACACGTTATAGTTGTGAAATGTAATTACTGTGACAGTGTTGAATGACGCAAAACATACGTGCTACACTTTTAGATGGTTAATTTAGGGATAAAACTGTTTTGAAGCCCTGAAAAAGTTTATTTTACTACTTTGGATGGATTATTTAAATGGATTAATCTAATGTGATTCAAAAAGAATAGATTAATGAACTAAATTTGAGATTTGTTCATTAACTCACTGACTGCCATTCACGTCTATGGGGTGGGGTGCATGAGTGGATGGATACAAGGAATGAGGGGGAGGGATAGAAAGACAGACGTTTCTGTCAAACATTATGTTTTAAAACAAACTTTTTGTGGCTTATATAGCCAGCAAATAATTATTTTGCTGCCAAAACTATTTTTTTCAGTGCTGTTTTTGTTGTTTCATAGAAGTAAACAGCTGTTCAGATGTTGGAGGCGTCACTAAAGTAAAAATATTGGCATCAAAGTCACTTTTCTACTTGAAGCGCATTGCTGCAAAAAATACTTGTTTTCTCAGCTTTTTGGTGAAAAGCAGCATTTTTGCTGCAACTACCCCATGTTCTACTCCAGATTACTAAAGAACGGAAAAAGCTAGAAAAAAAATGTTTGTTTTTTTTTCTGATGAAAGAACAGACTCTAAGCTTTCCTTTGGTAGATTCAGTGTTTGCATAGGGATAGTACACAATATTCTGTGGCTCTCCAAAAATCAGTAAAAATGCTTAAAAATCTTGGCAATACGAAGCGCTCTGCTCTGAAAACGTCTGGCAGTCAATGAGTTAATGACAACTCCACCATTGTCTTTATTTTAGTTTAAGACCTCACCTGGAGAGATGTTCCACTTTATTTCAGTGAAAGAGGACGTGACAGGAACCCAAGCCGAGTAGAAAACCTTGGAGAATCCATGAAAGTGTTTTTGTTTGTTTTTATATCCAAATCTACCCATTTACATGGATTCCAATGTTAGCCATGCTTGTTTAAACTCCTAATTGTAACCATTAGCCAGTGAGACTGAAGATGAAAAGCAAGTAACTGAAGAACTTGAAAGGTAAACAGACTGAGAAAAGGCTTATGAAGGGTGAGATCTGAACCAGAACTTGTAAGAGGAGGGTTTATGGCGTCCACCTCCTCAGCATGCTCTCTAAGGCCTGGGAATACTTGCTGTGGGCCCGCCCGTCTCCCCCCCGGCCCCCAGGCCCCGCCCCGCCCGCCCCGGCCCCTCCCCCCCCCCCGCCCCCCCCCCCCCTTCCCCCCCCTCCCCCCCCCCCCCCCCCCCCCCCCCACAATGCAGTTGTTGTCATCTTTAAGTGTTTGACATCGTCCTCTCTGGCGCTCTTAGTTATATTTCATTCTTTTAATGATTTGTGGTAAATTCTGCTGGATTCAGCCATGAAAACATCATAATCTCATTCCTTTTATCCAAGAGAATGAACAAAGACTTCATTTTCGACTGTGAAAAAGTGGATGTTTCTGTTTAGATTTGAGGAAATTCCTTTGAGGCTGAATAAATCTGTACACATATGGATGGACAACCATCTCTGAAATACAGCACACAGCATATCAAAGGCAATTTATTAGCCATAAAACTATCTACTTTATATTGAGCGGTGCTTGTGTTCGCTGATCAAATCACAATGTTTCAAGCTGAGAAGTCTATAAATCCGTCTGAAGCTGTGCTTAGCTATAATCCAAGGGTAACAGTAAAAACCTGGTCTCTGGAAAGGACGTAGCAGCACCTCCTCTTTGTGAGTTTTCACCTTTTTAAATCATTGCAGCTCTTATGTTTGCAGGGAAACCGAGAAGGTTTTTGTTTTTCTCTGCTGAAATTAGTTTGACTGGTAGCAGATATGAGGAAAATGCTCTCATTTTGGTGAGCAGGAGTTTCTGGCCATAACTGAATGTCATCAGTGCTGCTGGAAATCAGTCAAACTGGCTCATTTGAGCATCAAACAGCTGCAGAGACCAAAGACATAAATAGACCTGTTCATCCAGCTGCGCAGCTCCTGTCTTGATTGTTTGTGTCTGTGTTGGTTCCTGATTTCCTGTTAGTACTAGAGACTTGCGTTTTTGCTACCTAAGACAGTATTATTAAACATGTTTGACTGCCACAAGTTACATTGCTGTTAGCTTCTTGTTAGCTTGATGTAAGCTGTACCAATAGACTTAATACAGTAAAGAGGGATGAACCTAATGCTCATGTCGATTGTTAGAACTAAAAGCGAGGCCAGTTGGGCTTACCCACCGTTTCGCTGCATCGCATGTCTTGTCACTCCCGCAAAATACAAAAATGACCAAAAAGCAGCCTTGAGGCAAATGATTGACAGCCAACGCACTATGCTAATTAATCTAAACCGAAACTAACAGGAGGTAACAAAGATGAGTCCTCTAATTGGCAGGGTAAAGGTAAGGCATGCTCAGACTTGCATTTAGCTGGCTAAAAACCACTGTTGTGCTATTCTGCTACTAGCTGAGGGCTACAGGGAACTAGCCACTAGCCGGTAGGCCATTTTCCAGTCTGCCGTGCCACCTGTCAATCAAAAAGACACACCCTTAATATTGTGTAATTTCATGATTAGATAACATCTAAATGGATGAGTTAGAAAAGGAAAATTCACCCCCCTCACAGTTGACATGAAGGTAAACTTGACCTATTAAACCTAAAATGATATTTTGAACCAGGATGTAAACATGTTTATTTCTGCTGTGAAGTTGGCCTTTTTAACATGGGAGTCTATGGAGATTTGCTCTGTTTTGCAGCAAGCCCCTAGAGGATGAAGAGAGAACTACAATTTTTGTCTTCATTTCTCTAGCCAGGGGTTGCCGCTTGGTTGTACCACTAGACTCTGTGGACACTGCTGATTAACTTACCGGTGATCAACATAGCTAAATTCTTGCAAACTGTTAGCATCCCATCCTGGCATGGCATGTAAACTTTAACATGGTGATGCCAATAGGGGACCTCACGCTTTCCAGAACTTTCTGGAATCTAGGCGTTTCCTCTTTCGGGCCATTTCAACAATAGCTGTCCCCGCTCTGTTACACTTTGTAAATCGGATGAATGCCAACCTTGCTTAACCCTCAGCCCCCCCCCCCCCCCCCCCCCCCCCCCCGTCCCCCCCCGGAGGAGCAGCGCCCCCCCCGGCCCCCTACTCTACACATCCTCCCAATCTCGCGCAGCCCCTCCCACCCCCCACTCAGCACACTACTATCTCTCCCGAGGCGTGGGGCAAAGGGAGGGATATAGCGGGAATGTTTTCCACAACACTCACCTTGGACGCCCAACCACAACCGGCTTTTTCTGCTCTTTTTCTTCTCCCACCAACCACATTCCGTTACCCTTCTCACTTCCCATTCCTCAGTACCTCTTCCTCGACTCTTTATACTATTTAACCCCTCAGCCCCTAATCTTTTTTTCCCCCTGTTACGCGACAACCAGCTTAACTTTTCTCCCCCTCTCTTCCTCTTCCTCTCCTCTCTCTCTTCCTTTCTACTACCACCTTTCATTTCTCCCTTCCCCCGGGACACACGCCATATCAAACCCCGCACTCCCCTCCTTCTCTTCTCATCTCCAAGAAGGCCACCACCCCCCCCCACCCCCCGCGTGAGCGCAGACAAAACAAAACAAAAAAAGGGCAAAAATAAATTTACCTTTAATATAAATATATTAGCAAATGACCCTCAATTTCTTTCATTTATTCTAGGGAAGGAAGACAGGAAAAAAAAAAACACTTGAAAAGTCATTCTTTTTACTTTTACCTCTAAACAAATATATTCAAAATACCCAACAAACCATTTTCTTTATTTACACAGAATTTTTTTCCTTATTCCTTTTTACAACACACAGCCCACCTATCACACAACAACTTCACCCCACCACATTTCCAACACACCCACCCCCCCCCTCCCACCCCCCCAAAGTTTTCACTGATTCCCAACTGAAGTGATGCTAAGGAAGAAGTGGATCAAAGTGATTGATTTGCCGGCCGAAGGGCTAAACTTTATAATGAAACAACGTAGCCGTTTGTTAAAACTTTGTCTCCCCTTCGTGCAGATTCCTCTTTCAGGCTCAATAGCAGGCGAAAATAAGACTAAAACATAGACTAGAAAATTAAAAACAAAACACTAGAAAAAGTTAAAAAGAAACGTTGGTACTGAGTGGCTTATTTCCTTTTGTTTAGGGGTATCGCAGTGGGATGAAGTTTTTTGTAGTGTTTTTGCGGGCCGGGGACTTTGTAACGTCTTCTGATGGAAGTGACTGGAAGGAGGATGGAGGGGATGAGAGGGGCCTCTGTGATCATATGGCTCTACCCGGTGTGCAGGTCAGGGGGGTTGTGGTGCTTTTCTGCCCCGGGGCTTTGTGTTTCAGAGCTGCCAGCCAACTGCCGCCCCCCCCACCCACCCCCCCCCAATAGCAGGCTTGTTTGTAGCCGGCAGACTACACTGCTGGTGTTAGCAGGCTAGCGTTAGCCAGCTAGCGTTTGATGACGTGCCTAACTTTGTGCGGCTGAAAACACACAAGCATCTGAAAGCGTCTCCTTTCTTGGCAGTCCCCAGTTGTTCCACTGGAAACCGAAGGGTACAGACCCGATTTTCAGATGTTTGTGTGTTTTAAGACGCACAAAGTTAGGCACATCAACAAATACTAGCCTGCTAATGCCAGCTGTTAGCATCATTGAAGTGCCGGCTACAGACAGACGTGCTACGTTGTTTTATTATAAAGTTCGGCCCTTCACTCCAGCGAATCGCTTTGATCCACGTCTTCCTTAGTATCACTTTAGTCGGGAATCCATGAAAATTTAAGTAGGGTTGGCGTTTATTCAATTTACGAAGTGGAACAGAGCAGGGAGATTGAACTGGCCCGGAAGAGGTAGCGGCTAAATGTTTCAAGTTCCAGAAACCGGAACACGGAAGCGTGATAATCCCCTATGATGTTGCCCATAATTGAGCTTTTAAAATAATAATGAATGCCTTTTAATTGTGTTATCAGTTGCATTTTTGTTATCCGACCTTTCCAGATTCAACATCTCCTAAGTATTGTTGGAAAACTTGTAATTCACATCAACTCAGGAGGGATTCAGAAACACAGGTAGATATAATGTCAACATTGGAATAAAAAATGTAAATTTCTGTCCTGAGGAAGCAAACGCATCATAAAAATTTTTGGAAACTATCACAAAGCCTGGTCCGACCAGCAAACATGACTGCTCTTATTATTATTTTTGTCAACATGCCATTAACATCAACCGTGACTACACAATCACCTCTGCTAAAACCTCACCTACATCACACAGGCTATCCATGATGTCTATCTTATGAAGTATGCTATGACCAAGAGTTTAGATAGAGTAAAAGTAGAGTGTAAATAAATCTCATTGCAGTTGACATCGTGAAAAGGTTTTGTTTTTTTTTTACACTTAGGTTCGGTAAGATCAATCCCTGCACTATTTGACATATTACAAGTTAGCAAAGAAAATTTCTTGGTAACAAAGTTAGAACAGTGGAGGTTAAATTATCATTGGGATCTGGGTTTGAGCCCTGTGTGTAATAAGAGCTGAAATAGCTTTTGAAAACTTGGAATAGGCTCAAAGATACTGTATCATATAGCAGGACTGTGACGGCACCATCATGGATGTTCACACGCATACTAGATCATACAAAAAGAAAAACATGGTAGATTTCCTAAAGAAACAAAATTAAAGCCAGATAGCCAACCACTGGGTTTAGAAAATAACAGAAGCGTCTTATTTTCACAGTTTAGGATGGAAAAAAACCCCAAAATAGTTTCATTTGTTGATGGAGGATAGAGTTAATGATTCCGTACACTGTACCAATTCAATTTACAGATTGTCAGATGGAGTTTTTTCACAGTTTTCTTCTGATAAAAAACTTCTTTTTGGTAAGAAAGTTAAGAAACTTCTACTTCAGTTTTCTTCCCACTTTATGTTTGATTGGTTATAATCCCAAAACTGGGAGATTTTTTTGTTATGCCATTATTATTCTGTAAAATTTCCGTTTTATTTATTAGTGAAAGCTAATATTCACTTTTATCATGAATACTTTAGCATATAGATTAATCTAAAGTTACGTGACGTCAAAGGGAACATTATAAAAGTAACGGAATAGTTACTTTTCCAAGTAATTAGTTGTTTTTATAAAGATGTAATTCCATTACTAACGCCATAACTTTTTTTGGAGAAGTAATTAGCAACTATCATGAATTACTTTTTTAAAGTAATGTTCCCAACACTGGTTGTCAGAAACATTATAATTAGCCACATGTTGGCTAATACCTGCTAGTATCTGATATCTGGTTAAGTTAAGGCCATTTTGGGATCTTTGCTGTTGGAGTTGTATTTCTCAAAATATGAGAGATACAACCTCACAGTTGTCTACATTGATCTGTATCAGTTAATATTGTAAATTAAGAGTTGGACAATATTGCTGCTGTATATCTGATATCAGTAAAAAAGCCAAAACCAAACACTATTTTTTACCATAATTCCCTTTTAGTTTGCAGTGCAAAGATAAATTCATGTCATCTAATTTGTCATCTAAACCACCAGCGTTTCTGTTTGCAAACAACAGTATTCAAACTGAGCGCCCCTCCCTCTCAGGCTAATGGCTGCCTTGTTCTTCAGCCTATTCAGCTTCAAGCTTCTCCTTCAGAGCTCAGAAGCAGGTAAAAGCCAAAACAATATTAACCCTGGTTTTCCAACATGCACTATCTAAAGCTCTTACCTTTTCTTCGGTGCATCTGCCGTTTTGCTTTCTTTTTTTTTTTTGTCTTTGAGAGTTCGAGTGACTGGTGTCTGCTCCAATCATGAGCTTATTCCCAGCGTCATGCTCTTAGCCTTGTCATTGGCTGGAGATATAGAAAGAAATCTCCACCCAGAAACGTCCCAAACACAACAAAACAAAGCGAAAGAGGAAATTACAGCCAGGGGGAGAGGGAGATGCATTCAAACTCATCACTGAGCATGAGTAAAGGCCCAAAGGCGTGGTTTTAGATGGATTTGACTCGCACAAGTCTAACGTTTATTTTCAGGGCGGAAGCTTCGGACTCTACCTTTAAACTGAAATATAGCAGACCCGGTGGGATTTCTCAGCTCAGCAGGCTGCAGTTGTTTGGCATGTGGGAAGTGACTTTGCTGTCGTGCTTTCACCTGCTTTTGAACTCTTAAGCTATTAGTGGAAATGCAGCGACTTCCTGTTGTATACTCCAAATATATCACCGTTCTCAAAGGGAAATCAGTCATAGTATTGTGGATTGTAATGGCTGAGAGGCTGCCAGAGGTCTTGGCAGCGTTCCTGTTTGTTTATGGTAATGATTCTTTTACCTCAGAGGAAGTAACAACACGGTGCTTTAGATGTGATACTGTATGAACCCCCAAGACACACAAATGTGGCTTAAATGGACAACTTTGGATGTTTTAATTGTGTGTATGGATTACTAGGAGGAGTGCTTGTGGTCAGTCAATCATCCCCTAATAATCACAGATTACATAAAGGAACACTGAAAGCTTTTGTTTTCACCAGCTTGCCTCGACCTTAGATATTTATGTGGTGATTTTCAGTCCTGGCAAGAAGTACTCCCTGAGATCTCCCCGTGTTTTAGTAATCAAACCACTTCATTTTCTGTTAAACACCACTCCCTTTGCTGCCACTTAATCTCAGAAAGACCACACAGAATTGTAAAACCCAAAATCCCAGAGTGGGAGAGCGGAGACATATTTCCTCTTTTCAACATCTCATTGCACTCTTTGGTCTCCCAGGCCGCTCTGATCTCCAAGTAAACTCCCTGAGTGGTAGAACGGAAACGAGAGGAGAGAGAAATTTTAACACATTATGAGTTTGCTCAGTTCTGCTAAACTTCGAACATCCTTTTTAATTTTGATTTTTTCTTTAATAGAGGCTGTAAATTCTGCTCTTCTCTGTAGGAGATGATCCCAGTTAGCCGGCGATAAATTCCACCACAAGTGTGAGTAAAGTTATTTATCATGAAGAAGTAAAGCCAGAAATGATCTAGAGGTAATCTTATATTTTCTTAAATGTCTTTCGTTGCATCATTGGCCGGGTTTTGTTTGGCATAAGCAAAGAAGAGCAATAAAATGATGTAAACGTTGGGCAGTTTTGTGGTTTACATCAGGTCTGCGGTGTCGCCAAAGCACTTGAGGAAATGATCAACAATGACCGAGGGTCTGACAGCAAGTTAGAAAGAGACAGGAGGCCACACACAAAATGACAGATTTACAAGACGCGGCCACTTGTCAAAACAACAAGTCGAGTGGGTTTGTACATGTGGGAACCAGGATGCAGACTGACGACACACAGATGCAGCGCAAGGCAAAGATACACACTGAGTCGCTTTGATCTGGACTACATATCACAACATGCTGAATACATTCATTCCTACAGGATGACTCTAATATCAACTAACAGCAATTAGAACCTTATTTACATGTCCTCGCCCTCAAACTGAACGATTTATGTCGCAGAGATTTGCTTTTATCCCCATAAGGAAGTCCCGTCCCCATCATGTAGATTGGGTAAACAGATTCAAGTCCCCACAACATGAGTAGCTTAGACCACACACACTTACTTACACACACTAGTGGTAACTGTGCATATATGAGTTTGACCCGGTTAACTTCTTGGAATGACAAACAGCTGATCCTTTCTTCTGGGTGAACAATTCCTGTAAGCTGGTGTTGTTACAGAAAGGGAAAAGGAAGTAGTCGTGCCCCTGTTTCCTTTGGATCTCTGTGTCGCATACAATCATCATAACACCTCCTTAGTCACCTATTTTCTTTCTTGTAACAATAATAATGCATTTTATTTGACAGCGCCTTTCAGAACACCCCAGGACACTTTACAGTAAAAACAATAAAACCACAGAAAACACAATAAAACATTGAAATAAACAAGAATAGCAAGTTAAAAACAATAGAAATGTAAGAAAGTAATGTCATAGATTATATGTTGTTTTTAACAGATGGGTTAATGGCCCCAATTTAGATGTTTTTTAATTCATAATTAATTATTCCAAGTTAAGGTTCACATGGAAAACAGTTTTTTCCACTTTAGACTTGGGGGTTGGGAAGGGTTCTGATTGGACGGGGCGGACATGACGTATTTACATCCGTTTACGTCATCCCGAAGTAGACAGATGCTGAATCCTGCTCCTTTTAGTTTAGGCTACAACATAAAAAAAACCACATAATAACACAGATTTTCATTGTATTTTGATTGTAGTTTTTTAGCCGCAGCTTGAAAAATGCTTCTTCATCTTCCAACGCTTGTTTTGCGTGCGCTTCAACAAGCACCATTACAACAGGACAAGCAAAGGAACATGCGCACAATGACAGGAATGAACTTAGAGAAGAATAAAAGGTTTATATGACAGAGGAATTATTTTATTCAGAATTGAAAGATCCACTTACCGAATTTTCTGGACTGTAAGTCACTCCAGAATTAAAAACTGCATCATGAAGAGGAAAAAAAAGATATACTGTACAAATCATACTGGACTATAAGTCGTATTTATTTATAGGTCAGCTTTGGGGATTTTTCAGATCTTGTTTCAGGGGCCCAAGTCCGGTCCTGGAGAGCTACTATCCTGCAATTTTTAGAACATACCTTCCTCAACACACCTGAATCAAATGGATAATTCCCTCATGCACATGCTATTCAGCTCTGCAGAGGCTGGTGACGAGCCATTCATTTGATTCAGGTGTGTTGGAGAAGGGATGCAACCAAAATGTGTAGGAAGGTAGCTCACGAGGACTTGGGCACCATTCTTCTATTTGTTACTGCTAAAAATTCCCCAATCACTCAGATTCCAAAGTTAACACCTGTAAATGATCATAAACATCATGATTAACATGTTTATTGAGGATTTGTTCCACCTCACAGGCAGTACAGCCAGATGTCCAAAATGAACTCCTCTCACTGAGATAAGGCGGTTTTGGGATATTTGCCCTCGGAGCAGAATGTTGTTGTTACAAGCCTAGACCACCCTCATGTGACATTAGGTGATAATGTTTGCTCCTTGGCTCATGTCAGTCAATATGAATTAACACTTAGAAATATGTGAAATTGTCTACAAAGTATTTTGATATGCTGTATACGTAAGTCACTCTGGACTATAAGTGGCAAGAGCAGCCAAACTATGACAAAAAGTGTGACTTTTAGTCCAGAAAATACGGTAGTCCAAAATGAAGTTTTATTTGGAATTATCATTTTATTCATAATTAGGCGTTTACATGCAGCCAATTACCCTTTCATAACCAGAATATTAGCAATAACCCAGTTGTGCACGGCCATGTAAACACAGGCAAAAATATTTGGGTTTTTAAAAACCTGATTACCCGTGTTACTCCTT
Organism: Atherinomorus stipes; assembly: GCA_023101725.1. Taxonomy (NCBI): domain Eukaryota; kingdom Metazoa; phylum Chordata; class Actinopteri; order Atheriniformes; family Atherinidae; genus Atherinomorus; species Atherinomorus stipes. The sequence goes on along the minus strand of JALJCO010011378.1, from coordinate 1,421,203 downwards.
TTCTAACCTGAAAATTTGGTCATGTCAATGTGTATCAGAATATCTCCATTGAAAGGAACATTAAATTGTGTTCTGCGCCTGCTCTGTTCGCAAGGATAGTTGGTCTTTTGAGTAAACTACAGGGAGTATTCGTATCACACGGTAGATCTGCACAAATTTCTAGTTCACCATGGCAACACGCATCCAGAGGTGTGTGCAAACAGTTACTTCGCGGGGCTCCATCACTCATCTGGAAAAGTTTGGTAAAGGCGTGACAGGAAAATTCACCGACTCCAGCCGGAGTCGGTGAATTTCATCATTACAAGCCGTCCCCACCAGTCCTGACTGCACACCCTTATCCTAAGGGTACAGGGGGCTCTGCATGTGTTTGGCACACAACCACGGCTCCATTCCCCATTTCCACCGCATGTTCTCTCCTTCTATCACCCGCAAGTACTGCTGTCAAGTACTACTGGTGAGTCAGTACCAGCACAGCAGTGCCAGCAAAGGACTGCTGTGGGCTCCAGACTGCGGTCAAGCCAGCCGCCTCTCACGGATCTACTTGGCTGGCATGACCGCAGTCTTTCCTGATGCTTCATTATCCACCATTATGACGTTTTTGTGCATGGCGGCTTGGGTCGGAATATTCCAGTTGATTGAAGCTATCATGTATACAGGAGTAACTCTGTTTGCTCACGCATGTGAATGGGTTATTCATGATCTTTCAGAAACCGGAATATTGACCTTGATTTGAATTTTGATGGCATGTAAACGTAGTCATGTTTTTTAAAAAGAATATATTTTTAAAGCGGAAATAAAATTCTCATGTAAACGCGGTCATTGAGTCATTGAGCTGGTCTTCTTCAGTCTCTTTACAAATTTCAGTCTCCCTCTGAGCTGTCCCGTCTTCCTTGTGCTATGTTTCATTTTTCTTTCTTTTTCATCATTGAACTCAGATTTATTGTCACTGTTGTAACAGCATGATTTCCACTGCGTGGAAATGTCCATGCTTCCACTCGGACTGGGGCTTTCCTGTTACAACGCTTCCTTCAATCGCGGCGTGATGACGCTTGTTTTTTAACCTCAGTGTGCCACTGATGGCTGACAGAGAAATATCAGAGATACGAGTACTGTAAGGGAAACTATCGCATTTCATCTAACAAAACTCTCCTCACTTCTTGGCACTCATCGAAACATGTGGGTTGAATAAGCCTGGTTAAGGAATGATTCTGGTTCTCCTCAATAGCATGGAAATCAACTTATCAGCATTTGGATGACAGTATGATTAGATTTATTCATGGGCTCTCCAATATCATGCTCACTTGTTAGTGTGTGTATCGGTGACTGATTCATCCTGGACATGGGGGGATGTTTCTAGTTAACCTAAACGTTTAATAGATGCAACTTTTAAAAATCTGTCAGAACCAAAATCAGGAACTCGATACACCTTAATTCCTGGCATAAAAGAATAGATTTAATCTGTTTGTGTGTTTTGCAGACGGAGTGTGCCAACTTTGTGCGTCTCCTGCAGCCCTACAACCGCACCCACCTGCTGGCCTGTGGCACCGGAGCCTTCCAGCCCATGTGTGCCTTCATCTACGTGGGGCACAGAGGGGAGGTAAGGGCATGTTTCTGAGTGGAGAACCCCTGCACAGAAGTCTGGGGGCATGTTTTTTGAGAAGAGGGAATGTTTCATCACATTATTTATAAGAACACACACGCAAATACATATATTTGTAAATGGAAAAGAAGAAAAAAGTGTTTAGTGCGGTGTGAGCTAGTACACCACATTCTACTGAATACAACAACAATACGCCACAGTATCATTATACAACACTAATACTGCACATGATGATTTCATTTTCTTTTTCTGGGTGGCCTCTGGTCCTGCAGAGGAAACCGAGATATTGGGACAAATGTGGCTGGTGCCATTACCCGTTTCCAGACTGGGATATGAGCACACATCGCCAGCAGGCAGCTCAGCCCTGAGGTTTTCTTTGGGACTACTTAGCCACAGCATTAGGCTCTCTATAGGTCTTTTCAGCTGCACAGGCTGGCGCTGCTCACAGCCACTCAGCTCGGTGGGACCCTCTGCAGAGCCTCACACTTGGAGCCATTTAGAGGACAAGAACCAATGAATGGGGCTATTAAGACAAACTCGTAGCTTTCTGTTTCAAGCCAGTTTTCCAGCTCGTTGCCCAATGTGCGGCCATGCCGGGCCCAGCGGGAGGGGGTCAAAATTTGCATTAGGAGAGGGAAAGGCTAGATGTTGGCAAAGACTTTTGTAAGGGAAATGAGTGAGTTCAGTGGGAGGATGCCAACGTTTCAGTCAGAAAGAGTGTGTGTGTGCATATATGAAGTACACAAAGTACACTGCACTGTTTTTTCTTTTTTTTCTTAACAGATTTACGGGCATGGCACAGTGCTTGTTCTCCTTGGTGGTACCAGTTTCTGTCCATCTGTCTGTATGCCAACCTGAGTACCTTTTGGATCGTATGGTTAAAAAAATCCACACGAATGATGGATACTCAAAAAATAAGTCGGCAGAATCCTTTTTTGAGTGGCTTTGGATTTCAGAATAGAGCTGACATGCCATAAAAAGTAGGTCACCTGTTTGAATCATCAGATCTGCAGGAGTTGCTACCACTGCGTTTTTGAATTTTACAAAGTGCATTAAAGGAACAGTTCACCCAGAATGATGTAACTTTATTTTCCACTTACTCTCATGGTGAGCAAGACTCTGGAGCACTTTTTTAATATGTCAAATGCAGCCGGCGATCAGGAAGGCTTCTCGTTTCCCCCCAACTTTCATATAATGGAGTTCGCCAGGGTCCGAGCCAAAAAGGTCCATAAAAGTCCACAAAAGCTTGTCAATTTTCCTCCATACTGCTTGTCCAATGTAATCCAAGTGTCCTGAGTGGGTAGTGTCCAGAATTTACTTGAAACAACGTCATATAGTATATTTTTGAGCCTAAACAACACTACATCACATCTCTAGCAAGCACGCTGATGTACATTCATGAAACTACGGAAGCCACGGCAGACAGAACACATGTTCTCTTTTTCTTTCTTTGTTTGCTTTAAATCAATATCCAACCCCTCTTGTGTTTGTCCCGGTTTGTCTGCATGCTCTGGCGCTCTTAGCACAATGTAAACAGCAAATTTCTTCTTCTACTCTTGCATCATCGGCAAAGTAGGCTCTGAACGCCGAGGCTTCTGTAGTTTCGTGAACGCGCATTTGCGTGCTTCATAAAAGTAAGATGTAGTGCTGTTTAGGCTCTAAAAATATACTAAATGATGTTGTTTCGAGTAAATTCTGGACGCTACCCACTCAGGACACTTGGATTACATTGGACGAGCAGTATGGAGGAATATTGACCATTTTTTGTGGACTTTTATGGACCTTTTTGGCTCGGACCCCGGCGAACTCCATTATATGAAAGTTGGGGGGAAACGAGAAACCTTCCTGATCGCCGGCTGCATTTGAGATATTACAAAAGTGCTCCAGAGTCTTGCTCACCATGAGGGTAAGTGGAAAATAAAGTTAAATCATTCTGTGGGTGTTCTATTCCTTTAAAGGAGCCCTATCTTGAAAAATGGACTTTTGAGCTTTTAACCTTGCTCGTTTGATATCTCCTCATAAAAAACTTCATTTGAATCGTTAGTTTTCTACATTCATGCATTTTTGAGTAATCTATATGAATCTATAAGGATTTTCAGTCCAAGCTCTAACTTCCCTCAAATGACTGCCATAATACAAAGCTACATAGTTATTGTTTCACCAGTCATGAAGCGCAAAATATGCATGAGCAGCAATGTAGCAAGATGCCCACTTTGTTCAAGAGAGACTCCAAGAATCCAAACCTATCCACTCTTTCTGAGAAGGATGCGAACAGCCTGCTGGAAGACTTTCTGAGACGAGCAGCTGTCAGCTAACACGTTTGCTACAGAGTTCAGAAGAAAAGCTTCCCTTTTAGTGTTTTACATTTATTTATTTAACATTTTTTAGCTCTAGACGATGGCAAGTTGGAAAAAATGTGGTTGCATTCTGCGTGGGAGTTTATTTGTTGTACCAAAAGTTGGATGTATTTTCCAGCAGTGGTTAGATTTTGTCTTCAGGAGCAGAAAAAAACTCAACTTTGTGTGTGAACTTCACTCCTGATGGCTTCATGAGTCTCTGGCAGTGAAGTGGTTTTTCTCTGGATTTACTTCTGAAACCTGACGCAGTTCCCACAATAAAACAACTCATGGACAGAAAACAACACTGGTGAGTAGCTTAATGCGTTTAGCTTATGACTTGTTAGCTAATTGACTTCCTTGTCAGGATCTCTGTCGTACCGCATGTACAGTACTTGAAACTCAATATCAGACTCTGGGTCGAGTGCATACAGCTCCATAACACTCTGCTCCATTTTATTCCACTGATCAGAGTCCGATCATCCATCAATATTTACAAATATCTATCCATGTGAGTGACTAGGCTGGTGTTAAAACAAAATCTTTGACCCTTCAGAAACTGTGTCTGTTCCGGAGCGACATCATGAAATTGGTGTAAAACATGTTGACTGGTGGAGAGCTTTGACGGTTCAGTGCAGTCAGCCGTTTTACTTCTGTGTTCGAAATTAGACACAGAAAAACTGATATTTACCAGATTAGTTTCTGTAGTGATGAAAGGAACATTTTCAGCTTACACAGTCGTCCTCAGAATTATTCATACCTTCCCATTAAAGAAAGGCTAAATTCACAACAGTGATTCAAAAACCTAGAAACTACAAAAAGTAATAATGAATAAAAATTTACTGAATTATAATTTAGTGAAATAAAATATTGCTTTTGAATTGTGACTGATGAGAGTATTAACAAAACAAACAAAACTGTCCCAGACTAATTAGAGCAACTTGCTCATAAACTATGGACCAACAAACCTGTCAGCGGGTGCAGAAATCTGATTGGACGTTACAGAAAACACCTGATTGCAGGGACTTCCTGAAAGTTGTTTTGGAGCCCCATCATGCTTGTTCACTTGTTTTCTTTTTTTCTTTTTAATATTTCTGTTAAACCACAATTCAAAATCGATGTCATTTTTCCTAATTGTATTTATTTATTATCACTTTTGTCAATTTCAACCTCTTTTCACTCATAGCTGATTTTTTTTCCGTCTTAAAGACACACAACAGAACTTTTAGCAGTTTTCTCAGTGACGTGCGCCCTATCGGCGGCTAAACTAGCATCTGTCTTGCATCGTACCTGTAGTGTGATTCACTCCAGGCAGTAAAAGACAGTCTTATCTTGACTCTTGTTCTGTCCCTTCCTCTCTTTCTTTTTCTCTCTTCCTCCGGTAATGTTTTCTTGTGTTTCTTTACTGAATCTGACATGATGCGCCTTCAAACCACCAGTGAACCACCAGTTCATGTCTGGTTTATATGCATTTGCTAGTACAGTAAGTTATGCGGTGCTGCAACCAATAGTCGGCCGCAACGTCACAGTCGCGTCCCAGATGGGAAACTTACTGCTTGTTTCTGACCTCCGGGATGCCTTAGGGCAGTGACAGCTTGAAAATGTGCATAATGAATGTTGGTGTGCCATCAAAACGAGTCAAAAACGCAGGTTTTTAAGGTCTAAAAGTTACGTTGTGTGTCTTTTATTTTGAGGATGACTTATATCAGCCTGTAGTTGACTTTTTGGAGCGTTTTAAAAGAATGATATTGCTCTTTTAGATTGGCCCGTAACTATTCATCCTAAATTCTATCATGTTTTTCTTTTCATGCATTTAACTCAGAAATGAGGGGAAACGCAGACAATCCTTAACTTTCATAAACAGAGGGGTTGCAAACATATTATAGTTGGACTTTATAGTTAAATGTCCACACAAAGTTTTGCTGTTGGCAAGTTGATGCTGATGCATGATTCATATCCGTTTGCTTCTGCCAGGAGTTTGTGTACGTGTCCGTCTGTGTGCTGAAGTGAGCATGACACAATTCCAGCAGGTTTTGTCAGTTTGTGTCAACATATGGCCGAGTATCATTAAAACATACCAGCTGCTCTCCAGCTGCTGTCCAGCAGTCCATCTGACCATAAGTCTGCCCTCTCAGGTAGCCGGAGAGTCAGGACGACACCAAAGGGAGCCTGTCCATTTATTTAAGCAATCGTTCAGTGGTGGTGAACACACACCCGCTTGTTTGCATGACCTCTCCAGGAGAGCGAGGCTTCCAGGCCTCAGACTGGACTCTGGGTGGGATGACCTTTGAACTCGTAGGTGTTTCATCTCTGTTAGGGGCAGACGTACACATACTTTCTATCTCTGTCACACCGCTCTGCTTGCAGATGTAAGCTTGCTTTCTATGTGTCCCGTTAACAAAGGCAACGTTGCGAGAACTCAATCATTTCTCAACTGCTGGCCCTATACCGAAGAAACGCGCTCTTCTTCAAGCAGTGTTTTGTCAAAAAGTATTAGGTTTGGACAAGCACATGTTGTTCCTTAACGTTGGCTAATCCCAGGAATATTTCATGCTTTGTGAATGTGCGGCAGTATTCTAGTCCACTAACCACCAGGCACTCATGATGGAGGGGAGCATCAGTGGTTTCATATCTCTGGGAGGTCAAAGAGAACAAAGCCACAAAAAGTTTTTCAAACTGTTGTGTAATAAGGCTGAATTTCACAAATTGGCATCATGTGATAGTGTATTAAAAAAAATCCATCTTTTTTTTTCTTTAAAAGAACTATTTTTGTGTAAAACCAGTACTTCCCTTAATAATTATCACATGGCATTCTTAATCTTATCATCATATAAACCCACAATCTGTGTTTTGGATCAGCTTTTCGTCCTCCATCTCTCACCCACAACCCCATGCACACACACATTGGCACAAAATACTGACGCTAGCGCCTGAACAGCGTCATCGATATGAAAATAAACCATCACAGGGCAGCGACGACATAAAGAGGACAAGACCACACACACATGCACACAGATCCGGTCAAACAAAACAAATGACACCAACTTGAACATATAAATATGCAGAGATGCAGACAGAAACACACACAAACATGATGAAAGACACACACATTCAAACACATATGTAGGAACGAGTGTGGAGCAAAACACTGACGCATACGGAAAGGAAGCAGATACGTGCATCTAAAAACCGGCTGATGGGATGGAGAAAACAAAGCAATATTTAAGCTTTAAAATTCTGTGCGGTTTTTACTGAAAAGAAAAAGTTCAACCTGACAGAAATGTTTGGTGATGTTTGGAAAGAGAAAGTTGCCGGATCATTTCTTTTCCTGTGGGCTTCAAAAAGTGGCCAAGACAGGTTGAAAGCATAATGAAGAATTAATTGCTCTTAAATCAGCCATTTATTCCTCCCATGTATGTTTCCTTTGGATCAGAGTTTTACAAACGGAAGATAAATGAAGCCTTTTTTCAGGCTAATGTGACCGTGCCTTTTTTTCTGTTTCTTTTGCCCATTTCATGCATAATTGTTTAAATCAGCTGTTGCCCTCTCTCTCTACCCTGTCTTTCAATCTTTTTACTCTTTTAACTTATTTTCATTGTTTCTTTTAGTGCTGCCAATGTGCTGTCTATCTACAATATTTAGAAATATGATGTTTTTAGAAAGAAAAAGCTACACAAAGAGTACACAAACAGGAAAGTGAAAGGATAAAACAAATGAAAACCAGTAGATGAGCAGCCCAGTTTTTGACTGCAGTGAGAAAAAGTACAAAATGCTGTCAACTGAGCTTTTTTAGCTCTCTTATTTCCAGTTTAGATACCTTAAGTTGATACCTTAAAATGTCAGATTTTAAACTTTCCACATTTAAACACACTTTGAATACAAACTTCAATGTAAGGTCAAACTTTCTCCAGTATAAATGAGGGGAAAAGAGTGAAGTGAAAGATCAAACTCAGCAGCTGGAATGTTTAAAGTTCAAACAGCGGCCCTGATTCGTTTTTAGTTTATGCATCCATTCAAACAAATAACACTGTGAAAATTACAGTTGCTTTATATAGATACAGTTATGTCTTTTACATTGTAATTTTTACAATGAAAAACTGGCAGATGTGGTTTCCAGTTTTTCACTGTAAAAATTACAGTAAAAAGGTGTCAACTAGGGATGCGCATCGTTAACCGCTTCTGTTTGGGAGCCAGTTCTGAGTCAAACGATTCTTTAGAATCGTTAACAAAAACCCTTTACGATTTCACGAACAATTCTTCCCGGGCTGCGCCGCAACTGTAAACAAACATACCCCAAATGCAAATTTGCAATGACGTCTCACAGAAGCTGCTGCAGAGCAGAGGTGGCTGAGCTTCGACATGCGGTGAGCTGTGGAGAAATGTCCCGGTGAAAACTCTCCAGAGTCATTTTACAAAGAAAGACGTCACCTGTAGAACTGGAACAGGGATCTGTTCGCTGGTGGTGGCGCTTCCATCAGCTGCTGCCCCTCAGGGAGACCTGCGGTCTTAAAGCGCTTCATAAAAAACTTTGTGACTTCACTGTATTGTCGGTTTTACTGATTTATTTCAGACACCCGCACAGTGAACGTACACTTGGACCAACAGGCCTGATAATAACTCAAAAGTAAACAACAAAAAGGAGAGTGGTCTAAAACAGTTGGGCTCTCCCCGAGTTATTCAGCGTCTCTCACACCTGTCTCTCATTTCTTGGGTGGAGGAGCAGGCGCATACGGCCTTCAAGAACATGAACACAAAATATAAAACAAATAAATAGCTCTAAGTGCCAAAGATGGCAACACAATACGTCCAATCATTTGGCCACAACACGGTGTTATACTCCAGCAATGCTGTGTTTGACGCACCAGCACAGCAGGTAAAATTAAACACCCAGCTAATGTCATCTGATAATAATAAAAATGATGTGAATTTAGCACCACTATTCGGAATTTATGTCACCAGCTTTCACTTGTGAATTTTGCATTTTCCATCCACATAATAGTAGCTGGTGACTTGTGGACTCATTTTAGTCATTTGAGTTTTGTTTATTTGTTTATTCTCCGCAGTGAATGATTAAGATTTATAAACCTGAGATTTGTTTTAATATGGTTGTATTCTTTTCTGTACTCATGTCTACTATTTTTCAGCATATTAGGGAATCGATAAAATAATCAATAAAAAACGGATCAATAAGCAGTAATTGATGAATTTCTGCAGGAGATTACCATGAACAAATAACAGTTAGGTACTGCTATAGTTAGGGTTACCTAAAACGGCATCCCATAATAATTTTTACATTGCCACCATTATTTATAGGGTGATAAGCTGTTAGTTTTCTTTACTGTAAATTTTGCAAACGGTATTTTTACCGTTTTAACTGTTATTTTTTCAAGAAAGTACTGTAAGCAGTTATGTACTGCAAAAAGTTGCCAAAATGGCATACCGTGATACCCTCTACATTCTCACTGTAAATTTTACAGTTACAAATGGCAACCACAGCGGCCAGTTTTTCACCGTAAATTTTTTTTCACATGGAGGACTTGCACAACAGTCACGTTAAGTGAGGCTGATTGGATGTGAATGTCCTCACAAATAAGGAAAAATCACTGAACACTTGTGAATCTGCATGTCATCCTAATAAAACCTTAGTTTAAATGACCAGAACCTCTTTAATGATCCATAACGTAAGTCTTTGACCTTAGAAATGTGCGTTTCTGACCCCGGCTTTACACCGGGTCCGAGAGTGCAGCGCCGCACCAAGTGCACCAGATCCCGCCCGTTGTAGTCGATGGTTTGATTTATTTCGAGTACACCACAGTGCGTAAGTAGTCTGTCGTCACTCCAGTATGTTGCGCCGCTGCGCTAATGATACGCACAAGCTCTATTTTTGACGGAGCACGCTTGACACTGCGTAAATTTCAGTAGTTCAGATTGGACCAGACAGGAAATCCGACACGAGATTCAGTGTAAAACACTCGGTAACTTCATAAACAAAACCACCATGCAGATTTTCAGCTGCTGAACTATTTGAACGTGACATCCTCGCCGTGGACACAAGGTTTCGGTGAAACAAGAAACAACAACACACAAACATGTGGACAAAATTAACCAATTGGATGAGAATCACGGGCGATCTTGCAGTCTCTCCCATGATTCCGAGATGTCACAGATCTAGCAACAGCTGGTGTGCTCGCGGTGCTCACAATATGGCACGGTGTAAATGCTTGTGTTGTGGAGGTCGGAGTAAAGCCGTTGCACTGCGGTCACGGACCCAGTGTAAAGCCGGGGTGACTCGTTTTGATGGTCCACCAGCAGTCATTATCCGCATTTCCCGGGGCATCACTGCCCAGCAGCCTCCCGAGGCTGACAGTTCGCAATATGCAACTTTTCCATTCGGGTTACAGAGTGACGTCGCAGCTGACTTTTGGTTTTGCATCACGTCACCTTCTTGGAAATGGATATAAACACAGCGGGTGTTTTAGACACGCATCATGGGAGATTCAGCAAAGTAATGCAAGAAAACATCGGTTGAAGAGATGAAAAGAAAGAGAGGAAGTGACAGAACAAGAGAGAAGAGAAGAGTCATGATAAGACTCTCGCTTACTGGCTGGAATGTGCCCACAGTACAGGTACGATGCAAGATGGATGAAGTTTAGCCGTGTGACATCACTGAGAAGATTCCTCAAAGTTCTGTAGTGCGTCTTCAAGATGCGGCAAGGTAAAGGAGGAGTAAAGTGGCCATGCCAGCGTCACAGTTACTATCCAATGGAAGTCAACAGCTGCTTAGTCATGGTGCAACAACGAGTTCCCAAACTTCATTGAAGTCGTACACAGGCTGATGGAAGTTCTTTTCTGGATAGAGGAGTGTTTGTGTTTTTGCTCTGACTCTGTCAGAATTTATGGTATGAAAATCAGGTCCTTGAAAAATTAGTGTGACAAACAAGTGAAGTATGTTTAAGGGAAGCATTTAATCTGATAGTTTATCGCCACCGTATGATACATGTAAGGATTCTCAGTTAGTTCGGAGAGATTCAACTGGCATCATAACATCTAAGAGGGTTGATGTCATCACTGAATTAGACCATTTGATTCGTGCTTCTGGCATTTAGCTTCTTTTGTTTAGCCCCTTTCTAAGCATTAAAACCCTCAGACATCCATAATGAAGAGAGAAGCAGTTCAGGTATTTTGTGGTTGTGCAGGTTTCTGGTCTTTTAAGGTGGTTTCTGTGGCAAACAATTCTCTGATGTTCAGAAACAAGATGCTGAGTGTTCCTTTCCCCCCTTTTTTCTATGTTTGTTTTGTAAGCGAGGAGGTTTGAATAATTTATGTCTCTGTGTGTATACATGTGAATTCACCAGATCCCAGATTCAGTGAGGTCTGGGCAGAAAAACTCCTGAGTGAGATGCAGCTGCATGTGTGTGTGTCAGTAGCCCCTTTTCTCAGTGGTTTTGCAGCAGGGTTAGGTTGTATTTTGCTTGGCAGAGCTGTTTATAAAGTGGCCTGGATGGATGTTTCGCCGTATTTGTTTTGGCAAAGTTTGGCTCAAGTGACACTGACAGCTCAATCTTCTGCACCGATTTTTGGATCACAATGGGCAAACACACACACTCATACACACATAAACACATTAAAAACTGTGCAATCTCTTGCACATAAATGATGCTCAAGTGCAGAGTGGAAAACTGTTTACCACAAACAGCAATGTACACAACCATGAAAGGAGAAATGCAGAGATGCAGGAACAAAGAAAAGACGTATGAAAAAATGTAGATGACGAAAAAGACCACAGAGGGAAACAGATGGAAATGAAAGACAATTACATGCATTGATATTTATGGAGCCTCCACGTAATATGGTGATTTTTTTTTTTTTTAAGTTCCCACACAACACATTTGCGTTCCCTTGCAATACTTTTCATTTTCATTTTCATTTATCTTTATTGCTCCATGGCAGAAATCACAAAACCAGTCAGTGACTTTTTTGTCATACATTTCCCATGAGCAAAAGGGAGCAGAAGAAGATATCATCTTATTTTGTCTACACCTAAAAAAAGAAAACAAACCAAAAAACTAAAAAAGAAAAAAAACTAAATACCCTTTGTGCAGCTTTCAGCCAAAATGAAGCAATACCATAAGAAATGTCACAGTTCAATTAAAGCAATAAACATTTTCAAAGAAAAGAACATTCACACAAAATAATGAATATGACAATGCACAAGGCAAAATATGTACCCACAGAATGATGTAACTTTATTTTCCGCTTACCCTCTTGGTGAGCAAGACTCTGCAGCACTTTAATATCTCAAATGTAGCCGGGGATCAGGAAGGCTTCTCGTTTCCCCCCAACTTTAATTGAATCCAAGTGTCCTGAGTGGGTCGCATCCATAATTTACTCGAAAGGACGTAATTTAGTATATTTTTAGAGCCTAAACAGTTCTACATCGCATCTCCTGTGAGCACGCCAACGCGCATTCATGAAACTACGGAAGCCGCGTCTTTCTTTGTTTAAAATCACCTTGAGCTGCCTTCAAACTCGTGCAATTTGCGACCAATTTTTAATTTGCAGAAAAGAAGAGGGACATAATATATTTTAACAAAAAACAGATATTACAATGTCTGCTTCCCTTTCCCCCCCGATCTTCCATATTGTTACATATTACATGTATTGGCACAGCACGTTGCTCATTATTCTAACATTCACTCATAGCGATAAGCTAAAAACTATTACACATATATTTCTCATTCCAGTAGGTTTTTAACTGCTGCTGCTGCAGTGGTCCAGTTTTGGATTATTTTCTGACCAGCTCCGTGCATTCTTCCTACAGACAATTCCACGTAAAGGATGCTTGCAGCCATTGGGTCCGTGCAAGTACATGGGGGGACAAGTTTAACACGTGGACGTTTCCCGATCCACATAAATCGAAAAATTAAGTTATGCATCTTCTATCCCAATAGTTTTTAGGCGGGGGGAGGGGTATCGTGTTAGAGTAAAAGCTAACACCCATTTTGACTATGGACACGCACGTTTGCACAGAGATTGGGAGATGTCCACCTTTCCCGGTCTAAACTCATGCATTCCTGTGTTGGACATGAACGAAGCCCTACAGGTAGAATTGTGAGGATGGAACGCGCGGAAGGGAAGTTATGGCTCCTTTTTATTCCGATCTATGCTTGGCTAGCATCTCTGTGGTCTCCTTTACCATGACCAACGTTACTTCAGGGCCGCGACCACTGCAACCTGAATGGGCCAACTAAAGGGACTATAAACATCCTGAACGTTGTAGCATGTTTCATAAACCATTCTGAAAAATATGTATTTATTATTCTCAAAGCAATAGATCTGCTATTGATCACTCTGAAAGCAGTAGAAGCTGTTGTGACTGCAGCTGTGACAACTCCAAAGCTGGTGCTGAATGACAGTGCTGCATGACCTGCGTAGCTTATTGCCAGATAACACAAAACTTATTGCAAATGCACGCCGAAGTTTTGCATGGGAATGCAAAAGTATTGCGCAACAGAAAGAAAACTGCCTTTCCATAAAGATACGTATTTGTGTGATGTACAGAACCATATTTGTATAAAAGGCGATCCTCTGCTGTGTTCTCAGTAATAAATGAAAACAAATGATATTTTGCAGAAAGTAAAGAGATTATGTCCAATAAAGTCTTAAAAATACCACTGCAGTGTTTTCAAACAGCCCTCATCGTGTCACATTCTATTAAGTGCAATCTAGTGTTTATGGATTGTGCGTGCTGGTTGGCTGTTCATGTTCACTTTACCACCTGTAAAAGTCATTCAAACCTCTTGATGAACAGAAAAAGAGCTGCATGTGGATCAAATGGAAAGAAAGAACTGCTCGGCTTATTTCCTGACATCTGCCAGTCTATATGTTGCTCTGCTGTGTGCAGCAATTTTCTGTTTCCATGTCACTCAGCACATTTTCATGTGTTTCACAAGTGAGCGCACGTATTAAACTCAATGCATGTTGGTGTCTATTGTTTCTTTCAGCACTTTTATCCATCTGATTTCAGTGTCATTGTCTCCCCTGTGATCTCTTTTTTGGTGAAGGGCCTGCCCACCTCCTAACAATACTCCATTGTCTATAAGAGGAACAGAGACTGAGACAGAGTTCACTGTAGGGACGCTTAAATTTGTAATTTAGACTAAAACACACTCAAGACTTGACTCTGTGGGCGTTGTCACCTCCCAGTCCCTTTTTTATCCTGAAAGTGGGCTGCGTTTGATCACACCCAGGCAGAGACAGCCTGGCACATTAGTGGCATTGAAGTGGAAGAAGAAAGGGTAAAAACAAAAGGGCTTTTGTCCACAGTGACCCTCGTTTGACCGGACAAATCACACAATCCGAGGATGTGGAAAGTATTCATCAGGTGAACTGACGGTGAAGAGAAAAATGAACCGCTGCTCTTCAATAACTTTCTTATATCAACACTGCTGGAAATAAACTGCAGTTTTATCTGAAATGAATCATTTCAGGGATTTCTTTTTTTTTCTTTTTTAGTTTGTTGGATTACATTGATGGACACTTTTTTTTTTTTTCATTGTTTCTGCTGATGGAAATTCCATCACATATGATGCAGGATGTTGCTGCTCTGAAATGAAATGGAAAAAAAGTTTCATAATAAGAGTGTTGGTTCTGTCCATCATTTGCCAACAAATAGTGGAAAAATATTGAGGAAAAGATCCTGAAACATGGACATGCATCTGCAGAGGAAACGATAGCTGAGTTCTCTGCTTATTAAGAACTCTGCAGCTATCACCATCCCTCTGTTGATAAAGTTTACATTTTAAGTGCAGTTTTATTTGATAGCCGTGTTTTGTGTTTTCTTTTATTATTCCGCTGGCTCTCTAACGTGCAGCACTCGGAGGACCGATCTGTGCTGGGAACTGGGCGGGAAACTCGTCTGAACTCTGGCTGCAACACTGATCCTGTATTTCCTCTTATCTCAGACAACGCCTTCGTTCTCAGACGGACGAGAGTTCGATGAAAGGACAAATAAGTCTGAAAAACTGAGCAAAACTTAAAAGACCCAAAGTCTGCTTGTGTGGACAAGGAGACAGAAGACTGTCCTTACAGTGAATAAAATTGTCATTTCTTCTATGAAAAAGTCTGAGTTGTTCTGGTGTGTTGCCATACCTGCTGAACTTTAGCAGAGCGGGATAATCAGCAGCAGGTGGTGGAGTAGGCTCGCTGTATAGAGCTGAAGGAAAAAAAGCGTTTTTCACTGGGAGAAAATATGATCCATTAATTTATTTCAACTCTTTAATATGAATCACATTATGTAAGTTGATATTTGGAGTGTTTTTGGGGAAGTGATTAACATCCAGTTGAAAGATCCAGTCTTAAGGACCACCTGCTGGAATTAATTACTCGTAACTGTGCCTTTTCCTTCCAGCATGTGTTCACCATGGACCCGATGAATGTGGAGAGTGGACGAGGGAAGGTCCCACATGACCCCAGCTTCCCTTTCGCAAGCACCTTCAGTGGTATGTCCCATTGTGTTTGGCCTTAACTTTGCACAATTTCCTCTATGGCTCATGGAGCTGACGCTCATCAAGTAAGTCGTCCATCCAAATAAGTCATGGAGTGCCTGATTCTGGCTCAGCTTCCTCTTATTTTCTGTATTCCTCTTTTCTGGTAATTGTCAAGGACAATAAAGCCTCAAAAGAGAACAAAAAACACAATAAAAGTCACTTACAAATGTCTTTTTAGAGTTTCACTCTCTGAAGTTTTATGTTCTTAATCTGTCACACCTGATTATTTAAACGTCACACACAGATTTGGTCTTCACCTTTCACCTCTCTCCATCTTTAAAGAAATGACAGCCCTGCTAACGGCAGCTAGGAAAACTTTCTTTGGCCCTGACACATGCATAAATGCACACACTTTGGACCTGTGCTGACTATGTTAAACAGCTCTGGGTGTTTCTCTTTAAGTGTCACTAGGTATTTATTGTAGCTTGTGAAATAACCTTGATTCATGTCAGTGACAGACAATCCTGGGATCTGTTGAGGGTGGAGGTATGTGTGGTGTGTGTGTAGATCTCTTATTCTCTCCACAGCTGTGAGATTCCAGCATCAGAAATCATTCCATGGTGCTTTGTGTTTGGCAGGAAAACTTTAAATTAGAGCCAAATATTTAGTAGTTAGGCCCTCTGCAGTAATATACAGTGGCTGTTAAAGGTCGCTACAGAAGGAGTGGCGGATATAGAGGCGTCCATATGAGTAGGAACAAATAATAATGAAGATATGTTTAAGGTCTTCTCCCCTTCCTTACATAAAAAAGAGAGAAACTGACTCAGCTGATTTACTTGCATTTTCCAGGTCAACAAGCTTTTTAAACTGAAGACGCACTACACGACTTTCACAGTCTTGCCGATTTTAAAACAGACAGCACCAAGTTGTCATGCTGACTGCCCACAACTACAGCTGACTAGAGTCAACTACAATCAACTAGAGCCAACTAGTGCCGAATAGAGCCAATTAGAGCTGAATAGTGACAACTAGAGCCAACTACAGCCGACCAACTAAAGCCAACTAGAGCTGCCTAGAAACGACTAGTGTTGACTTGAGCTGATTAGAGCCGACTAATGTGCCGACTAGAGCAGGCTACACCAACTAGTGTGGACTAGAGCCGACTAGTTTCAACTAGAGCCGACTAGTGTCAACTATAGTACCAACTAATGTTGACTAGAGCCAACTATAGCCAACTAAACCAAACTGTAGCCGATTAGTGTCAACTAGAGCCGACTAGAGTCAACTAGTGTCAACAATTGCAGACTAGAGCAAACTAGAGCCAACCAGAGTGGACTAGAGCCAACTAAGGCAAACTAGAGTGGACTAAAGCAGACAAGAGCAGGCTACAGTTGACTAGAGCAAACTAGAGCAAACTAGAGCCAACTAAAGCTGAGTAGAGGAGACTAGAGCCAACTAGAGCTGACTACAGTTATCTAGAACCAACTAGTGTCAACTAGTGCAGTCTAGAGCAAACTAGAGGCCAACTACAGTGGACTAGAGCCTGACTAAGGCAAACTAGCATGGACTAAAGCTGACTAGAGCCAAGTAGAGCAGGATAGAGTTGACTAGAGTGGACTAAAGCCAACTAGAGCCGACTAGGGCCATCTAGAACTGACTAGAACCAACTTGTGTCAACTAATGCAGACAAGAGCAAACTAGAGCCAGGTAGAGTGGGCTAGAGCCGACTAAAGTGGACTAGAGCCAACTAGAACACTCCAAAGCTGACTAGAGTGGATTAGAGCCAACTAGAGTGGGTTAGAGCCGACTACAGCCATTTAGAACTGACTAGAACCAACTAGTGTTGACTAGTGCAGACTAGAGCAAACTAGAGCCAGGTAGAGTGGGCTAGAGCTGACTAGAGCCAACTTGAGTGGGCTAGAGCCGACTACAGCCATCTAAAACTGACTACAACAAACTAGTGTCGACTAGCGCAGACTAGAGCAATCTAGAGCTAAGTAGAGTGGGCTAGAGCGGACTAGAGCCAACTAGAGCGGGTTAGAGCCAACTACAGCCATCTAGAACTGACTAGAACAAACTAGAGCTGTCGACTAGAGCAGCATAGCAGAGTAGAGCAAACTAGAGCCAAGTAGAGTGGGCTAGAGCAGACTAGAGCCAACTAGAGTGAACAAGAGCCGACTAGAGCCAATTAGAGCCAACTAGAGAGATGGGCTGAAGCTGACTAGAGCTGGTTAAAGTGTACTAGAGCTGACTAGAGCGGACTAGAGCCAACTAGAGTGGACTAGAGCAAACTAGAGCCTACTAATGTTGACTAGAGCTGACTACAGTCGACTAGAGGGATTATCACGCTTCCTCTAGTTCCGACTAGAGTTTCCGAGAAGCCTTAGAAACAATTAGAAGCCTATTTCCTCTTCCGGGCCATGAATGGCTCAATCCAAGTCTCAATGTTGCTGCTCTGTTCCATTGTGTACATCTAATAAACAACGCCAGCCGACCCTAAGTTTTCATGGATTCCCGACTGAAAAGACACTAAGGAAGAAGTGGATGAAAGCGATTTGTCGGAGTGAAGGACCGAAATTTAAAATAAAACAAGGTTGCACGTATGTCTGTAGTTGGCACTTCAATGATGCAGACTACACTACAGCTCGCGTTAGCAAGCTCGCGTTAGCTGATGTTACCAACTTTTCGCTTGTGAAAACATACAAGCGTCTGAAGACTCGGGTCTGTACCCTCCCGTTTCCAGTGGAACAACTGGGGACTGCCAAAAAAGGAGACACTTTCAGATGCTTGTGTGTTTTCAGCCGCACAAAGTTAGGCACGTCATCGAGCTGGCTAATGCTAGCCTGCCAACATGACTGTGCAGACTGCTGGCTACAAACAAACGTGTGTCGTTTTATTATAAAGTTCGGTCCTTCATCGCGGCAAATCGGTCGTTTTGATCCACTTCTTCCTTAGCGATCACTTCAGTCTGGAATGAAAACTTGGCATTGGCGTTTATCCGAACTTAATACAAAGTTTAACAGACCGTAGTAGCTGGCGGACAGTCGTGTTGGCAGGCTAGCATTAGCCAGCTCGATGACGTGCCTAACTTTGTGCGGCTGAAAACACACAAGCATCTGAAAGCGTCTCCTTTCTTGGCAGTTTCCTCCCCTTGGAAACAGGGAGGTACAGACCCGATTTTCAGATGTTTGTGTGTTTTAAGACGCACAAAGTTAAGCACGTCAGTAAACGCTAGCCGGCTAATGCTAGCATGCTGTGAAGTGCCGGTGTTGTGCCCCACCAGCGACAAACAAACGTGTGTTTTATTATAAAGTTCGGCCCTTCACCGCGGCGAATCGATGGCTTTGATCCACTTCTTCCTTAGTATCATTTCAGTCTAGAATGAAAACTTAAGTATGTTTGGAGTTTATCAGATTTAAACAGTATAACAGAGCAGGAACGGCTGTCGTTAACATGGCCCAGAAGAGGAAGTGCCCAAATACCGGGAAGTTCCGGTAAGCGTGATAATCCCCTATAGCCGACCAAAGCCAACTAGATCCAACTAGTGTCGACTAGTGCAGACTAGAGCAAACTAGAGTCGACTAGAGCCAACTAGAGTGGATTTGAGCAAACAAGAGCAGACTACAGTCGACTAGAGCGGACGAGAGCCAACGAGTGTGGACTAGAGCAAACTGAAGTTGACTAGAGCAGACCAGAGCCAACTAGAGCCGACTAGAGCCATCTAGAACCAACTAGTGTCGACTAGTGCAGACTACAGCAAACTAGAGCAAACTAGAGTAGACTACAGTTGACTAGAGCGGACTAGTTATCTTCAGTTTACTCTAGTCCAGACTAGAGCCATCTAGAACCAACTAATGTCTACTATTGCAGACTAGAGCAAAATAGAGCAAACTAAAGCCAACTAGAGCAGACTCCAGTCGACTAAAGCGGACTAGTCGGCTTCAGTTTGCTCTAGTCAGACTAGTGCCAACTAGAGCCGACTAGAGCCAGCTAAACTAGAACCAACTAGTGCCGACTAGTGCAGACTAGAGAAACTAGAGCCAACTAGAGCCAACTACAGTTGACTAGTACAGTCTAGTTCTGACTATGCACAACTGGAAAGCGTGGGTAAAATCAGGCCAAACATTATATAGTGTGTCCCAAGTCTTAGATGTAGAGGGAGTTCAAATATAAACATCATTTCCAGGACTGTCCTTCAACATCAGAGATCAACATGCAGCATAACTAAACTGGATCATAACGTTCTTTGCTCCATTTGTTCTTTCTTTATTATTCAGTTCTTGAAAATAAAGGAACAGAAGAACAAAACTGCAAGTAGATCTTTAGCTTGGGTAATAACTGAGGATGAGAAAGCAGGAATAGAAAGAGATGCCAAGAGTGAAACAGCAAGACTTGCAAAAAGTCTTTTCATTAGTTATCAGTTCAGTAATGTCTCTTAAATTTCAAGATCTTCTCCCAAAATACACAAAGTTCATCTCCCCAGGCTCTTTCAACACCTATTACAATATTACATTACAGTGTTAGGAAGTGTTGAGTCAGCTTGTAAGATAATGTCATAGCACACATGTTTGTATTGACTTTATATGTGTGTGTGTGTGGGTGTGTGTGTTGTAATGAGATCTGTTATTTCAGCTAAATAAAAGAAATACATTTTATCCATGATGTCACTGAAGAGTGATTCTTGGCCAGATCCAGTTTTTACAATAGTTGAGGAATTAAAAAAACAGTTCAGTGTTAAAAGAATAATAATAATTATAATAATTATTTTTAAAATACATGATATAATGTATAATGGAGTATGATGCTGTATAACACTTATACTACAGTATATACTATTATTATCTAACAAGTGTAGTGGTTACTTTTATGTGCTTTTTAACATTTAATTAAAAAAAATTTCTGAGCTGTTTCCAAGTTTCAAGCTGTTTGTTTTTGTTTTTAATCACAGTAACACAAATGTTTCTACATTTTTCCACATATAACAAATGTGCCAGGTGAAGGATCAAAGTATTTTATCACTTGCAAAGATTTTGTGTTATTTAAAGTGAAATTTGACTCTTTGCTGATGACTTTAGTGTGTAAAGTAGGTTTGGCCTTCAGTGTTCCCAGATTTGAGTACTTTAAGTGTTGAATTTGTTTTATTTCTCTTTCTTCCCCAGCATTATTTGCCTAAACCCCAACTTTTCCCTGTCAGCCATGATTTTCTGGTTGTTCCACCACACCAGTTGTTACTGCTTTACAGTCTTCCCATTTAAAGTCACCTAAAGTCACTTTGTGCAGAGTCTGCTGTACAGTAATCATCTAATTTCCAAGTCCCAGTTTGAAGATATAAAAAAAAAAAATCACAATGGGATTTCTAAATACAACTAGTCAGTCTGTCTTCAGCTGTTTCCTTGTTGCTTTTTCACAAACGTTTTAAACTATGTTCAGAACTGCAGAGGTCTGTACATTTAATGTGCTGCATCCCGTGTTGCCTGCTGGTCAGTGGCATCATATCACATACGCAACGGTCAAGCATATTTTCTCCCACACTGGCTCATTTTCCATTATTTGTCATCACTCAGCAGAGTAATCCAAGAGCACCGACTCAGTGAGATATTTTCTAAATATTTAGCTTACTAGAGTCTGAGGTGAACGCCTGCCATCAAGCAAATATGCAGGATAATTAGTTCTAGTCAGTTATTACATTACATGCTAAAAATGTTATAATTAACAAATGATCTTTGTTGCTGTGAGCAGAGTTGAGCCATAAAAATGATTCTGTGTAATTAGATAAATACACAATTTAACTTTATTTTGCTTTATGTGGCTAGATGTTAGATAAATGTGTGCGTGAAAATGTGAATTCAACCTGATGCGATTCACATCTGACGGATTTTCATGGCACTGTGGCAAAGACGAACCACATTATTCCAAACAGTTTTGAAACATTATCAAACTACGACAAATGAGATCCTGTAAGATTTTGAATACATTTAGTTTCTTTCCCACCCTCTGTCCTTGTCTCTCTACAGGTGGGGAGTTGTATACTGGACTGACGGCAGATTTCCTGGGAAGAGACTCTGTTATCTTCAGGAGCATGGGGGTCGCTCCATCATGAGGACAGAGACTGACCAGAAACTCCTTCATGGTAAAGTTTCATTTCTTTACAGACTTGCTGAAATAGTGCACATTATCCTCCTTGTTTATAGCTGCCATAGTTTTTTTTCCCAGATGGATGCATGATTTGATGAATAGGGAGGAAGTGGGGTGGATCGGATTTACTGACTTTTAGAAAAAATACAGTTGTACTTTTTCTTTTGTACTTTATTAACTCCAATTTGGAAATTCAGTCTTTGCATTTAACCCATCTCTAATAGAGCTGGGAAAAAATATCGAAACACTGAAATATCGCAATATTTTCATGTGCAGATTTCATATTGATATTTAAAAACGTGATACTGATCTATTTTACCAAATCGCTCTCTTACCAAATCTTGCGAGATTTCACAAAAACCCATGAGATTTTTTGACAGAACAACGAAATCTCGCAAGATTTTGTCAATAAAATGGATTGATCCCGCATTTTTAAATATCGATATGAAATCAGCAGATGAAAATACCGCAATATTTCAGTTTATTGATATTTTTTCCGACCCCTAATCTCTAGGCAGTTAAACCTTAATGGTCCAAGGTCCACTTCGGGGGCGCCTCCCCCCCATGATTGTAGTTGTGATATATCTAACGGGTCATCCTGTGGCCATCTTCTCAGGGGCCGGTCCCACTTGACTCCATGGTTGGAGTATATCCTGGGTACAAACAGCGGGGGGGGGGGGGGGGGGGGGTAACATGCTTCACGTTTAAACTTCAGTGTGACCGATGCCCTGGTGCCAAGGCCCACCTCCAGAGGTGGTCTGCAATGGTTGCTGGCGCAGAATGATTGCGTTATTCTGCCATGTGATGAAGATGTGATGACACTGTCTATGTAGAAACCCTGTCCCCGCTCAAAAACGTGAAGAAGAGGAGAAACATGTCTTCAAAAGCACAATAAGCAGCTCTTGTTACAGTCTTCAGCTCAGCAGCTACACAAGCTAGTCCTCAGGCAGTTGTCAGAGAACTGCGTAGGTACAAAAGGCTCATCAGCATGTTTGGGTGGACGTCAAACAACACAAATGACTGTTAGTGCCACCCACTGGGCTGAAGTGGTGGTGTGGCATGATGTGGTGACAAAGTGGGGCGTTTCAAACTTTGCAAGTGTGACCAGAGGCCGTTTTTACAAGACTTTTGACACTTGGTGATTTGAAACGGGATTAAACCAATCGTGCCAAGTGTGACCCTGCCCGTAATGTGAGGCTTGAAACTGTCTGAATCTTCATAAATAAGGAGGATAGAGAGGATTTTGGTGGATTGTGTTAACATCTGTGGAAAATTCAGCTAAATGACATAATTTTTTTTAACCAAAATAGGGCCAAATTCTGATTTTTATAATAGCACCTGTAATAACTTTGTTTCTGGACAGTGATAAGAACTCTACGTGTAAGACTTCAAAACTATTAAAAAACTTCAAAAAATGGAAAAAGTGTTTTTTGGTACCTACATACCCAAAATCTGCTTCTCTCGCTGAGATAATGTCAAATTCAGATTTTACCATGGCATTAGTAATAACTTAGTTATGCAATAATTAAGAAATTAATGTGTTAATTTCACATGATGTGTGATTTTTTCTTTCTTTTTTCTTTTTTATGCAAGTTGGAAATGAAAAAAAGAAGAGAAAGAGAAGATAGCCCCAAAAATCTCAAACTTATTTGATAAATAAAGGCTATTTATATTATTTACATGAATCAGGAGACCCCCTGAAATTATTATGTGACCCCCAGTTTGAAAACTACTGCACAGGCTATCACTCCCAGTGTAATAAGTGTAGGTAATTTAGATGAGTAATAATTTTCAAAGTTGATTTATTCTATCTTTCTTCTTCTCTCTGTAGACCCCAAGTTCATCGCTGCGTACCTCATCCCAGACAATGACGACAGGGACAACGATAAAGTGTATTTCTTCTTCACTGAGAAGGCGTCAGAGGCAGGGGACAGGGAGGGGGCCATTCATACACGAGTTGGACGAGTGTGTGCGGTAAGTTAACTTCACACCTGTTTTCACTGCTGATGCAGTAAAAGATGATGCTTAAAGCTAAAGATTTAACTAAACTGCAGCCGTTTAGCTTTTAGTTTCTCTTTTCAGCTGCACATCTGGAAAAAAAAATAACTTTGAGTTGAGTTGACTAATGAAAAACTTAACAGAGTTTCAAGAAGCCATGATTAGACCCAGGAACTCGTTTTTCCGTGGTCATACACAAATGTGTGTGAGAATAACTTTCTGTGACAGGAAATAATGGGTTTATTACTTAATCCGTTATTTTTTATTCACTTTCTGTCTCTTGTGGAAAAGACTAATTCTTTTTTGGTGTAATCTAATATTTACATTTCCCCAAAGGGGTATGAGGGTATCATCATATTCACTTGTAGATAAATGTTTTCTCCTCCCAAACCACACACAGCTGTCAAATTTCCCAACCACAGACTCCATCTGCTTCACACGCTCGTTGACATTCTTTCATGCATTGATTTGTCTTATAAAACCATGTGTGCTGAGAGAACCATACAAATAAAAGTATGCATAGAAGAAGACACAAATACCCATTAAACACACATTTACTCATGCAGCTGCAGCAGGATTGGGGGGTGGGTGGAGGGTGTTGTGCCAGAAAAGTTATAAATGAACCTTTTTTTCACTTCTCAGACAAAATCCAACCTGGTTTAATCTCACTCGGCTCCATCTGTGTCTTTCCCTCCTCATACTGTACATGTGTTACAGTTTTCCCCTCAGTTTTCCCCTTAGGCAAATATGAATAATAGTTATCACTCACACACATACACACACACACACACTTACAGACACACATGCAGTTCTTTCTTGCATATGGACCTCCATTCACTGAACAGTTTGTCCTGTTATTTTATGTTTATGTTCCAACTCATTTTAAAGCTGTAATTTGAAGATTAACCTTCATGTTTAATGGCAATGGGCAGTGTCTGATATCTGGCTGCCAGATATCAGACACTAGCAGGTATTAACCAACATGTGGCTAATTCTTATGTTTCTGACAACTTGGTAACGTAACCAACAACTTAAAACCAGACATATTATAAACAGCTTCAAAGAAGTCAGTCTGTTGCAGCAGCAGCTGCACCGTAGTCACATGACTCTGAAAGGAATGCTGGGATATGAAGTTCTTCCAGGATAACAGGGACTCTTATACATGCTGGAGCAGTGGAACAAGATCTTGCAAGATTTCGTAATGGAACAACGAAATCTCACAAGATTTTGTTAGTAAAATATTGATCCTTTGAAAAATGATACCAATATTTTCCGATATTATATTTTAATGCCAATATTGGCCAATAATATCGGACATCTCTAATTATTTTAATGTTATAACTATTGCTTTAGATGATATATTTCATTTACCTATTTCACTCCTTATTCAGGTTGAATTTCATTTTGAGTTTACCACATGCTCTTCAACTTTCCATGGCAAAGCAACAGCGCAGCTAAATCCTCATTTAAATATTGCTGTTTGCGCCTGTTACTAACTGTGTAGGCAATCTTAGTAGATCACCCACAGAAAAGACACACCGCACGCAATCTATTAGTGCCACAGACAAATCAGCACTCTTCATTTGAGATCTCAGTAAATAAGGGCCTAAAGAACTTCTACTGTTTAACTCTGGAAACTCACTGATTACTCTGCACTTGAAGAATTGCCGGGATGCTTCATAATCTGGTGGACAGAAAACGTCTTGCACCGGTCAGACGTATAGATGAGAACACCTGAAATAATAGCTAGAGCTGGAAGTAAGCACATTTACCTCAGCAGTTGTTCAATACTAAACCCACTGTGCCGGATAACGGAGCCAAAACAATGAATAATGTCTGTTTGGAAATGAATTTGCAGCTGTGTTTAATAGATTGTTTCACTGCTTTTTCTGCCAGAATGATGTTGGAGGCCAGAGGGTTCTGGTCAACAAATGGAGCACCTTCATAAAAGCCCGTCTGGTCTGTTCTGTACCTGGACCTCATGGCATCGACACGCACTTCAACCAGCTAGGTGAGATACACTACCACTCACAAACGGTGTGAGAGGTCGCATCAACCCACGCACACGTGCAGTAACTCTTGTGTAAACTCTCTTGCGCGCCTCCTGAAATCACTCACACTTTGACTGGAATTGTCTTAATATGAAACAGAGGATGTTTTCCTGCTGAGAACCAAGGATGAGAGGAACCCAGATATCTACGCAGTCTTCAGCACCATCAGGTAAACACACATGAAGACCAGAGTGTGTCCATGCAGATAAATGCGTTCAGTCTTTCTGTCTAATCAATAATGAGTCCACACAGGATGACGTAACATTTGTAGATGTGTTTCACTTCCAAATTGTGTTTCTCCTCCACAGTAATGTGTTCCAGGGCTTCGCTGTGTGTGTTTACCGCATGGCTGACATCAGAGAAGCTTTTAATGGACCTTTTGCTCATAAAGAGGGTCCTGATCACCAGTGGGGGGCCTATGAAGGAAGGGTGCCTTACCCAAGACCAGGCGTGGTAAGTGGTGGTTATCAGCCTTGTCACCCCAAATATGAGTTGGAGTTTTCCTTAACTGAGCTGGTCGGTCATGTCGTGACAACGGATCAAGCAGCTGCTACATCAGGGGAAGTTTCGTTTACAATTCAAATGAAGTTGGGACATTGTGTACAATGTAAGCAATAACAGAATACAATGATTCTCAAATCTTTTTCAACTTTGATTCAACTAAATACACTACAAAGAAGATATTTAATGTTCAAACTGATAAAATTTATTGTATTTGTGCAAATATTTGCTCATTTTGAAATGAATGCCTGCAACACATTCCAGTAAGGGCTACTGTATACTTCTCCAACTGCATAATGCATTATCCAACTGCGTAACCACGGAGACCCCTTGAGCCTTCATAGGTCTCCGTCATAGTGCCGGATACGCAGTGCAATTTCTTGCCCGATCAGTATGGATCGCTACGCAAGACTGGCCTAATCCCACAATGCCAATGGTCGGTAACCTCAGTGGCTATCTTGCTTCTGGTTCCAGTGAGCAGTGACATCCAAGAGAGAAAGACTGTTGTTGCTGCAGCTGAAAAACACTGAAACAGATACTTTTGATGCAAAAATGGAGACGGTGGGTAGATTTTGGTATATCCTCACTTCTTCGACCAAGCGTTCTTCGATTGGATTCATATTTGCGTCTTCGTAGGCTAGCCGGTGTTTTAAGGATGGTGCTGCCAGTGTTTAAAATGTGATAGACCAATCACAGCCCTTGCCATCTCTATTGTCCATTTATGGGGTGATAGACACTTCAAAAATATTTTGTGCTGCTGGAGACAATGGAGAGGCTCTCTGACAGGCTTTCCATTAGTGTAGAGGGCTCTCCGTAACTTACAAAGAGCACTTTACGGACGACTATAAATTAGCCTTAAAGCTGGGACAGGGCAACAAATGACTGCGAAAGTTGATGAATGCTCAAAGAAAACCTGTTTGGAACATTCCACAGGTAAACAGGTGAGTGTCATATTTGGGTATAAAAAGAGCATCCCAAAAGACTCAGGCGAGGATCACCACTTTGTGAGCAACTGCAGGGAAAAATAGTCTCAGTCTAAGAACAATGTTTCTGAACGGTCAGTTGCAGGAATTTAGGGACTCCATCATCTACAGTCCATTATAGAATCACAAGATTCAGAGAATGTGGAGAACTTTTCACACAGAAGCAGAACGTCCGAAATCCAATATTGAATGCTTGTGACCTTCAACCCCTCAGGCGGTACAGCATTAAAAACTGACATCATTGTGTAAAAGATCTCACCACGTGGGCTCAAGAACACTCCAGAAGACCATTGTCAGTAAACACACCATCGCTACATTCACACGTGCACGATAAAACTATACCATGCAAAGCCAAAACCAGATATCGACATCCAGAAATGCTGCTGCCTTCTCTGGACCCCAGCTCCTCTGAAAATGGACAGACACTGTGTGTCAGATTGTTTCTGGAAACCATGGACGTCATGTTCTCAGGGCAGGAGAGGAAAAGACCATCCAGATTGTTACCAGCATCTGTGATGACATGGTGCGCCACACTTTTCAATGGTGAAAGGTACATACTAGACTGGCCTACCTGCAGTCCGGGTACCAGACTGGCCTGCTTGCTGTCCAGACCTGTTGTCCAGTGAAAATGTGTGGTGCAGTATGAAGCACAAAATATGACGACAGAGACCCCGGACTGTTGAACAACTGAAGTCGTATCAAGCAAATATGGGAAAGAAGTCCACCTACAAAGCTTCAACATCAGTGTCCTCAGTTCCCAAACGCTTACTGAGTGTTGTTAGAAGGAAAGGTGATGTAACATGGTGGTAAACACACCCCTGTCCCAGCTTTATCGGAACATGTTGCAGACATCCATTTGACAATGAGCAAATATTTGCACAAAAAGAATAAAGTTTATCAATTTGAACATTAGATGTCGTCTTTGTAGCATATTCAGTTGAATATAGAGGATTTATAAATCATTGTGTTCTGTTTTTATTTACATTTTATAAAACATCCCAACTTCGTTGTTATCAGGGTTTGTACAATGATATGTTTACATCTATCTTTCTAGAGGTTCATTTCCACGAGCTTCTTGAGGAAACATGAAGAGTTGATTGTGATTTTTTATGTAAACTGACTGTGAGAAACTGCTTGATTCATTCATCTCAGTGCTATTTTCGTTGGATTACCAACAGGAAAGTTGGAGCTCATTTTAAAACACAGCAGAGGTCCAACAAACCAAAGCTTCCAAAATCCCCATAAACCTGAATTAAAAACCTTCTAAAACTATACCAACAAAACTTGAACCTTCATCAGAAAGTATTTTAGAGTTGGACTGTTCAGTTGTAAGGCATTAGCTTCAGCTACAGTGGGTTTTCTCAAACTTGAGTAGCTGGGTTTATTGTATTACGATACATAAACTGCTTTATTAGCTTCCAATAATCAGCTCTGTTTCAGGCTTAAAAGATGCAGAGATGAAGAGCATGGAGAGTATTATTTATCCAGTTCTGAGTGATTAGTTTTCCAGATTCACATGCTTGATTTTGACACACTGACAGTTTAGACAAAGATAAAAAAAAAAAGCTGTTGGACTGAATGTGATTGCCAAGCCTGGTTTTCAGGTGTAATTACTTTGCAATCGCATATATTAGTGCATCACGGTGTCAAATCTGGAGCAGATGCCATTCATTCACATCCAGAAAGCTTCTGGAATTGAAACTGCCGAGGAAATGAGCCTGAGATCCACTGCAGCGATTCCCCTCTGGACCGTTTGTTTCCAGTAACTGTGTGAAAGCCGTCATTTCCTTAGAGTAAGTTTAATTAAACTAGCGAGCAGTTCATGCTTTAAAAAACAAACACTTACTTAGGTTGACAATACTAAAACAAAAGAGGAAAAATATTATGGGACAGAAGCGCTATGAAAACATTCAGCATGAAGTGTTTCTCTATCAGCGAGCTGCTGGAGGTGGTGGTGCAGCTGTGGTGGGTGTACGCAGCGCAGACCCCTCTCCTGGTTTACGTCCTGACTCTCAGAGGAGCTCTCTCATGTTCTCTGTAGCGCGGGCTTGACATACACACAAACACGTGTGTATTCAACCTACATACACATACACACTGCACATGCTATTCCACTTCATTACCAGAGAGAGTGATAGCACATGGAGGAAGAGGAAGATGAATAATGTGGGAACAGAGCAGACACCTCTGTGGTTTTACTCAGCTTACTCTTTGATTAACAAGAATGTCTTGGCTTGAAACTGGGAATAAAAGCAGGAGGAAGAGGAGGAAATGAGGAGGCTGGAGGTAGAGATGCGGGGAGATCGTGCTTCTTTCTCTCCATGATATTAAATCTGCATTTTTAATTGGAGTTCAAATATTCACCCTTATTACATTCTTTCAAAACAATATCATCTTCCTCAGTTTATGAACAAATGAGTGCGCTTTCTTTTCTTGACTTTTTATTCTTTTCGACTACAGCTTGGCACCCTCCCTAGATGTTTATATTGGACAGATATTTACTGTACTTCATCAAATTTGAGACAGAATATTTCTGTTGACAAAATGAAGGAGAATCAGAGCTTTGGAAGTAATCCCAGAAAGACCGATCATTAACTTCCTTCGCTGGCCGTTCGACATCCACACACACACTGATATTTCCATTTCCATTCCTAAAGCATCATGTTTAAAATCCCTGTTTCACTTTGACCTGCATTTGAATCTTAGTCCATATAAAGCATTATTTACATGTACGACTCTCCTGAAGTGTAATGAATTGCACAAAATTGTTTTGTTTTTCTGAATCGACAAGATAATTTTTTACGAAATAAGCAAACACATTGTTTTTCTGAATTGAGATAATTAAAAAAATAAATAAAAACATTGTTTTTCTAAATTAACAAGATAATTTTACAAAAATAAATAGATAAAAACATTTTGTTTGTCTGAATTAACAAGACAATTTCTACAAAATAAATTAACATGCTCTGTTTTTTTCATTTTAAAAAATAATAGTTAAAGAATATTTTTTTCTGAATTAACAAGATAATTTTTTGAAAAATGAAAAACATTCTGTTTTTCTCTGTTCACCTCATTTCCACCAGCAGATGTTGCTGACATGAGCAGCTGATCTTCACAAATCTACGTCAGACTGGCTGAACAATGTCACCCGATTTGTAACTCTGGTTGTCATTGGTTCAACCGACTGACTTAGTAGGCTGTGGTGCTTGCCTGGGAATTTAACGAACTTTAAACTACAATTAATTATGAAAAACAATTACGAGTGCAAACAATGAAAATCTGTTTGTTTTTTTAAAAAGCCTTAAAATGTCCAAGATTCAGGTCCTCCCTTACTTGGGATCATTTAAAAAAACAAAAACAAACAAACAAACAAAAAAAAAACAAGATACAGAAAAACAGATATGCGGCTTCGGCCAACACTGGAAGTGTTGGAGACTCTCTGGAGGAAACGAAAGCATCTCTTGCATAAAAAAAATGCCAACAGTCACAGAATATCATCTAGGATAATCAAAGCAGCATTAACCAATTAATTCAGAAAAACAGAACTTTTTTTTTTTTCTTTTTTTTTTTGTAAAAGTTATTTCATCAATTCCCAAAACCAGAACAACGGAACAATTTTTTTGTCTTTTTTATTTTTTCCCTGGTGAATGTAATCAATGCCAAAAGACTGAGCACTGACTTCTGACTTAAAAATCTATGCGGAGGAGGAATATAAATAAAACATATTGTATGGCGGTTTTCTTTGTCTTGATCGTGACAACAATATAAACATTTTATTTATTAATTTGTGCCCTTTATCTGCACTCTGTACAGTTGGATTTAAATTATGTATTGTTGTGTTTAATTATGTATTTAAAGTCGTATATTTCATGAGTGCCTCTTCTGAAATTACAGTAAGTCTCAAACATTGAACCCAGGTAAGAGGCAGAGAACGCCCTGAAAGGTCAGGCCGCCAGCGGGTTAAACAACATGTACATGAATAATAGAAATGAGTGTGTCCTAAACAGAAGTCTGCATCTCTGCCCGACTGAAATCAGTCGGCCTGCTCCATCAAAGTCTGGATGAGTGGAGGCAGACTTTGAAGTTCTGTTGGTTTTGCTTTTATGTGCGGTGCATATTTAATAAGAAGATTAGGGAAGAAGCTGATGTCATGCATGATCAAATACCAAATCAATAACTTCAAGAAACAACAATAACTTTTTCCCTTTTACAAAAAATTCAGTTGGGATGGTTGTTGGTGTCTGACCTGCATACTTTCTATTTTCGGATTTCATTTAAAACAGAACCAACAGGAAAAATGTGCTGCTCATATGTGGCTCAATCTCATCTCTGAGCTCAGTTTGAGCTCTAATGGTATCATTCTGTGAAGATTTGAATTACTTTCCCTAAGGATTCTTTAGGAGCAAGAGGTGAGCTAAAACAGAGAAAAGACATCACTGAGACAAAGGAGATTACTATTTGAGCCATACTCGAGAAGTGAGATAAACAGAAGAGAACTTGTATTTGTCTGCCCCTGATATGTCTTAGTTTAAGACCATAATTATACCACAGGGTTTTTCTTTAAAAATTCATTTGTTTTTTATTTTAGAGAACATGTCACAAATGTGTGGAAAAATAGTCAATCTGGAAAATAACTGGGTAATAATCTGTAATAATCTCTTCCCTCTGTCTTTCTTCAGTTTGTCATTTCTTTCCTTCATTTTTCTCACTTTTAACAAAATAATTGACCAGCATGTTGATTTGAATGGTATTCTATTCTATTCTATTCTATTCTATTCTATTCTATTCTATTCTATTCTATTCTGTGTCTTAGTTGAGACATAACTAAGATCAGGGGCAGACGATGAGATCTCTTCTGTTTATCCCACTTCTCAAGTATGGCTCAAATATTTATCTCAACTCAACCTCCTTTATCTCCGTGATGTCTTTTCTCTTTTTTAGCTCACCTCTTGCTCCTAAGGAACCCTTAGGAGAAGTTATTCAGAAACAATTGATCCCAGAATGATACCATTTTGAGAAGCTCAAACTGATCCCAGAGATGAGATTGAGCCACAAATGAGCAGCACATTTTTCCAATGGGAAACTAATCTCGATTTTAAGCAAAATCAGAACAATGTAAATTCACAAAGTTAAAAAGGACAAAGTTTAGAATGAACCCTCTCTGCCCTTTTGGAAATGCATCCAAAAATTACATTTGTGGATCATTGTAACAGCGAAGCAACAGTAATCTTCCATTTATAGGTGGAGACTAAAAAGGCGGCGTTAAGCTAGGCGATAATATGAAAACCCCTCCCTTTATGAAAAGATGATCAAATGACAAATCACCCTTGCATTAACCTTTTATGCTGAAGAACATTTGTCACAGTTATGTACTCTCTTTTTCCAGCCTGATTTTATGATTTTTGGCAAAACTTTCTGCCTCATCTTTCATTTGGTCATTTAGTGCATTTTTATTTAGATGGTGCTTCACGCAGCCAAACGTCTCTGTCATCTCAAATGCCCTTCCAATGAAATCACCCATATTTGTCCTTGTTTTGATCTTTTTTAAACACATATGAATGCATATGCTTTTGTTTGAGCTTTGAATGAGATTATTGTATACACGAATAAACCCAAAATCCACTTTTTCATTAATTTTGGTGCCAATTTGTATATTAAAATCTGAGTGGAGTCTTGCAGAAAGAGGAGTTAAAGACATGAGCGATCCATGCATTTTTCTCCTGCTGCCTTTTGATCTTAAATCACTGCACTGCATCCATAAAATTGTGATGAAAGGTCAAATGATCCATAAATGAGGTGACAGTTTTCTAAAGGCTGAAGTTTCTGAAGCTTTGCCAGAACAAACGAGCCTTCTGCCACCAGCAGAGAGCATGGAGACAATTATTTGCCAGATGATTTTCTTTTTTTTTAACCCCTAGTTGTCCTGAACATGTGTAAAACCTTAACCATGCAGGTTTATGAAAGTTGCTCTGCGTGACAAAGACTTGCAAATAATTGCAAATCTGAATCAGAGGTCATCTAGTTCGCATAAATACCTCCATCCTGACAGCCTTCTTGATCATTTTATGGATACAGGATCTGCCAAGTACTAGCGTTCATTATATTAATCTAACAGTGGCTCAGATGGGAGGTTTTTTCCCCTTTTTCTGAGCAGCCCTGAATCTTTAGAGGTGTTTCCAAGCACATAACATTATTGTGATCTTTCATCCAAAGTTTTAAGCTCATAAAACTCCTAATGAAGGTTCTCCAGGAAGATTTAAGACCATAATTATACCACAGAGTTTTTCTTTTTTTTTAAATTCATTTGTTTTTTATTTTAGAGAATCTGGAAAATAACTGGGATTCTGTAATAATCTCTTCCCTTTGTCTTTCTTTAGTTTGTCATTTCTTTCCTTCATTTTTCTCACTTTTAATAAAACAATTGACCAACATGTTGGTTTGAATGATATTCTAGTGTAGCTTACACAATTTTCCTTTATTTTTATGTCCTTTTTTTTTGCCATGCAGTGCCCCAGTAAGATCACCAACCAGCCTGGCAGAGAGTTCGGCAGCACGAAGGACTTCCCTGATTCGGTGCTGCACTTTGCCCGCAGCCACCCGCTGATGTGGCGGCCGGTGCATCCGAGCCTGCGCCAGCCTGTGCTCGTTAAGGCCAACATTGACTACAAGCTGAAACAAATTGTGGTGGACCGGGTCGAGGCAGAGGACGGGCAGTATGACGTCATGTTCATTGGAACAGGTGAGAACTTGTTAACAGGTTATTTTCATAACAGTCGTCCTCAAAATTATTCATACCCTCCGATTAAAGAAAAGGCTAAATTCACAGTGGTGATTCAAATAACAAGAAACTAAAGAAATGTAATAATAAATATAAATTCACAAAACTATAATTTAGTGAAATGAAATATTGCTTTTGAATTGTAGTTGAAAAGAATATTTTTTAAAAAAACAAACAAGCATATTTGTCCCAGACAAATTAGAGCACCTTGCTCATGAACAGTGGACCAAAATACCTGTCAACAGGTGCAGACGTCTGATTGGATGTTACAAGAAACACTTGATCGCATTTTCTTTTGTGTGTGTTTGTTTTAATTATTTGTTTTGAACCACAATTCAAGATCAATGTCATGATTTCCATAAAATTTGTTATGTATTATTTAATCTCTTTCTACTTATTTCACCGATGGCTGATTTTTTTTTTTTCCCCCAGGAGGATATGAATGATTTTGAGGATGAATGTACATGTTATAAGGAGAGTTTTAATTCCTGGTTATTATATTTGTCTGTCATTCAGATGCTGGAACAGTATTAAAGGTAATTGCTCTGAATAGTGGAAACAGTCTGGAGGCAGAGGAAGTCACACTTGAGGAGCTGCAGGTCTTTAAAGTGAGTATTTCCACCAGTAAATGTCTTCATGTATGCAAATCTCTGCTTTCTCCTGCTCTCCCTTCTCCCTTCCTTTAAGAAACCGAGGATAGACTGATTCATCAGTCGACCAATATCTCACTCTGTATTATTTACAGAATTTTTTATTCATTAAAAGTTGAATGTTTCTATTTAGTATTTGTTTACTAGTGCAGTTTCTTTTTTTATATATTTATGTAAAGTGTTTTGTTGTTGTTTTTCATATTAAAATAATTGTAAAAATAGTTTTCATTGTGTCTTTTATTATATTAATTTGCGGTCGTATGCAGTATCGGCCCCAAATATGCGCAGGTTGTATCGGCCATGGGCTGATGAGAAAATATCAGTAGCTATTAGCCCTAAAATGTCTGTATCGGTTGATCCCTATAAGAAACTGTTCGTTATTTATACATGAAGAGGTTTTTTTCCCCTTTTTGTCTTCAGCTGATAACAAATCTGGACGAACCATAAAAGTCTTTGCAGAAAAGTTGTTTCTAAACCTTGTCATATAATTCTCTGACTA
This sequence comes from Atherinomorus stipes, assembly GCA_023101725.1. Lineage (NCBI taxonomy): Eukaryota > Metazoa > Chordata > Actinopteri > Atheriniformes > Atherinidae > Atherinomorus > Atherinomorus stipes. The sequence goes on along the minus strand of JALJCO010011378.1, from coordinate 1,386,183 downwards.
GCTATTTGGTCGATATAAATCTAATTTTTCACACATTAGATGTGAAAAAATGTTTAAGAACCTGAAGTTTTTTACTTTCATTTTTGCAGATACCAACTCCAATTACATCACTGGATATATCAGTGAAACGGGTGAGTTCATCCGTCAGAGATTACTAATCTCTACAAACTACAATAGAAATAAAAATGAAAAAATGATGTTTTCATAATGATGCCATACTCCATTTATTTCCCCCTCTCATCATTCCAACAGCAAGCCTTGTACGTGGGCTCCCCGGCAGGCGTGGTGCAGGTGAAGCTGCACCGCTGTGAGACGTATGGGAAAGCCTGTGCTGAATGCTGCCTCGCCAGAGACCCCTACTGTGCGTGGGATGGATCATCCTGCTCACGCTTTGTTCCCAACAGCAAACGTCGCTTCCGCAGGCAGGACGTCAGGAATGGAAACCCTGCGCTGCAGTGTGTGGATCAGAATCTGAGTGGTAGGTGAACTTTATCCTTGTTTGTTGCCTACTTTGTTGGATTCGACTGTTTCTTGGCTCGGCACACTGAATTCTTCAAGTTATTTCTGCAAGCCTGGCAACCTCATGGTGATGGCAGAGATCCTGATCACTGCTGGCTGGTTCTTGTGTAGATTAAACAAATTAGTTTACTTCATTTAGAGCTTGGACCTTTTGTTTCTTTTGGACAGAGCCACTTTAGCTGTTTCACAGCTTTATTTCTATTCTTTATAACGTTATTTAACATCTCTTCTGGGAGACTCCTTTTATTCGTGTAAAGACTCGTATAAATGGCTGCTCAGGCTGTCCTGGTATTATCGTGATGTTCTTAGGCCCGATCCCAATGTTCACCCCACTTTCAACCACTAGCCCTCACCATCTACCACTACACTCTGGAAATGAAGCCACAGGGGTAGGGCTTTGTAATCTGCCCTAGGAACTGGGGCACCATTTGCTGCATTTACGTTCAGGCACGTAAGCGACTCCGTAGTGATGTTTACACATACGTCTCACCAAAACAACACACCCAACACAGTGTTAACAGTTGCAGTGGTTTTTCTTTTTTTCCATCATTCATCATGCTTCGGTTGATTAATAAACTAAGCAACCACACGGGGAAGACGTCGCCATGACGACTGTTGTCTCTTGTAAAAGCCTTTTCAAGCTTTTCATCAGTATTTTAGCCTAGCTAGCGTGGCTACTCTGGCTAGCGTTACCAACAAATGTGTAGTCTGTACATTTGTGTTTTCTTCTCCGAGTCCTGTCGCTCTCCGGAGGTCGCTATTGTTCCCTTTTCTCTGGCCCTTCCTCTGTAAGTCAGCATCTGACGTCCCTCGCTCTGAAGGGCTAGATTCATACCCACTACCCCTCGTTATGTCCACTTCCCCTACATGCAAAGAGGAATTGGGACAGCACTACCTTCACGGGAACGTGCAAAATTTAGGGGTAGGGCTAAAAAGTAGGGCTAGTGGGTGTTTTGGGACGCACCCTTAATTTTGCACCTCTCAGTCTTTCCGCTGGTCACCTATGCATTGTTTCTTTTCCTGTTTTGTAAGCAGTAAGTGCTTCCCAAACACCAGAAGTATCTTCTTTATGTCACACAACCACCCGACTGCTGGAGTACATATGTTGAAAGCAGGTTTGTGTTGCAAGATGCCTCCAAAACTCCAATAGGACATTACAATGCACACATGTGCACACACGTCGGCATAATGCAGCCGAGTTACTGTACTCCTTATAGCTGAACTTCACTATTGCTTATAAGGAAAATAGGGTTAATATAGGGTTAATTATGTTGAAGGTGATCAGAGAGTCCTGTTTGGATCCCTGGTGTTTTATTCAGAGTGAGTTCTGTCCATGTAAACGTGGTCTTTAATCGAGGTTTCGTGTGGCGGTTGTATTAAAGAACCTGAGAGACAGACAATGACAGCCTGAGTTTCTCAAATCTCAGCCGTCAATGAGACACGTGAAAAATGAATAAAGGTGATTTTGAGGTGAAAGCAAGAAGAGGTGTGAAGACAGACAAGAAAATGAGGAAATAGTTTGTGAATGTGTTTGCTTACCTGAGAGCATGCAGGGGGACGAGGTGATGAGAGACGCATCCTCAGCCTCTGTGTGAACCTCCTCACACAAGCTGTCTTTGTGCCAGGTGCAAGCTTTTTCTTAAGGGATTTGTTGTAGTTACAAAGATAGAGATTTGCCGTTAAATCGTTCACTCATATTGCATCAGATGAACTCTTTAAAAAGGGTGGATTATTGTCTCCATGCAGCCAGTTTGCACACGGCAATAGCACAAAAACTAGAAACTGAGAAAAAGGAGTTAAAATGTAAAAAAAAATGCATTACAAGTCCCACAAAAATTCCAACAGACATATTGAAACATTTGTCTTAAAAGCTGTGGAAAACAGTTAAAGGTTGTTATGCTGTCAGTTTACAGAAAACATCAGAGCAAAGTATAGAAAATTAAGTTTACTGCCCACATTTTACGATTTTAATTTTGTTCTGACAGAGATGTCAGAGTAAAGGAGAATGAGTTTACTTAACTGAACTCTACATGGAGGATCAGAAATTACAAACATCGCTTACTGTGAAATAACTTGTTTACCATCATTAATTAATCACACAATTCAACTTAAACTTGTCGGTTAACTTGTAACGCTAAAGATGAGGAACAACAAGTTGATGGGATGAACGCTGAAGGAAGAAAATGATGCTATTCAACACTAACAGCAGTTTGTTCATTAATAAGTTATCTGTAATGAAAGTGTGCGACTCTGCCAGGTGTAAAGTTGCTACAGCAGATGTTGCTCTTAACACAAGTGATGAAGACACACACAACAGGAACAATCAAGAAATATTGAATACATTTAGTATGCTGTATGTGTAAACTTGTGGGTGAACTGACACACCGTCAGATTAATGGTAAACCAAGGCTAGTTCCAGCTTTATTTTAAGCTAACAGGAAAATATATGCCCGTCTATATGTTTGTCTAATCACATATTAACATATTTAGATGTAAACTAGGATTAAGTAAGAACTGTATGAAGGGGAAATGCTCACAAAAGCGAACTTTCAGCTTAATTTTGCGTCTGTGATTGTGATGAATGGATTGAACATATTGACCCTTTCATGGCCAACAGCACAGTCACGTCACTGGACGTGCTGGAGGCAAAAACAGAGGAAAGCGCACAGCGAAGACATAGAAACGAACATGTTACATTAAAGGGACTTGAGGCAAGATTAAAAAACGAAACTCGGGACTGCCGCGACTGGCGCTACAGGTAACTGCAGCCACGAGCCAAGCCGTCACGGGAGCGTGCACAAACTGAAGCTATAATGTTGTTTACTCACCTTTTTCTCCGTAGTTACACTTTTTAGTGTCTTTCAGTTGATCTAGATCGTATTCTGACGGCAGAAGAATCCATAACTATCGCTTACAGTGTTTTTATTTAACGTGACCGTCTTTTTCCTGCATCAAAACTGCGGATGTAGGTCATTTGACGTCACGTCCGAAGTCCCTCCACCGTGTCTGTTTGCAAACAACAGTAAACTGAGCCCCTCCCTCTCAGGCTAATGGCCGCCTCGTTCTTCAGTCTATTCAGCTTCAAGCCTTCTTCAGAGCTCAGAAGCGGGTAAAAACCAAACCAGTATTAGCCCTGGTTTTCCAACAAGCACTATATTGAAGCTCTTATCTTTTCTTCGGTGCATCCGCCGTTTTTCTTTCTTTCTTTTTTTTTTTTTCTTTCGAGAGTTCGAGTGACTGGCGTCTGCTCCAATCATCGGCTTATTCCCACACAAGGTCATGGTCTTAGCTCTGTCATTGGCTGGTGATATAAACAGAAATCTCCACCTAGAAACGTCCAAAACACATAAAAAAAATACGAAAGAGCGAATTACAGGCAGGGGGAGAGGGAGATCTGTTCAAACTCATCACAGCACACGAGTTAAGGCCCAAAGGCGCGGTTTGAGACGGATTTCACTTGCACAAGTGTAACGTTTATTTTCAGGGAGGAATCTTTGGACTCTACCTTTAATTATATTCAAAACGTCATCTTGTGTGTTTGGGTGCCAGAGTAGGAGGACCAACATTCATGGTGGTAAAGTTAAGGTTTTTAGGATGCTAACAGACACTAGCGTTCAGAAAAAAACAAAGACTGTTAAAGCAACTCTTACTGATCTTGCATTTCAGAAAGCACAGCAAAATTATTTGAATATAAACATTCCCGCTTCACTCCTAAGACCCACCCCCCAATTCCGTCCGCTTCCTAATCCGGAAGCAAAGGTCTGACAGACAGGTTCCTCGGCCAATCCTAGCCGTGGGCCTCACTGCAATGATTGGTTGGAGTTTTCATTGAAAATTTAGAGCTTGGAATAATATTTTTTTTAATGAATGGTGGGTCTGTCTTGTATTTCAGAGTTCCATTACCTCATTCATGGCATTTTACCCTTTAAAAAAATAGTGTAACAATGCAACATCGGTAAGGGTTGCCTTATGGTTGAATGCAATAAAATGAAAAGTTCATAAAATATGAAATAAATACAGGCTACTGGCTGTTTAATAATCGATATACTGGAGTTATTTACAGGAGAAATTATTTGGATATCTATTTGTTACAGACTGAGCCTTTATTTTCATCCTTTAAAACCTCTTTCTTCTTCATCTTTTTTCCTGATGGGCAGACCCGGATGTGACAGAGGAAAAGGTTGTTTATGGGACTGAGAACAACAGCACCTTCCTGGAGTGCATCCCTCGCTCGCCACAAGCTTCTGTTACATGGCTCGTCCAACGCGATGACCGCAAAGAAGAGGTATGATCGCTAGTCACTGCAATCCTGTCATACTGGAAATTGAGATAATACAACGCACATGTGAGCAGATGAAGGAGCGAAAGCTTTGGAAGACAGCTGAAGGTTCGAAGGAAACTTTTGGCAAACAGTTGCCTGTAAAAGTGAGATTTGTGTGCGAGTTTGGCGTGTGGTTGACACTTTCGACAGCCATTTGACATGTGGTTGAAATTAAGCAGCTATATTTCAAAGCTAAATGCACAATTGCTCTGTCTGTTGAATAAACAGCAAATTCTTCACAAACCTCGACCACATGCCACCGATAGATCGAGTGTCGCTCAGTGTCTGCTGTGACTTAAACACAGAGCTGAGAAGTCGTTTAAAGCTCCATGTAGAGGATGATGTTGCTACCATCTTTCATCTGTTTGAGGTTACGTCCCTCCAAGCTCAAGTGAGAGCCTCAGTCAGCCATGCAAGTATTAAGGCATTACCAGCCCTCTCCATTTCCTTACAAATAAACATTTGGCTGCCACTAGCTGACAAGGTTGCCATGTTTGTGTTGGCACCAAGCGGCAGTTAGGCAGGCCGAGTCCGAAAAGGCAGCAGGCAAATAATCTATGGAATACATGTGCAGGGTTGGCGGAGACTTTGGGTGGAGATGGTAACAGAATGAAAGGAAAGGAAAAAGAAAAGGAAAACAAACTGAATTTCATGGTTCATTCTTGCCGTTGCAGTTCACGCTGAGAAAACAATACCAACAGCCCCCGTTCGCCCTCCTACTTTTTTCCCATGCCGCTCTCTGTCCAAATTCTCCTGATTTCTTTATTTTCACTGTGTGAGGCAGCTCTTAATGCCTTTCCTTCTCCAGCCATGTTTCAGAGAATGCCTTTGTAGCATTAAAGACCGGATAAACAGCTGCTAATTCAAGTCAAATAAGGATCAGAGTAGAATATTTGTGCTCTGTTAAGTCGTGCAATTTTCCAATTCGCTCTAGTTCAACAAACATGTTTGCAAATGTGCCATCATGATAATTTCCAGCTATTAATGCCATTAACTTGTTCTGTATATAATTATTTATGCAACCCTCTGCCTGTAAAATGTAGTTTCTTGCTGAAGTATTACAGTATGTGCAGATGAAATTCAAGAGAACTTAACACCAAACCAATGAACTTAATTACTTTACCCTGCACTGTAAAATATTTAACCTAAAAATACAGTTGTGTGAAAAACTATTGTCCTGTGAGTTCGGAGTTAACTCCCCGTTTGTTATCGGGGGGGTTTCTCTGCACTTTACAGGCCGTGTGTGTCCCCGACGCGCACTGCTGCAGCACAGCTGAGAAGAGCAGCTCGCTGTCCAGACACCAACAAACTGCAATCCGTGAAACTCTGAACTCACAAGACAACAGTACCCGTTCGTTCGTTCGTTCATTCTACTGGAAGTACTGGTGAAATGCAGGAGTTTTGCTGCAGATAATGCCTTAGAGAGAGGCTGCCCAATCTCTCCCATTATATGGATGTACGCCGAAGGGCGACTCAACGTAATATCTTCCAAGGATTCAAAGTGATACAGAAATTTTACTGGTGAGTAAATGCGCACATAAACCTCTAGAAGTAAGGTCCAGGTTGAAAAAAAAGAAAGTTATTCTTTAACTACGGTGGTTTAACCAGGCTGTTTAGTTCGCTTCGGTCACTGCAGGTTGAACGCAAACCGAAGCAAACAAAGGTGTGAAATTTTTCTGAAATCCCAGCCCAGTTGGACCGTGCGCTGGGCCATCCCGGCATGAATGCACCCCAACACAGTTCTCGTTATTGAGAAAGACACATAAGGATGTAAACTTTCAATACTGTAAGAGCAAGGATACAAGAAAAAAGCTTTTACAAACAAAAATTTCGTAGAAAAAGTAGTTGTTAGACTGGTTGTTTGTAGAATCCTGCTGTTCAGGGTTTGATGATTCAGGTATAGAAATGTAATCGCATGTTCTCCATCTTCCACTCTCAGGTGAAGCTGGACGATCGTGTGATGTCAACAGAGCAGGGTCTGCTGTTTCGCCGCCTCTTCCGTCAGGACGAGGGCCTGTACATCTGCCGCTCTCGGGAGCACAGCTTCACGCAGACGCTGGCCCGCATCACCCTCGAGGTCCTCCAGGGCGACACTGTGAACGAGCTCATGGCTCGCGACACCCCGGGCCTCTCCGACACGTTCAAAGACCGCTCGGCGGGAAGCTACAGGGCCTGGATGCCCTGCAGCACGTACAGCAGGGGCGGATCATCGAGCCAAATCGGCCAATCGCGCACGTGGTTCAAGGACATCATGCAGCTCATCGGACCCTCCAACCTGGCACACGTGGAGGAGTACTGTGAGAGGATGTGGTGCAACGACAAGCTCAAGAGGAAGCACAAGAGCATGCTGGAGAAATACCGCCAAGCCCAGGACAGCGCCAGGAAGGCTCGCAGCAAGAGTTCCGGTGAACGTAACCGAACACCGAGGGATCTCCGGGCGCGGGGGGAGTAACGAAGGAGAACGAAGGGCAAATTATTAAAGAGAAAAAGGACACATGAGATTAAGGTTCAGGACCAAATCGGAGGGGCAAACTAAAAAGCACTGTAGTAATGACGGTGGTGAGAATTCAGTATATGAGCCTGTTTTGACCATTAAATTGAAAAAAATTCTGAACTTAGTTTAGGACAAAACTGTTACGTCCACCTGAATATTTAGCAGGTGTGTGGAAGGAAATCACTTGAAGTGGAAAAAGCCTGCAGAGCGACGTCCTCCACACTCCGGTCATAAGAAAAACGTGTTGAAGTCCTCTGTAATTATGAAGGTTAAGATGTTGCATGTCGTGGCTGTAAGGAGAGACGAGAAAACAAGAGACTGAAATGCTGAACTGAACTGATTGCTGCAGATGTGATGATGATGATGATAAAGAAGAGACAATCTTTCAATTACACTCTGAGGATGCTTTTTGCAAATATTCCCTCGCACACATTTTGTCTTTGTGTGCTTTTGTTACTGAGATAAGAGACTCAGCTTTTGCTTCATCACATCATTCATCAGAGAAAATGTTGACAGAAAAACCTCCGGAACCTCAGATGCACGACCAGTAGCAGACGTTACCGACAGAAGAGCCTGTTTCATCTTTGCTTTTCATCTTCAGTCTTTTATGAACGCTTTTTTCTACAGCTCATGTTGAATTGTTAGCTCTCATTTGCAGATGTACTTCTGACACACTTCTCTACACCTATACACACACACATATATATACTGTTTGCTCATATTTTGGATGTTTTCCACACAATTTTTCCACTGGATTTGTCTCCTTTCACTCCTCAGTCATCGGTCCCACCTTCATCATCTTATTCTATCACTCACATTGACTGAAATCTCAGTAACTCAAAACCTCGAATCCATCAAGCTCAACCAGCTCAGAGGCAACCATGAGACGACTGTTGATGGTTCAACAGATTAAAGGCACATTGCTTTTATTTTTACTCCTGTGGATTAATATTTCTGTTAAACGCAGACTAAAGATCAAAGAGCATAACTCGCCTGTCCAGAGACGGATAAGGTTCAGTGGTTTGTGTTTAACACTTGCATCCAGCAGTATTTTCAGAGTTTCCTGTATTACCCTCCCCCCTCCCACCACCACTTTCCCTCCCTCTGCCATAGTTATTGCCCCACCCACTGCGTATTGTTTTACACATCTGGAAATCTTTTGTTCCATGTTAGTGTTCTCTCGGTGAGATATGCTCACATTCGGATTTTTAATGTCAGAGCAGTTTTGACTTTGTGTGCAGCAGATGATGAAAATTAAGCTGCACACCATAATAACGCCATCAGCCACAACATTAAAACAGCTACTGCCAACTACGGATCTATACTGAGCACGGGTATCGTTTGGTACCGGTTCCTAATCCTAACGATGCTGGGGCACCATTTGGATTCTGGACAAACGATACTGTCATTGATAGTTTTTGAATGTCTACCTAACCGTAGCGTAATCATGACACTGTCACATGATCACAGTCTGAACAATGTTCTCCACAAGATCTTTTAACATCTTGTAATGTCTTTATTGTTTACTTTAAATGATAGTATCAATAACAGTATCGATAAATATCGGTATTAAGAAATACTGATATTGGTATTGGTATCAATAAAATCATAATATACATCCTTACTGCCAACACTCTGATCCATCAGATGGACTTGGGTTCTACACACGTACGGTCATCCTCAAAGTTATTGATCCCTCCAATTAATGACAGACAGAAATTAACTGACAGTGAAAAACTGTGAGTTGAAATTGACAAAATAATTAATAACAATTCTATGAAAATTATGACATTGATTTTGAATTGTGGTTTGAAAGAAATATTGAAAACAAACACACAAAAAATAAAACAAGTAAGCAAGCATGACGGGGCTCTAAAGCTAAAATTTACCCTCAGTGTTGCTCATCAATCACTGCAATCAGGTGTTTCCTGTAATGTTCAAAAACACTTCTACACTTGTGGACAGGTATGTTGGTCCACTGTTTGTGGGAAAAGTGCTCTAATGTGTCTGGCATAGTTTGGTTTGGTTGCTTTTTTTTTTTTTTTTCAACTATTATTTTCAACCACAATTCAAAAGCAATATGTATTTCACTAAATTCAAATTTTGCAAATTTTTATTTATTATTAGTTTCTTTTGTTTCCTGTTATTTGAATTACTATTGTGAATTCAGCCTTTTCTTAACTTGGATGGTATGGATAATTTTGAAGACGACCGTAGGTGCGATGTGGTTTTGGGTTCAGCTTCAATGAGGCTATTTTTTCTCAAACAGGCGTGAGGAGGTTAAGTCAATACCTTGAATTGTTTGAGTTCCTCAGGCTGTTGGTGAGTGGCTTTCAGCTGGCTTCAGAGAGGCAGCCAGGGAGGATCAGACTCAACGTTTAGTTGGGTAATACAGGACTTGAGGTTTTCCAACAAAACTTCATCTTGTAACGTTACTGTCAGTTGTTTCAGTGTTCCTCAGTGTAATCCACACTAAGTCTCACTGATATTCACCGTAGACGGGTGTATATAGTAATTACTGTATAGCTCAGTTAATGCATGTTATTATTTTCATTATTCCAGCGATTGCTTAGTTTTTAAAATATCAGGAAACAGTCAAATGTATCCTTAATAATTATCTGTGTTTTCAGTCGTAAAACTAGCTTTTATGAAAACATAAGAAAATAAAACCATCCATTAAAGATTAATGACATAAGCCCACTTATTTTAGACCTCACCACCAGATTTAACAATCCACTGAGCTCTTTTGTTCCCCACATTTTCTCGGTGTGCTGAGGCTGTGCAGTGATAACAGAGGGAACAATAGAGGGGGTCAACTGTAACAACCCGCTCTGCTTGTGCTTTCTGCTTTGTAAATACTAGTTATACCAGCTTTCATGTCCTGGTTATAGAATAATCTGGTTTAATATCGTTACAAACTTTGTTGTCAAAATATGAGTTTTCTGGTTTATTGAACCGAAACAGAATTTTCTCTCCAGATTAGGAGCTGGAAAAAGAGAGGGTTAAAGTGGTGTAAAAGAGTGAATGTGTCAGCAAAGGAAGGGCAGAAAAAAATACAAACCATTTACTGCTTCTCTGTCTTAGATTTAGTGCGATAACAGCACCATATTCTCTACATCCTTTTTAAAAACAGGGCACACTATGTCAGAACTTTTAAATCCATCACAAATCCACTGGAAATAATTACTGTAAAATAAACATACGCTCTTATCTGTCTTAAGATAAGACCCCAAAATCGACAAAAAAAGCTTATTATAAGCCAGAAAAGGTAAAAAAAAACAAAAGAAAAAAATCAAGCATTGGTATCAGCCTGAACTGCATGTGGATGTAAGACTTTTTTGGAGCTCTTATAATTCAAAGAAATTATGTAAAATTATGAATGTTGTATTATTTTTAGATCCATCTTTACTACATTAAAAAAAAAAAAAAAAAACTTTACCTGTTAGAATACAAAAATAAAGTCCAGAAAACTGTATTTACAGTATGTGGCCCATTTTGTTAGATTTTGACATGCAATAACATTAAAAAGCATGCACATATTTAGAGTGTAGCAATGGCAGTTTGCTTAAGGATGACATCAGCTAGAAATCTTTACCTTTTCATACTGGTCCCAAATAATGATAATGTCTAACCTGGGTGTGTGATGTGTCAACTAATCCATGTACTGTACCTGTACAGTACATGCTGAGGAAACTTTCTCTGATTGTTAATGGTAAGCAACAGCGCACTGTTGCTATGGCAACTTATTGGCCTTCATGGGCTTCTAAGTCAGGAAAACAACTGAAGATGGGCAAATACAGGAGTTGGACTTGTTTGCCTAAAGAAAGGTACTTTTGTGTGTAAGCATCTTATGAGGACTGTATTTGAAACTCCTTAAAGCCCCTCAGCACCTAATGAGTAGATTTTTCTAGCACTTTAAGTGCTTTAAAAAAGTGACACTTTTCTTTTTTAACCCTTTTTTTTATATCACATTTTACCACATGGTTTAGTTTAGTCATGTTTTCTTGAAAAATTGACTGATGTGTTTTTAAACTCGACCGATTTTGTGTAAACTTTGGTCAAGTACTGTGTCTGTGTCAGCTTCTGCTTCTCTACGTTATCAATTACTGTCGGCAGAAAAATAAACCTAAAAAACTGTGTTTGAGTAACTTTTGTAACTATGTTTATAGTAGTAACAGTGTCTGAACATATGAGTTTTCATTTGACCACAGAATGACCGAAGCAAACGTTGCCTCTCGCTGAGCGGTGCTTTGAGGCTGAACTCATGCAGTGATTTACACTATATGCAGTTATTTGTGCATGTTCACTATATAAATCCATCACATGCTGTTTTGGTACAGCTGAGGGAATTTCTTCACAGTGTGACATTTTATGGTTTTAATTTAGGGTGCATTCATGCTAGGCAAGTACAGGACCTCGGTCCGATTGGGCGGGGATTTCTGGAAAATTTCAGACTTTTCTTTGCTTCAGATTGTGTTGAAACTGCAGTAACTGAAGCGGACCAAACCGCCTGGTTAAACCAACATAGTTAAACAACTGCCCACTAGGGGGCGACGCTCCCCAATTCAACCACTGATGATGGTGAAAAAGCAGGAAGAAGAAGAAAACTGGACTTCATGATTAAAGTGGAAATCTTTCTGTTTCTTATTTGCCCACTCCATCTCTGTCTACACATTTTCCAGGTGTTTATCGTTGTTGTTTGGACCTCAGCTTCTTCAAAAGCTGTTTGCTCCATTTTTCCTCTGACCCAAATGATAATCTACCCCACTTCCTTCTACTTCTTCTTCTTCTGCTTTATTGCGGTTGACAAGTGTCACTTCCATTCGGTGCGCTGGATAGTCCCATAGTCCGTTTGCAAGTGAACCGAGACCCCCGGCTTTCAGGTGGACCAGAGTACGCTTCTTTGGTGCGCACCAGAGTACAGTTGGTGTTCAGACTGCGCCAAACAAAGCCGACTATCCGTGGAATTGGATCACGATCCATTTGAAGTGGACCAAATTTCCAGAGTTTGAATGCACCCTTAGTGTCCAGCTACAGTGTTCACTGCAGTTTATCTGGTAACGTCTGACACTGACTGGACTTGCAGACTTGTTGCTGCAAAGGTTTGCTATTTATATTGTGATGCTCTATAGACAGAGTGTGTCTCAATCAGCACACTTGCATGAGTGCACTGGAATTCAGTGCACAGTGCGCACAGTGCACCTCTGTAGTGCACACTATCGTGGGTAAGTGCTGTCTGGATGAAACACTGCACTGACCAGAAGTGATGGACTAGCATGTGCTAGCTCTACTGAGCCGGTATCAATCACCAGATCATAGCCGTCACGGGGGGAGTGAACCACTTGGTAGCATGCCACAATATACATTAGAAATTATTAGGGTGCTACAATACTTGTATTCATATGCAACGGAACCGTAAGGGTGTATCGAACAAGCACTGTGTATCAAATATCGAACAATACCAAATTTGATCAACTTGTGTTCTGATGATGAGCTCAGTGGATGTGGGTCTGCGGATCTGTGCTCAGCTATTCAGATCTGGCATTTGGAATTAATTTGGTTTTCACATGTAGTATGGTCTTGATCGGGGTGCCCAAGTCCGGTCCTAGAGTGCTACTATCCTGCAGGTTTTAGAACACCCTCTCCAACACACCTGAATCAAATGGTCAGTTACCTCCTGCACGTGTCACTCGGCTCTGCAGAGGCTGGTAACGAGCCATTCATTTGATTCAGGTGTGTTGGAGAAGGGTGGCAACCAAAATGTGCAGGATACTGTACAGTAGTTGCTCTCAAGGACTGGACTTGGGCACCCCTGGTCTTGATGGTAAGCTGTTGAGGACAAAAGCACAATGGGTTAAAAAAAGGCTTTTTTTTTTTTTCTTTTGTATCAAAAAAGTACAGAATTTTTGACCATTGTTAGGGCAGAATCCAGGTACTTTTAAGAGCACTGAATGTTTGTTAAAACCGCACTTACACTCAAAAGTAGCTACGTAGTGCAAGCGTTCTGACTGAGACACGGCCATAATGAAGCAGCTGGTTTTAGCCAGATTGTTGATATTTTAAAAACTGACTACATCCCATATTGTTCACAACAACTCTACATGAATGAGAAAAGTCATTGAAACATGATGGTTTCATTTTAAAGGCAGAATCTGGAGTTTTCCCCCTGAAAATAAACGCTAGACTTGTGAGAGTGAAATTGGGCTTTATCCACACCTTTGGTCCTCTGCTTTCATGTGGCGGTGCAGTGAGTTTTGTCTGCAACTCCCTCTAGTATTTCGTTTTTTGCCTTTGTTTTGATGTGTTCGGGACATTTCTGGGCGGGGATTTGCATATTTTTCTCCAGCCAATGTCGGCAAAGGCCTGGCGCTTTGGGGGGATAAGCTCGTCCATTGGAGCAATTTTTTTTTTTAACATCGACTGGAGCCAGATTCCACCAGATGACGACGACTCCTGATTCTACCTTTAAATGAGATTTAACATTTACAGAAAATGATCTGTCTCTGAAGTTGTGAGCCGTCCATTGAGCACATTATTATATTAAAGCTGAAAGGTTAAATAAGCACGTTTTCTTTTGTATGTTTTATTTTTAATCAAAAACGTAAAGTGAAGATTTTGAGTTCAGACTTTAAGCCCAAAATGCAAACATTTAACTGAACATCAACGTAGTGAACTGTTATGGCAAATTGTTAGCTGGTCACGAGGTCTCTGACACGACATTAAAAATGTATTCGGTTTCTTTTTAACTGTCTTTTTACTGTGCATGCTATGAACTTGTATGCTATTTAATACGATTAAAAGTTGGTGTTTTTAACAAAACGTTGATCCCCAAACATCATTTAATGTATGTTGCATCCTTTCAGCTATTGTGTTGCAAAACTCAGCAGTGATATAAACACACAAACAGCAGTGCTGTGAAATCAGCCACTCCTCAAAGCTGTGGTGTTTACTGCACTGAACCCCACACACACACTGTTTAGTGTAAAATCAACAACACGCAGACTCCACACCTGCAATGAAGCTATTTGGCCCTAAGTCCTGGTGTGCAGAAGACTGGCTCTATTTCCCATGTCTTTCTTCTGTTACATCCAAATGTGTCTCTATGTGCGTGTGAGGGCCAAGATATTCTTGGCTGGAATGCTTGAAAAGAAAGATAATTTATCTTCCTTGCTTGTAAAGGCAATTGTATTTAGACTGATGGACTCATACTGAAGTCATGTGCATGTGTCTTCCATGGTAAGAAGACACACACAGGCTTTGGAGGTCCTGCAGTATTACAGTAGAGGAAGAAGGAAACGTGTGTGCAAGAGGTTTGAGAATTACGGGCCCACTGTTGACCCATTACGTTACCCAGTTACTGCCTGGCCATGCGTGTGATTGGAGGGTAATTGGGCTGTAACATCTGTGGATATGTGAAGTAACAAAGGCTGCTTGTCATTTCAGCAAACAGACCAACTCATAAAAATCCAACCTGCAACCGTACCCACTAAACGACTTCACACCCCGTCAATACGTAGCTGCAACCACGACACACACAAATGAGTTTTTATATAAGACGTGGAAAAGGGTTTTTTTTTTTTTTTTTTTTTTTTTTGGGGGGGGGGGGTCATGGTGGGTTAAATTAAAATATGAAACTCTTTTTATAATATTTTTTCATATGACCAGTTTTCAAACCCTGTCTCACTCCAGAATGTGTACTAAGTGTGTTTGGCCACAGCACATATGTAGCAGAGTCAGTGTTGCCGACTTTGTTGCCATATTTAGGGAGTTTTCAGACCCTCTAGAATTTTTTTTTTAAAAAGCATGTAGCAACAAATCTAATGACTTTTTCTGGTGGTACTGGAGACCGACATGAAAGCACCTATCGTTTACTCTAACAACGGGAGCAGGCCCGTCCCTCCTTCAGATACAGAGGCTCGGTCCTCGCGCAGCAGCCGTCTCTTCCTCCAGCTGCAGTCAGAATAGGAAACACGCATCTCTGCCCTCTGAACCAACTAACGCTCAAAGATGCCACTGATCCTGCTGCCCTGGCTTACTGTCAGATAATAATGCTTATTAAAGGTTGAATATGGAATACAGACAGAACAGTGACATCACGTGTGTCTAGGTTGTAGTTGCAACGGCAGAAAAGCAACTCCAGCCCTTTGGTTGCAATGCTCAATGCTGATGCAACAAGCTTGGGACCAGCAGTCCCTGCACCATGTCCAACATGTATTGCAGAGGAGTTTGTAACTGACCGCTAACGTTAGCCACGTTAGCAAGTGAGTTAGCTTACCGATCCAGGAGAAAAGTGTCCATTTCTTCGTTTTGATGCCATGGAAAATGTTTATGTGGGTCCATCTAGTGTCGTCTTTGCCTAAATTTGCTCCAGTTTTTGCTCTTCTCATGTCACTCCTCTTCTGAGACGGATAACGATATCTCCGAGGCTCTGAAGCAGCTGCTTGACTCGCCGACTCCACAATTTTCCCCAGTGCCAGCCTAGCTGTGCTGAACATACAGTACTATTGCCACACAGTGATCGCCTGTGGCAACCCTCAATGGTGGCTTGTATTGACTTGTAAATGTAATATAGGCCATTGTCAAACCTGTTAAAATTAAGTTTATATTTATTTTCAGGCTAAATATACATTTTTTAAGGAAAAGCTGCACTTTCATTCTGCAACCCTCCAAATGCCACATGGAGGTATTATTATTAAGCAACCAACTGCAACTATGTTTTACACCAGCTCCGGTTGTCAGGACCCACTGCCCTGCATGTCTTGGAGGCAACCATAATTTTTCGCACCTGAATCAAATGATTGGCTTGTTTGAAGGCCTGCGAAGAACTTGACAGGGAAGTTCATGAATCTGAGGCCTTGTCCTTGCGTAGCAGAGTATCTCATAAATCGAAGATATTTTCCTATGATTTGGCCTGTCTTCCACACACAAATGCAGATTTTTGGCATCAAAAACTTTTCTTTTAAAAACTCCGGCCAAAGTGAAGATTCGCATTTACCTCTGTTTATGCAACTGCGTGTGGACATCAGTAACTGGGGTTTTAATATTTGAAACATTACTGTCTGTGACAAAATATGCTCTGACATCACGTGTGACCTTACAAAGGGTCTGCTCCATCTGCTGCCCAGGCAAACAAGATGCGAGTTGGGTTGGTGGAGTTTTCACTTGGTTTAAAATGGGCGATCAGCCAGATGACCTGCTCATTCTGTTCTGTTTTATTGACTTTGCTCCCAAAGATCCGTGCTTCATTGATTTGTTAAAGCGTCTTTACACTGCAAACACTTTCCCTTCTATTTAAGCAGCAAACACTGTTTTAGGTCTTTTTCACACATATTTGGGTCGAGCCAGGTGCTGCCGCAGCAGTGAAAAGGTTACGATATTTCCATTTTCAATGGAGCTACGTTTCACATCTGCTTTTTTATCACTGTGTCAAGTAGTCGCCCTACAGACTGGAGCGTTGTGTATCCATGGCAACCAGAAGTAGACGCTTCCCACCTGTAAAGTCTGGCTGTGTTGTAAACAAAACGCACGTGAATGATGTAGCGTGTTAAAAATGAGACGGTTGCGTGTGGAGAATAAGTTATCATATGGAGGCGGCAGATTTCCAGACGAACCAGAGCAAGACACAGATTGATTCTCTTGAACCGCAAAGTCCGACCATATGCAGATATTATCAGCAAACAGCCAGGTACCGGTGAGTAGTAAACATGAACGTTAACGCTTAGCCTGCTAGCCCTTGTTGGTGGTAATTTGTCCAGTGTTCATGAATGCCCCGTTGGTGTTAACATTAGAAATGCATTAGTAGCTAGCAGACACAAAATGATACTGTGGCAAGGTATGCAACAGAAGGCCCGGGCGGGATTTGATCCCCAGACTTCCGGATGAAAGTCATGTGCTCTGACAATTCAGCCAAAGGGACAACCCTGTGGCTAAGTATTTGGGGCGCATGATCAATCGGAGGTATAGTGACAGGACCCCACACTGTCACATCTCTCCCCCTCTTTCCACAAGCACGTCCTCGTGCTCCGCGCAAGTTGCCACCAGTTTTGAATCCATGGACTGTTAACCAGCATTGTGCATGGATCCTGCCGACAACGCCAAAATGTGGCAAGGTACGCAGCAGAGGACCCGGGCGGGGTTTGATCCCCAGACGCCCAGGTGAAAGTCATGTGCTCTGACCATTCAGCCAAAGGGACATCCCTGTGGCCAAGTAGCCAGGGCGCATAGTGACAGGACCCCACACTGTCACAATACTAAACGTTACAGTTAGGCCGTGTAACCCTGTTATTTGTAATAACACTGTCGATTAGAAGGTTATTCCAACAGTACAGCTGCCTACGGACACCTGTTTTGTTCAAAAAGGCGGAGTATCTGGGATTTAGGTCGAGCTAAAGTTGGTGCGCGTGCACACATCACTCACGCCGCAATTCAGGTCGACGTAAGCTGCTCCGAAGCCCCCCCATTCAGCTGGTCCGAGAGCGGGCGAGTTAGGTCGACTATAAGCGCGAGTGGCGTGTTCACACAGACCCTGTTGCACCGTGTTCAGTACCAAAACCAAATTAGGCTAACCTAAATGGGTCCTGTGTGAAAACGACCTCAGAGTGTTGATTGAGAACCATTCATTTATTCATTTTTTTTTGTTATACTTGTATGATCCCCGAGGGGAAATTAGGGCTCTGCATTTTACCCATCTCTGTACTGTGAGTATCAGAGAGCAGTGGGCTGCTACTTAAAGCGCCCGGGGAGCAGTTGGTGGGGGGTTAAGGACCTTGCTCAGGGGTCCACAGTGGTTCACCCAGGAGTCTTGTCGGGGAATCGAACCCGGGTCCTCCGAGCCCAAGCCCACGACGCTACCACTGGGCTATCCACTCCCCAATTTTTAGTTTAGGGTGATCAGTTAACCTAACATCATGTCTTTGGATGGTGGGAGGAAGCCGGAGTACCCGGAGAGCACCCACGCATACACGGGAGAACATGCAAACTCCACACAGGAAGGCCGCTGTTAGAACTGTTCGAACCCCCTCCCCAGCCGGGACTCGAACTATAGAACTTAGTCTAATTAAGAATATAGCACATGAAAATATTGACCGTTTTTATTTTTTTTTTTGCTGTTAGAAACATATTTAGGGTGTGTCTCCCCCCCCCCCCCCCCCCTTTTTTTTTCCATTTCCCACATTATTCCACTCTGCTGCAGTGTCTGTATGTACTAGGCCGACTATGTAAAGTAGTTTATGACGTCATCTAAATTCTTTTAGCAGCCAGTAGCTATTTTTCTCACTGAGGAGGTGGCAACATTTAAAAAGGCTTAAAAACTGGAAGATGTTTTTGTATGGGGCTAAAAGAATCTTAAAAATCTTCAAAAGTTTTTATGCTATGGAACAGGAAAGATAATGTAAGTTACTGCAGAAAAGTTGCACATTATGTTCAGTAAGTAAGGGGGGAAAAATTGAATTCAATGAAATGTTTTTAAACCCAATATCCTGTTCTTTTGAACAAAAACACCTTCAAAAATATAAAGTTAATCAGATTTAGACACGAAGCCAGTATCTGAAGCGGAATTGACAAGCATGACATCACCAAATAGAAATAAAAGAGTGTCTGGGTTAAATAAGAAACACGTGTAGTGGAAATCATAGCCATATAGGGCAGGCATGATCTGCGGTCAGTGTGAGACCTGACGCTTTCCAGCACACAGACATGAAAAGAAAACCTCATGCCTTCAGTCAAGATCACTGAGCTCAATAGACTTCACCCGTGAGTGCGATCAGCAACAAAAGGAAAGTTGTTTGTAGTCCAAAAGACAAAAGCATCCCAGCCGAGGTGGGAAACTACCTCTGAAATTATAATCTTATGAGCTGCTTGAATGAACCTAAATGTGAGATTATAGAGCAGATTTATCCCTCAGTTTTAAATGTATAGCTTCTTTGAATGCATGTGTAACAGCCCTCGGCATCAAAAAGGAGAAGAAAGCTTCTGACGGGTGCAGGGGTTTATTGGGAAACATCTGGGCGTGCAGGAAACTCCTGATGCTCCCACGCTATTCATAAGCACCGGAAAACTATAACAAAAAAAATAAAATAATACATTTATCCTTCAAACAAGCTTCACGTAACATACACATTTGTACAGTTTACCCCGCTCCGCTGCCAAGGGTGCAAAATGAAAACAGCTTTATCCCGTCTTCTCACGAGGCACAGCAGCCGATAGCAGTTGGCTAAAATAACATGGAGCAGCAGTGTAAGGCAAAATAACGGACAAACAGGTCACAGAACAAACAAAAACCCAATATGACACACACCACGAGGAAATATACATAAATCAACACTCACATAGAATGAAAACCTTATCTCCGCAAAACAGCAAGAACATATTTAGTCCGGGGCACGCACAACGAGCCACACAACAACAACCGGCACACACCCCACCAACAAACAAACAAACCAACAACAACCCGCAAAACAAAAAACAGCAAGCATAACGCCAATATGGCTATGATCCTTCTTAGCCTCGTCCCCACCCCTTAACTCACAACACCCCCCTTCGGGTCAACCCACCAACCCGCCCAAGCAATTAAATGCCATTTTCTTGTGGACACTCATAGAATTCTCCACTGCAGAACGCCTCAAACACTCCGCCACCAGCCCAAATCCCAGCGCCCAAGGGCGGCCGACACAAAAAAAATCAAAACAGCATCCACAAGCACTAGCAGCGGAATAGTCCAATTGGCGCCCCAACCCCCCCACCAGGAGCAGAATTCCATGTTATTCCAAAACCTCCAAGCCACCAGCAGCCTTACTATAGCTTTGCCCTATCACACCTGGCCCCCCCCGAACATAGCACCCCCAAAACACAGACTGCCGACGCAGAAGCCCATATCTCTTGTCTTTGCGCCCTGCGACAAAGACCAAACACCACCCCCGCCCAGCCCGGAGTTCACATGCGCTTTCCTCTGTGGACGCCCAGCCCACCCCATTATTACCAATCTGCACACTACTCCCACCAGCACCCAAATCCATTCTGTCGGTGCGGCCCGGGGCGGAACCTGACTGCATTTTGGCACCTACACCCCCCCCTCCCACCGAGCGCGCAACAGCCCCCGCAGCCAGCTATCTAATGCCACTTTGATCTGATCTCCCTTTTCGACCACAACATAAATCCTTCCTTTCATAGCCAAAACCACTTATCTCCAAAAAGTAATCACTTCACCTTCAACACTACCTTCCACCGGCCCACCAACCAATGGGCACTCGCTTGCCATACAAGCACTTCCCCCCTTTCCGAACCCCACATTACACGGCTCACCCTCACACCCGGGAGCCGGATTAATTCCTAATAACCACTCTTCCAACCCCCCCGGCTAGCCTAGTGCATCATCCCACCATCCCCCGCGAGCCCCCCCCGCACCCAGCAACACCACACAGCACTATTCCTACTAGTGTCGTCACTACCTATCGTACTTTCCTCTGTGGGTCGGGTGGAGTTCGGGGTTCCTGGTATCGCTGCGCAACCCTTGGGTTCTTGCCACAAAGCTGCTAACCTCACCATGCCACCCAAATTCCAGATATCCTTTGGTGGCCATTGGCACATCCTAAGCAGCGCCGAACTGCCATTCTATACTCCTGGTCCTTTTCCACCTACCCCCCCCCACCACCTAATGACCTTTAATTTTAGCCACGCCTTGCAAGACCCCGGGTATAAGGCCACAAACCAGCTACAACACTAGTGGACACCCCGGACTTGTTTACTGGTACCTTCCTATTTTATGACCCATTTTTGTTAAATCCACTTTTATGGGCACCAGTCCACGCTGAATGCCAAAACAAAAGCCCGGCATTTCTTTCACTGTGACTCTGAAAACTCTACTCCCTCTTCTTCCGGCGATTGCAGACTGTAATGCCCAGCGTCTAGCAGGCGCCACCATACCCCAGGCATGCCGGCTAATATCCCACCCCTCAGCTCGCGGGTGTGGCCACAGGGGAACTCCCAGTCTCCGTGTGCTACTAGATTAGTCCCGAGCAACCAGTTCTGGCACGATGGGCTCAGCGCGACAAATAGTTGGACTAATTTATTGCCATTCCACACCAACACTTTTGTTTTATGAGATAAAAAACTTTGTGCCCTAGGCCTATAGCCTAACATTAATATTTTTCCCGCCTTCTGGAGGCTTTAGCTTATTAAGCCTGAACTTCTTTTGGCTAGCTTTGCTTGGGACTAGCAACATACTTATTAACTCATCCACACACACTCATTCACCTAGCAGCATTTTATGCGCAACTAAGCCTCCACGATCACCCACATTTGCATTTGGCCATTTCATCAACCTCTCGCCTCTCAACAAACCACACCGCCCCATTTACACCCAGCACCAACCCAGCTGCAAAATTCATCATATCGCCTAAACATGTGTGGCACGAAAAACAAGCTCAGCTCGGTCATTTGGTGTCTCACGCGTTCAGCGTTATTTCACTCTTTGGAGACCTTGCACTTGGGTTCATCTCTTTTTTGTTTTATCCGATAACTCTACCTCACCTCATTTTTTATTGAACCTTTTCCTTCTTATATTTAGTTTTTTATAATTTGCTTTTTGCTTTCATTGCTAGTTCCTTCTTTTGCATCGTGGCTCGGAATCTAATCCTCTTTAGTCTCCCCACCCCATTATCATTCTACTCCTTTCTCTCTCTTTCTTCAAAATCACCTCTCTCTTCACACGGCCCCTCGGGCCTATTTTAGGTCCCTCTTTTTTCCCTATATTTTCTATTGCCCTTTAGTTTCGCTTCACCCTTCACTCTTTTTTCTTTTTTTTCCTCTCCCATCTTTTTGGCACCTTCCACAAAAAACACACTACTCATGTTATAAACAAATGCACTGCTAATACTTTCAAGCTCAGACAATTTACCCTTTAAATAATTGCATCAGTTCAGTGGTAAAGACTTTAGGACATAGCGTCAATTCCAGCTTAGTTGTTCAACTTTACAACAATGAGCATTTACATCACAGAGAAACTATAAATTCTGTTTTAGTGAAGTATCAGTCCTTGACTTGTTATTGGCCAAGGATGTGGTTTTAAAACCACCACTAAATCAACCTGCTCCAGACAGGTCATGAGATTAGTCCATGGGGTCTGATGATGTCACTCGAGGCGAGTGGGTCTTTTACTCACAGTTCAATGCAATGATGACGCAGTGGGATAGTTCATGTGCGGCGTCTTCTTTTCACTATGATGCCTCAAATGTAGCGTCGAGTTTTCACTGTAACAGCCCTCGGCATCAATAAAGGAGAAGAAAGCTTCTGACGGGGCAGGGTTTATTGGGAAACATCTGGGCGTGCAGAACTCCTATGCTCCCACGCTATTCATAAGCACCGTAAAACTATAACAAAATAAAATAAAATAAATACATTTGATCCTTCATACATAGCTTCACGTAACATACACATTTGTACAGTTTACCCCGCTCCGCTTCCAAGGTGCAAATATGAAAACAACTTTATCCCGTCTTCTCACGAGGCACAGCTAGCTCGATTAGCATGTTGCAAAATAACATGGAGCAGCAGTGAAGGCAAAATAACGGTACAAACAGGTCACAGAACAAACTAAAAACCCTTAATGTATGGACACACACACCAGGTAATATTATGACGATAAATCAGATCACCACATAAATAAAACCTTATCTCCCCAAATAGCAGGGCAAGTTTAACATCATTTCCAGTCCGGGCACGCACGTCTATACGCAGCCACACAAACAATCACAGAGCTTGCGGTCACTTACAGCATGAAAACCGTCATGGGAACAAATAGAAATGTGGCTGCATGCATCATGTGAAAGTAGAGCCTGAACTATATATCTCATCAAAATGATGCAACCTCAGACAGTAAGTAGACTTTCTAAACTGGAAAAGTAGGGTAAAGAAACTGGGAATAGTCAGTTTTCAGCAACAATCACTCAAGTAGATTTTGAACCAAAGTGTGTATATTTTACTGCATTTGCTGTCATATATAGTTATTTAGATTGCTTTCCTTTTCTATATCAAGCTTTTTATTGGCTGAACTCCAACACTGCATTATCCTCTCAGCTTTGGCCTTTATGGCTCTAAAATGTATTCAGTATTGACTAATTTTGTGCTATTAAATGTGAATTATTCTAATACATCTTTTGCCGTGGTTATGTGTATAAGATATTTTAATAACTGAATAGTCTATTTCCTTGTATTTTCCTTAGGTTCAGATTACTCCAGAATAAGAGAGTGGAAATGTAGCGCACACATAAAACCTCAGGACAAAGTTGACAAAGTTTGGTCTATGAAACCCCTGATAATTCCCAAGTACAAATTTATATAAATTAGTAGAGCTCTTAGCATTAATGCATTAATCGCGATTAGTTAAAACGAATCCATAACAGGGTTATTATTTTTTAATCGCATTTCAAATTTAAGCCGTTTTGTTCCTTTGATTATCCTGGAGTCAGCCCCTTCAGGCCATATTGTGAAGCGGTAAAAAGTGATGGATAAGGGGGAAAAAATATTTAGGAAAAAACAAATTTTGCATGGTAGCTTTGGCCTGCCTTGACTTGGTCTAGAAAAGTTTGGCCCCAGGCTAAACTTAGTTGCCAACCCGTGTTTTAGACTGTCCTGTTTGTCATAAGCGAGATAGAAAT
Organism: Atherinomorus stipes; assembly: GCA_023101725.1. Taxonomy (NCBI): domain Eukaryota; kingdom Metazoa; phylum Chordata; class Actinopteri; order Atheriniformes; family Atherinidae; genus Atherinomorus; species Atherinomorus stipes. Next base: position 1,362,197 of record JALJCO010011378.1, on the reverse strand, counting down.
TTCCTATCACTGATACATATCACTTTATTGCTGTTATTTCCAGCTAGAAATTTTAGGATTGTTTTTCTAATGGTGCTATTGTTTATTTTAAAGCAGCTTAAGAGAGTGGCCTGATATATTTAATCTCTCAAAGTAAGCACCGCATTACTTTATTCTTCCTAGTATTTGGAAGTTGGTCTACATGCACTTTTATAAAATAGTAAAAAAGTTCAAAAAGAATACCTTTTTTTGTTGATTTGATTCCCAATGAAGACTATGGTGAAATATTATGGGCTAAGAACTGCCTTGATATGCAAAATAACAGAATATTACACATGCAATTTAAACCCGATTAATCGCAGTTAACTATGGCTTCTGCGATTAATCGCAATTTTTAAATTAATCGTTTGACACCCCTATAAATTAGATTTCGGCATCATAACACCAAACACCAAATCTTAATTTTCAAGCATATTTTTGCCAGGACCAAAGTAAATCCTGAAGCTGTTGGTGTTAATGCACTCAGTCTAAACTGGTTTAGGATACTTATGTTCACATTATAACAGTTTTACAGTTTGTGCATCTGTAAATGCATTCAGCTTAGTGATGAATTTCAGCAGGGGTAGGCAACTCCGGTCCTCGAGGGCCGACATCCTGCAGGTATTAGGACTTTTCCTGCTGCAACACACCTGACTTAGATCAATGGGTAATTAGCAGACTTGTGCAGCCGAGCTCTGGACATCAGGTGGTTGTTAAAGCAGGGAAGCCCTGAAGACCTGCAGGATGCCGGCCCTCGAAGACCGGAGTTGCCCACCCCTGAATTACAGGATATAAAGTTAAGACTCACAATAAAGGTGACCTGACCAAAAAATACACAGTATTTATACATTTTGATTTATTTTATGCTGCTTTTACCGCAGATTCCAGATTCTGATACCAACATTGGCATCAATATCAATCGATACTATTTGAATAACATTGATGCTTTAATTTAAGTCTTGAAAACTATCAGAATCTTCATAAATGAGGAGGATAAAGTGGATTTTGGTGGATTTGGTTCACTGCTGTGACAAGGCACCTACACGACCAAAATCAGCTTGTCTCACCAACATAATGCCAAATTTGGATTTTTATGGTGATTAATAACTTTGTTGTTTATGTGTTGAAAAGTTTTGCATTAATTTCACAGATTAATCTCTTTGATTAACATATCAACCCCTTAAGGATTTGACGGCCCGGAACCGGCCGTCTCATTGTCGAATATTTTATGTCAAATGCTTCTGACAAGAAATAGGCTTAGTTTACCTTTACAGAAAGGAATTTTATGCATGTTCTTCATAAGGTTAATTAATGAAATGGATTTCAACTTGGAGAGGTCATTTTACAGGTTGAATAAAATAGGTCAGGATCCTAAGGGGTTAATGTTGACAGCCCCAATAAAAAAATATCTCATCGGTATTGGCGCTGCTCGCCCTTTATATACTTGATATCGTATCCATATACCAAATCACACATCTCTTTTACTCCATCATATAACATCAGAGGTTCCAACTTATTCTCCCTGAGGACCTTTTTCATGCAAAAGCCATGGACCCCCTTCGCTTTGCTGAGACCATGCTTGCTTTTATGCTTTAATTTGCAATCTTCTCCCCACAAATGAAGCATTCTGGCTGATTCCTGTTCTTTGATAAAGCCAAAATGTAACCAACCCAAAATGATATCAAACTTAAGCTGATACACCTCAACTCACCTCTCTGTGGCCATAACTAAGTTTTATTCACACTGGCTCTTAATGGCCCAAGCTTTGGGGACCCCTCTTGTGCTCTCTGGGGACTCCTTTGGAGGGGTCCAAAACCCCACATTGGGAACCACCGTATACATTATAACCTCTAGAAAATGTATGCCTCAAAAATGCTTCAACAATGTTGCTTAAGAGAATTTATAATAAATTAATATCTGAATCTGAATTTGGCCTCTGTTCATATATGTGTGAGTTTCAGTCTGAGCAGATGATGTCATCATACACGCTTGCCCTTTGATTACCCTCCTATTTGCTTTAAAATAGCAGAGAACATAAATGCTGTGCAGCCTTTTAAGTAATAGGTTCCTAGCATCCAGTTATACAGTCTATGTGCGTATGCTTGGAAGACGTGCATGCCTGAGCAGTCCGGAGGGAGCCAGCTGCAAAGGCTTTGACTTTGACTGATGAAGATTAATCTGCAGAGACGGGGCTGGCCGAGATGGAAAGATGTTGAACTGATATTTTACTTTAGAGCATTCTTGTTTCTACAGGATGTTCTAAAGAAGGAAAATATCAGCAGTTAGTAAAAGAGCAGGATGCCCTGGGGCCTCAAAGCAACATTGTTAAAAATCCACAAATCAGTTTTATGGCTAAAGCAGATAAAGTTTGTCTTCATTGTGTTTTGGTGGCAACAAAGCATCAGTGATGCGTAATAGTTGTAAGATAGGCTGTCCAGATTTTTATAAAACACCCTCTTTTTTTACTGCCAATCTAGACCAACTGATTACTTTCAATAACGCTTTTAACAAATGTGTACAGATCTCCTCGAAGCAAGAACGGAAACAGTGAATAACAGATGGAAAAAATGGCATATTGTGTAGTAGAGTTTCACAATATTTCATAAGATCATTGCTGCGTCAATAAACACAATACCAATATTGCAAAAGACTGATTGGAATCCAATAACAGGTGGGCTACAGATTTTTTTTCATACGCTGTATTTTTACTCCAGTGTCCGATATTATTGGCCGATATCGACATCAAAATATGATATTGGAAAATACTTATTTTGTTTTTTTGGAACCTATTTTTACTAACAAATTCTCGCAACATTTTGTTCCATTAGCATCAGTCCAGCATGTAGAAAAGTCCCTGTTATTGTGGAGGAACTTCATTTCCCAGCATTCCTTTCAGAGTCATGTGACTACGGTGCAGCTGCTGCAGCTACAGACTGACTTGCTTTGCAGCTGCTTATAATATGTTTAGTTTTAAGTATGGTTAAGTTACCAAGTTGTCAGAAACATTAGAATTAGCCACATGTTGGCTAATACCTGCTAGTATCTGATATCTGGCAGCCGGATGTCCAAAATGAACTACTCTGGCTGTGTTAAAGGCAGGGTAAGGGTCCTGGAAGGTTCGAGCAAGCTACATTTAAAAAGAAAATACAACAACCCGAAACCACGACTTCAGTGCGCAGGAACACGTGTGCGCCGTTGGCTGTCGGCGAAGATAACCGAGAACAGCTGAGTGGATAGCTTGTTGGCCTGCCAGTAAGCAGAAGAGGAAAAAGCTAGAAAAAAAAGTGAAAATCATCTCACCTCCAACTTTCTCTGTGGTGTAAAACATCCTCACTGCAAACACCAACACCTCCACGACTTGATCCACATCCTTTTTTTTCTTTTCGATGGATTTTAAGAGCAAACAGCTCCAAAGATAAGAGCAGCGAGCAGCCACGTTCACGTGCACTGTGAGACGCTCACTCCGAGTTGCAAGCATGTGGGCGCTGGGCGGGTGGGAGGGGGACAAACAGCAGTCGAATTTGATGGACATATAATCATTCAATCAATAAACACTGGCCGTTTCTCTTTTTTTTGTGTCAAAACATTTAATTAATTGGCTGCAGTCGGGGTGTGAAGAAGATTTTAAGCAACATAATAAAAAAGGCTCCTGGAAAACTCATGCCTCTAAGGCTATTTTGGGATCTTTGCTCTCAGAGCAGAATATAGTTGTATTTCTCAAAATATGAGAGATACAAACTCACAGTTGTCTGCATACAACGGTATTGGTTCATCGGTTGCGTGGGGTGCAGAAAAAAAATGGTATCGGGTGATATCAGATATTAAAAATGAAAGAGTTGGACAATATCAGATATCAGTAAAAAAAAAAAAAAAAAAAAAAAAGCCAATATCGAACAACCCCAATTTTTGCCAAAGATGGTAAAGTATAAGTGCAATGAAGATATTTTCACTGATACATTTAACAACATCACATACTGCCAGTTTTCTGAATATTCTGCAGCACTCTTTCATCTTAATTATTAACAGTCAGAAACATTTGAATAGATTCACAACATCATTATAAAGGTTTATAGAAAATGTGGCCAAATTTCAAGCATCCTTCTTCAGGCATCCGGCCAATTTTTCTCAGGGATCTCATTTTGTGCTCTGGCCCCATGAAATATGTGCTGCCCCCGCAGCTGTATCTGCCCTGGGGTTTCATCTCAGCTGAGATGAAAACTTCTGCCAGAAGGCGCCTTGGTTTGATGCCAGACCCGCCTCAGCTGGTGTTTGCAAAGCAAGCACCAGCGACCGGCGTCCGAGCCCCCATCTGTCCATTTCTCACTTAATTTGACACTGCATATAAACAAAATCCTGAGTCTAGGGGTGCATAAACATCGTTGTTTGGAGTAATTTGAACACCCTTTAACTGAAAGCAGCAATCCAGGTACCTGTCTGCTACTTCAGGACACTCTTAGCCTAAATCCAAAGGCCCTCCCCTTCAGTTTGACCCTTGACCTTGGTGTTCACCAGTAGGAAGGTTGCTGTGATCTCTGACCACGGCTCCTGCCAGCCAAGCAGACGCTGGTCACTGGGAGTGTGTTGATTCTCCTGGTGTTACTTCCAATATCAGCAGCGGAATAAGCGCTACTTAGACTATCATTAAGATGACGAACAACATGCAGCATGTGTTCATGGCAAACACACACTTTGTATCCCCAGAGTGGGGAATGTGAGAACAGGGTGGTAAAAGGTGGTGAGAAAGTGATGATAAAGGGAGGAAGAGAGGAAACGGAATAAAATGATGGCTGGAGGTGGAGGACGTCCTCGTAGGGAGAGAAGAGTTCAGTCATCAGTCTTTTATGTCCATGGCTAATCATCTCCTGGGGAAATAGAGAACGAAGAATATCTCAGTTGCAGCTTTTACAAGTAGGAACAGAAGTTTTTAATGACTGAATAATAAATTAAGTATTACTGTGATAATGCCACTGTCTCTCGAGACACAGTCCCTGCACAAATTTAAATGTTACATGACATACTTTCTGCCAAGCAACATATATTTTTCTATTTTTCACTCTTCCACCCAGTATCATTTATCACTGTCTTGTCCCTTGATGTTCAACACAACCACAGAAACCACATCTCCTCATGCTGACACCCCCCAGTACAGTATACTCAGCACAGCTATGTGCATAAGTACAGTATGTACTCTTTCTCTATTATCATGGGAAAAGCCACAACATCCCCCACTGGAGCTTTCTGCTTCATCGTAACAAGACAACAATTTAATCCAGGATTTGACCTCGTTTTTAACTGGGGGAGGAACTTAAACACATTATTACCATTAATTAATTACAAGAAAAGTGGTGTATGAAAAAAGTCAGCGCGCCCAGCTAGATGTACTACTGTTTAGGATATAAAAATATACTAAATGATGTGGTTTCCAGTAAATCATGGACGCTATCAGAACACTTGGATTACATTGGACGAGCAGTATGGAGGAATATTGACAAGTTTTTGTGGACTTTTATGGACTTTTTTGATTCAGTCGCCGGTGAACTCCATTATATGAAAGTTGGGGGAAAACGAAAACCTGTCCAATCTCCGGCTGCATATGAGACATTAAAAAAGTGCCCAAGTCTAGCTCAGCATGGGGGTGAGTAGAAAATGAATGCACATCATTCTGTGTGTGTACTATTCCTTTAACATTAGCATGTCCTGACCAGGACACTGAGGTTTCTGTGCGCGCACATCGAGTCCAGGCAGAGCGTATTTGCCCTTCAGTTGTTTGCCTGACATTGTTCAGAAAGCGATGATTCATTACTGGTGTAAGCTCAGCTTAATGGTCCCCAAATAAATCATCATTGTAGTCAGCATATGTGTGTTATCAGGAGGCAGAGTTGATGATGTTGGAGCCTTTTAATTTCCTGGCATCAGCAAGATTGTTCTCAACAAATACAGGAAAGCTCTTTGACCCATAAACAGATGTTTGTTACAATTCAACATGTGTTTCCAAGTTGCTGAAAGTCATCCCAGCGCTGTTAGAAGGGGGTGGAACTGTGAGCAACGTGGTGTTTTTATTCAAAGGAGAACAAACAACCAAGAGGTGGACAAACACCTGATTACTTCAAGGTGGAAGTAAACAGAATAGTTCCAGTCATTGCTGCATGGGAACTCTTGTCAGTAACTCGCAGACTTTTTCCACCTACTCTTATGCTTCACTTCCTGTCGTCTTCCTGTTTAGGATCAGTGGACTGGGTTTGCTCACTTTCCAGATTGCTCTGATTATGCCAGAGGTAATGAGCAGCTAGACTGGAGAGACTTGTGAATGATGGCTGAAACAGTTGTACTGGGTAATAACGCCGGCACCTCTGGAACCTCTGGGACGGTACCTCTGAAACTACTCGCCTGAGACCAGACAGACTGCAGAAGTACTAACATGAAATACTTATAGAAGGGTATGGGAAGTATAAATAGCTGAAAACAGTCAGGTATCTCTCTAAACAACAACAACAAAAGAACAATTGACGGAACTCTTTCATCCTGATCCTGTTGCCTCTGGCACAGTTTCCAAAACACACACACACACACATTGTGATTGAATCAACTTACCCCCACAGCCTGCCCCGCCACCAAACACCCCTCCATCATCATCCATCTTCGTGAAACCTCACAGTCAATGCACAGCTGCTGCAGAGCTAGAGGTTCATTTGCATTTCAGCCTTCGCTTACGTGCATGCCACCATGACCAGTTAGTTCACCGTGTGTGTAAGTCTGTGTTTGTCACAGGAACAGGAAGTACTCACATGCAGTGATCACTTAGCTGCATCCTTCCTGAATGTGTGATCACAGCCCGACCACCAGGAAGTCTGTCTCCCTTGCAGAGGTCATCGTGCCTTTTCCATTTTAATGTTTAGATCCTTTGATCTAGAGCAAGCTGTCATATTTATTTATCTTCTTCTTTCAATAAAATCATGTGTCTCAGATGAGTATGTATGTTGCTGCTTCACTTGCTATTGATTCTAATCAGTTTACTCATCTCATTACTGGTAAAAGGGTCATTTTCAGCAAATTGCTATTTTAGAGAGGTCTTAACTGCCCTAATGTTTGTCACTTTGAATAAAAAACAAAAAACAATGAAACATGGTATTTACATACAGATAGAGACCTGTGGTGGATAGTTTGGAGAAAAAAAAAAAAAAAAAGTTATAAAAATACAAAAAGATCTATGAACCACAACAAAGGCACCCGGAGGGTGCAGACCTCTGCCAAGCAGTTTGACTGCCTCGTTTTGTGTGTTCTGGATCATAGTATCCTGAATTTTCTCAAACGACAGGCTTACAGGTGAGGAATTCCAGGCTAGTTAAGGTGAATGTCTGGATGGAAGTGAGTGTGGTCTATAAACACAGAAATACAAAGCCATGAGGAACATTCGTTCGGCAAATAAACACATTCAAGGTATTAATTATTACTAATAAATCCCTTACAGTTAGGACTAAACATGCATTATGTGTTCAAGACTAACAGTTACAGTAACTGGCATGTAACTGGTCAGCTAGCTTAATAGCATAAAAAGGCACATGGTGAATGGAGGAACACTTCTGAATAAGCAAATCAGCTAAATAACATTAAAGTCTAAATAAACATCCTGTTCAAGCAGAAATACAACTAGTTACTTTCAGTTCTTCACAGAAACACACAGTTCACCATCTTCACCTGCTAGAAGTCTGTCCAACAGTCTTCTCTCCTCGTGCTCACTGCTGCTCATAAGTTTCATTTCTGCATCCTGACATCATGTGCTCAGTCCCGCAGCTGCGCACTTCTGCCACAAGGGGGCACTCACACCTCATTAACAGCCTTTCCAACATGGCCGATCTCACAATAAGAAAGAATCCTTCAAAACATTCCTGGATCCAGGAGGTGATCCGGATCACCACCAACATGTAATGGGTTCGTCCTTTGGCTGAGACACACGGCTGGTGAAGATTTCAGGTCAATCCTTCCAGCACTTTTTACGTAAAGTTGCTGACAGACAGATGGACGGATGGGCTGACGGATGGACAGGCAAACCAACGGTACTGAAAACATTACCTCCTTGGCAGAGGTAATAAATAATCGTTTGTTTCACAGTGCAAAAACGTGTTCACCTCAGCAAAACTGGGAGATGCTGCATTATTTGAAGATCCCAGTCCTGCATATGGAGCCTACATGAGTGCACTGCACAGATTTCTGCACAGACAACTGGGCTTTTCTGAGGAGTTTGCCTGTTCTTTCCAGGTATCATGGCTTCCCCTCACAGTCCAAAGACATGCATGTTGGGTTAAGGGTGAGGTGTTGCGCACTTTGTGTAGTGACCAAAACAATGTTTGTCATGACTAACAGTAGATTGGACATACTGGACATACTCCAGTGGTTGTCGACGAGCCAGTACACCTGGCTATGTTTTACTAAACTAATGGCAAATTCTGGCTGGCCTACTCTCAGTCAAGACAGGAGGTGGAGATTCACTGCACAAACATGCACACGGGGGCAGACCACCCTTGTAAACAAGAGACTGGATATCAACACCGAGAGATGGTGTGTGAGCGTCATGCTATATTCTAGATTGAATTACACATCTAGAGCTTTAAATTGCAATTTTTTAATTCCTTCATTCTGAAAATGATTATCACTTATTGCTCCTTGAACTATTTACTGTAAAGTCTCCCTAAGGATTGATGTTTGTTTGTCTCTGGTTGGACCTGTGATGGACTGGTGACCTACTGTATCCAGAATGTGACCTGGCTCTTGCCTCGTAGCCACAGTGGGAAGCTCCATCACCCTGCCACCACCCTGTATTAGAATTAGCAACTATGCTTTAAATACTTTTAAAGTCTCCATTTTACGTTTTTTCTTCATAAAATATAATCTGTACCCCACTTTCTGGTGGAAACGAAAAATACAAAAACTGGTTTTCATGTATTATAGATGGAGGACTTATTTATACTGACAAACTGCATGACTGTAATAAAAAAGTGTTTTATTTATTCATGTTTATATACATATATATATATATATATATATATATATATATATATATTTTTTATATGTGTGTGTGTATATATATATATATATATACAGTATATTTGTATAATAAAACTGCATTAATTACTTGTCTTTGACTCTTGTGATATAATTGCACACCTTTAAATACATTTTGAGACCATTAAGATCTGTGTTTGCGTTTGTTTCTTTCTAATTATTTTCAACCACAATGCTGTTTTTTGCTCAACCTTTACCAAGTAGCTTGAACCAAAGTGGCAAATGTCATTTTTGGAACTGTAGTATGAGGACGTGGAAAGAAACGACAAACCACCTACTTCATCATCTGGGTATGAAGTATGAACTCTGCCTGTAGTCCAAGGTTTTCTCAATAGAGATGTGATTAAATGAGGTGTGATTTAGGAGCTCAGCATGGCATAAATGACTCAATAACTTCATTTTTCTCAAGAGACAGTTCAGTTTGGCAGAATTTGTACATCATTACTGGTTATACTTGTGATACAGCTCACCAGCAGACTGCTAGCCAAACTGCTAGCACTCTGCAAGTGATAATAGTAGACAGTGTGATTTACTACATATTACTTTACAACACAGTTCAGTTGAAATTGAAATGCACTCCTTAAGGTGGAGGTAGGCAGTAACTGGAGATCCTTTAAGGCATGTTTATGTCTGCGTAAGATAAACTATCCCAGACTGTTGGCTCACTGTCTCTGCTCTACAGGTCAAAGAAGCCATTTGGAGAATTTGTTTAAGTCCTTTTTTCTTTTTTTTTTATCTTCTTCTATTTGTATGTTTTTCCTTTTCATGTCTGACCCATTTGTTTTCTATGGAAACAATTGCTGTCTGTTTTGGGATGTCAGAGTGGTAGATTTCCAGGACAGACTGGACCTCTGTGTAGGTGTGTGTGTGTGTTCAAGTGTGTGTGCCTGTTTTTTAAAGACTGGTTATGGTTAGTTTTGGGAGTCCTGTCTCCTTTGTGTCAACATGCTTTTTCACTTGCTGAAGCTAATCACCCTGGTAATTACTCTTAATTAGACTCATTAATCAGACCTGTCAGTGTGTTTCACTGGTAGCATGCATGTGCCCATGTGTGTTTACAATTTATTGTAAAAATATGGGTAAGAAAGGGTTGATTCCACTTTAAACACAGAAGCAGATTGCAGGGTTTGAGTCAATTGATTGTTATTGTTAAAATCATTGTTTGTTTGTTTTTTTAAAAAGGGAAAAAAATCAGACTTGGGAGAATCTGCCCTGAAATGTGCAGATATTTGCACTAAATATCAACATAATTTAACATATAATAATGTACAATTTTGGGCACTTTTCATGTGCTATTAATTAATAGGCATTTTACAGTAAGCTTTTCATGAGTCATTACTATAAAAATGAGATATAAGTTTTAAAAAAGTGAAATTGAGGAGATTCAGACAATAATCAAGTGAAATATTTTCGACAGTGGAGTTACATAATTACACTTGGTAAGATTTTTTGAAATAAGAAACAATATTGAGACTTTAGAAAGTGAAAAATATCTTTAAACAAGTTGTAAAACAATAACTTCCAATCCCATATTTAGTGAAAAAACCCTCAAAACTAGTCTGGTAATTCTTTTTTTCAGTCTTGTTTCTTTCTAATTTGGAAAGAAAAGATCTTAAAGGGGGTCTGCTGTTGTGTACTCACTAATTGGTTTTATTGTGTTAAAAATTTTTTTTCATTAATCACTATTCCCCCCCTCCAATAATCCACTTCCCTCTCCAAATTCCCAATTTCCCCTTTTTTTTCTTTCTTTACCACTTCTACTCGGTGTCTCCGGCGAGGCTGCCTTGTCGTGTCTCCATGTTTTTGCGTCCGGAGAAGGCAGGCCGGGGAGAAACCTCACCGCACCACCCGACCCACCCTTCTCCGCTCCACTCGAGGTTTTCCTTTGTAAAGTAACCGCCTGCGGGGGGAGCAGCCTCCCTCTCAAGGATGCTCCGCTCCCTGCCGGCCGGCCGGCCGGCCGTGGCCACGAACCAGGCGATATTTTTTTTCATTATTACCAGCCGCGAGAAGGGGGAAAAAATAGGGCTGGGAAAAAAAATACAACTCCCCTTCGCCTGCCCGCACAGATGGACTGTGGTCTCTCTCCCTCTGACCACCCACCTCTTCTCATATAGGCCGCTGATTACTTTCCCTCCCCCGGATGTCCTCCCCCTCCCCCTTTTCCCCCCGAACCCAGCTTAAAAATTCCGGGGATCTTCTCCCGATTACACAATTTCCCTTTAAAACAAGGTTGTTTTTGTTCATTTGAGAATTGATAAAGAGCCTATTGTGAAAGGCAGTATCTCTATACTAAAGGGGTATAAATCCACCAACCTCCAAACACCCCTGGATGGATCTTGGTGAAGGGTTTTTGCCAAGGGCCAGATTGGTTAGACTGACATGAGCGCTGAACCTTCAACCTTCTGGTTACTGAATAATCTCTTCCACCACCTGAGCCACTGTTTCAGATGTTCTACAAGCATCTCTGTGCTACCAGTTCTTGAATTGCTGGTGAGATTCTCTTGTTTTAAGACCTTTTCTCTCAAAATGTGAAAGCAAAAACACTCAAAATCAGCATTACCAGGCTAGTTTTAAGTGTTTTTCACTTAATAAGGAACTTAAAATGAATGTTTCACAGCTTGTGGGAACTTGTCTATCATCAAGATATTTTTTCTTACTACAAAATCCTTGTGTATGAACTGGTACGGGGGGTCTGAAAACAAGTTTTTACAGCTAAAATTTGAAGTAAAAAAGACACAAAGGGATCTGAAACAGTGTCTTAGTGAGATAATTTAACTAGATATGCAAATAAAATAAACGGCTTTAAGTTTCAGATTCAGAGTTACATTCTGCTCTTGTCAAGTATATAACTCTCAAATCAAGATTGTTAAGACAGTTTTTGCTGAATAGAAGAATGTAAGACTTGGTTAGATAGGCTGAACTGGTTTTGCAGTGCTACACATACACACATACTGAAGTCCATCACTTATTTTCCCCTCGCACAACTCAGTTAAGAAGAAGAGACTAGAACGAAGAACACTACTTAGAATGACGGTGTGTTCAGACCAAGCGCGATTTGGGCGTCAAGGGCGTCAGGTTTACATGCAAAGTCAATGGCCGACGCGCGTCGAGGAGGCGTCGAAAAACCTGCGGCGCGTTTCGCGCGTCGGGCGCGGCGCGTCGAGGCGCGTCGAGGCGCGTTACGCGCGTTTCGCGCGTCGAGTTTTGAGATTTTGAGCGTTTGACTCGCGTTACGCGCGTCAAGGGCGTCAGACGCCGGAGTTGGAAAATCTGAATTTTGGCGTCTTGACGCGGGGCGTCGACCAATCAGAGCGAGTAATGACACAGACACACTTTTTCTGACAGGAGAGGAAACACACAGAAGAACCAGGGGAACCTCCTCTCTATCTGAACACAGAGGAGGATAAACTGTGATCTGTGTCCGGTCCCGGTTTCTGAACGGTGTTTTGATGACCTGCTGTCCTGATGGGATGTACTGGGCTGATAATGCTGCCCCGCATCGGGACAGCGGGACGTTAAACTGGGCCGGATCAGACGGCTGAAAGTGCCGCTCGCCAGCTGCTCCTGGAGTAAATGATGAAAATCATCACAGTCAGAACACCTGGAATCATTTTGTGGACCGGACACAGAGCAGAGATGTCCGACGATGACGTTCCCTGCTTTATTTATCACATAAAGCCGAGCCGCTCTCTCTCCTGCACCTGCCATGGTGCAGACAGAGCAGTGAAAGGGAAAAGAGAAAGGAGAGGCTCCTCCCATGGCGCGGCGAGCGCTGCTTGGCTGGGCATCTCTCGCAGCACGTCAGAGCGTCAAGACGCTGGAAATCAAGCGTCTGACTTTTTAGTGACCAAGCGTCGAACTTTGGGCGTCAGGCGCGATTTTGACGCCCAAATCGCGCCTGGTCTGAACACACCGTAAATGGAAATTATAGACTAATCCGGCCAAACTCCACAACAAGACCGTCCGCCATTGCCGGGGGAGCCTTTCTGTACACGTGTAATTAGAACAGATCTGACTTTTTTCTTATCAACATGGAGGAAATCTGGAAGGACTGTCACATTCCTGGAATCAGAGGAAAACTTAAATGTGGTAATAAGTGAATAAGAAGATCACGGACATTTATTTCATGAAGATTTCTGCTGTTTGTGACAAAAGTGGACGGTGCTGCTCAATCCACTAATGTCAGTGTGTTCGTATCGGGAGGAATATCGGACACAGAGAACAGAGGAGGAATTTGGGGTATTTGGGGGAGTGGGTAGCCTAGTGGTAGCGTCGTGGGCTTTGGCGCAGAGGACCCGGGCTTGAGTCCCCGACACAACCCCTAGGTGAACCACTGTGGGCCCCTTAGCAAGGTCCTCAACCCCACCAACTGCTCCCCGGGCACTCCAAGTAGCAGCCCACTGCTCTCTGATAGTGAGAGCAGTACAGAGATGAGTGAAATGCAGAGCCCTAATTTCCCCTCGGGGATCATACAAGTATAACAACTAAAAAAAATTTTTTTTAAAAAGAACCAGGGACCAGAAAATAAAAATAATCCAGTCACAAACACAAACGGATCAAGAAGACAGTGTCCTGCAGCCTTTAGTTTCATCTGAAGGACATGTGAAGCCTATGTGGTCCTTAAACAGTTTAAGGACCAAGTCCTTAAACAATACCAAAAGCCAAATATGTGATAAAATAGAAAAGTAAGGAGTTAGTTTTTTAAACTTTGATAAGTAATGTGCGTGTTATTCCAGTGTGGCTTGTCATTAAAGCCAGTTTCCGGAGATGAATAATAGTTTACATTAAAGATTTACTTTCATTGTCATTTCATTAATATTTAAAAAAATGTTATATTTAAAAAACCTTCTGGTTGCTTTGTTTCTAGCTGTATTTGTATGCTAGAAGAGTGGCTTGTGGTCCTTCTCATGAATATCTGTGACGCAAAAAATGAGGCTTCTCCGATTGGCTCCCTCCCATGAATGTATGAAGGAACCTCCTCCCCCCGCTCTGTGTGTGTAACAGAGCACACGAACGAGTTTGTTCCGCCATGCTAGCAAACAGTTAACTAACTTAGCTTCTCAACTCTGCAGCTACAGTCGCGCCGTCTTCACTTCTAGTGCAGAGGGGAGGATACCTGCCTTTCCATGGGTGGTATAAACCCATGTGGGCGCGCCCTTTTCGATGTGACGTGGAAGCGAAAGGCTTTTCCTAATTCATTCCTTTCTCCGTATTGTTTCTATGAATAGGAAACACAGCCAGTGGAGGTGACACACCACATGCAAGCGCAGCATGGGTATGTAACTTGGGGTGACCCTCCGTATTTCAAAAGGAGCAAGTTAAACTGGTTTTCAGTGGAAGGAGATCTTTAATGCTCCGATGTAAAAAATAAAAATGTCAGAATACTTTAGAGATCTCTGGATAACATATCTATAGGTTATCTTTACCTTAGACGACTGTCCAACGTTGTAAATCCAGATATTCATGCTGCTTTTCATGTTGGCAGAAACGAGGCCATTGGGACTCGTTCCCCTTGCAATGGCGGCGCTGCAAGATGGCGCAACACACAAAACGCTCGTTGGATTAGTCTATAGTGTATTTTACTATTATATTGTGTTTGAGTCATTTTTGACCCGTTTTCAACTTTAGATAAACAAGTCGTTTTATTTTTTTTATGGGAACGAAATTTCATGATATCCTTGGAAACAGATAATTTAACACAACAAAAAACATTTAAAAAATTTTGGTCAATTCTGAGGATCTCTAAAAAACTAGTGTCATTTGTGGTGTTCCGGATCAAATTTGACCCGGAAGAAAATGTTGGCTTTTGCATGCAAATTAAAAGCTATAGGTTGCTCTGTGGGCCAGATATGACTCACTTTGCCCCACCGCACATACACCGACACACACGCGTGCCCACATGCACACGCCCGTGCACGCACACACTTAAACACGTAATCTCATCCGTCTTCCATGTAAACAAATTTTATGCTGAATATTGATAGCTTGTGGGTAAGATGTGATCAGTTTTATTCTACATTAGCATTAACCAATATCAGCTCAACTTTAGAATCTTTGAGGGTTATGACATCATCGTTGGTCATGAAAATGGTTTTGAGGACCAAAAAAAGAGCAAAACTGATGAGGATGTGTCTGGGAATTGTGTTGATGTTCCCTCCTGAACAAGAAGGTTTATCTGATGAAGATGATGACCAAGATGACACAGATGTTTAGAAATGTTACATTTCATGGTCATTCAGCCCTCTTAAAGGGACTAGAGGCAGGAATAAAAAAAACCCAAACATGCATGTCCATTTTTTTAAATACTAATGGGTGATGAAGCGCTAAATACCAAAAATAACGTTTCCACCTGTTTCTCTCTGTTGCCTTGAACAGGCTGTGTGCTGCAAAATGTGCTGCAATTCGGTGTCCGAATTTCCAGCTCTGCCATGCAGACGTGACGTCAAATGATGCTACATCCGCAGTTTTGATACAGGAAGAAGACGGTCGCGGTAAATTCAAACACTGTAAGTGATAGTTATGGATTCTTCTGCCATCAGCAAACGATCCAGATCAACTAAAAGACATGAAAAAGTGTAACAAAGAAGAAAAAGTTTAGTAAACACCATTATAGCTTCAGTTTGTGCACGCTCCCGTGACGGCTTGGCTCGTGGCTGCAGTTACCTGAAGCGCCAGTCGCGAGTTTCGTTTCGTGTTTAGCAACTGGAAGATTGACAAAACACAACTACATGATTACATGAGATTGTTGCTTCTTGGTGCACAGACCTTGTAATACGGCTACTGCCAGCTTATAGAACAGCTAGCCAGATACTCTGTTTTTCATGGGATCATGTCACTTCAGACATTCATGTGGTGTCAAAAATAGTCCATTTTTACAGTTGGAAGAAACAAGTTACATGGCAAGTAAATCCCAAACATGCACTCATTGAGAATGTTTGAAACAAATGTGTGGAGCAACCGTCGTTCATCAGCTACCATCACATATGATCAAATCCTATGATTTGCTGTGTTTGCTCTAAGTTTATGCTCTATCAATTAGTGTGCTCTAATTGGAGCAATTGAGTTACGTAGAATGATAATCTGCTGTCTGATTCAACTGTTCCTGAACAAAGAAACAAAGCTGACAGACCATAAACAGGAACTTTGATTCTCACTCTGAACATTCACATGGCCTCATCAGTGCACAACAGATCATATTATACCCCCAAAACCCCAGAAAAGTGAAATTTGATGTCATGGAACCTTTAAAGGTGTCATAACCTAGTGTTTTACAAACACAATCCTTCTTAAATTATCTTCAAATGAATTTTTAATTATAGTTGGGTGGGACGAAAAAAGTTGGCCAAAAAAAACAGAACATTTTAAACAATATTTAGGTGGACATGAATACATACTGAGCTAACTATGAGGTGAAAAATAATAATGGATTATAACTATTGTTTTTTGAGTATTTTAGGTAAAGTTAGATTCTGGGTCAACTTTGACCCGCTAACACTAACTAACACGTTGACAGCTTTTCAACACAATATAGGGTTGAATCAAACCTCTGCCTCTCTCTCGGTCCTCTAGTGTCTGTTCTCCCATCTTGTCTTCTTACCTCTTCATTTCTCCCTGCTCGCTCTTTTTTGCTCCTCTTTGCCTCCCTCTGATCTGACCATTTCCTCACCCGCCTCTCCTGCCAAAGTCCATCAGAAGTATTTATAGTTGTTATCTTCACCTTCCTTTGTTTTGTCTTTATGTCTAAGTTCATTTGAAATTTGACCATCTGAAATATTTGTCTAAAACTGCACAAATAAAAGAAAACTTGCTTTATTCAGGAACACACACACACACACACACACACACATGACAGTGAGGTTGTCGCAGGGCCAACATAGAGAGACAAACAACCGCTCACATTCATGCCAGCATGTGAGCGGACAATTAACCCAATTAACCCAATTAACCTAACATGCATGTCTTTGGATGGTGGGAGGAAGCCGGAGAACTTGGAGAGAACCCACACATACATGCAAACTCCACACAGGAACACTATTATTCCGGCCCCTCCCTGGGGAGGGACTAGCAACTTTCTTCCTGCAAGGCCGCAGTGACTCGCCACACCATCGATCCTGTTTATTTGAGTCAGGTGTGTTGGAGCAGTCTTCAGCCTGATGACAGTTTTTCTGCTCTGACTGCTGTCAAACATTTGATTCCACTCTGTGCAAAGACACGTATGAGCATGAACATTTTAGTATGTTGAGTGGAGTTTTTTTGGAAAATAGAAAAGCAACTCTGACATTTCTCCTCACGCGCTTTCACCATTATTTGTGACTTTGATTATGTGACCATTAGACGCAAAGAAGTCCAGACAACTTCCAATAACTCCAATTTTCTGGTATCTTTGCAGGTCAAAATTAATCTCATATTCTAATATAATAATAATAATAATAATGATATATACTTTATTAATCCCAATTAGAGTGACAATTAATGACATTGACATTGACAGTGACATTTAACCCATCTCAGGTTGAACCTGAGAGCAGTGGGCTGTTATTTAAAGGGACTAGAGGCAAGATTAAGAAATGAAACTCGCGAGTGGTGCGACTGGCGCTTCAGGTGACCGTCTTCTACCTGCATCAAAACTGCGGATGTAGCATCATTTGACGTCACATAAAGGGCAGCGCGGGAAATTCGGACACCGAATTGCAGCACATTTTGCAGCACACAGCTGTTCAAGGCAACAGAGAAAGACGTGGGTGTAAACCTTCTTTTTGGTATTTAGCACTTCATCACCCATTAGTATGAAAAAAATGGGCATGCATGTTTTTTGTTTTTTTTTAAATTCCTGCCTCTAGTTTCTTTAAAGCACTCGGGGAGCAGTTGATGGGGGTTAAGGACCTTGCTCAAGGGTCCACAGTGGTTCACCTGAGTGCTGTGTTGTGGACTCGAGCCCGGGTCTGCCGCACCAAAGCCACTATACCACCCACTCCCCCCAGTCTGAGGTAACTCTGGAGTTTTATATTTCTTTTTCTAGAATTTTTCAAAACCTCTCCGTATGATGCCATCAGATAATTCGCTTTACATAAAATGTGAGAAATGAGCTTTGTGAAACACTGTTTTTATTTTCTTCAGGTGTTCATGTTAACATGCATTGGATGGCATGGAATGACTGAAAAACCTTCCTCGTTCTCATCTATCAGCACAACAAATTAAAATCTAAACATGGTGGTGTACAGTATGTAGAAGGGACCAGAGTATGTGTGTGTTTTAGTTTCAGTGTTCGTTTCACAGACAGGCCGATAACATTAACCCTCTGGATGGATTGAACTAACATATGATTTTGTTTCTGTCACGAAAAACAACATATGAACTTAAAAAACATGAAATTGCATGCACGCACATGCACACATGCAGAGATGTGTGTCTGGATAAGGACACAGAGACAAAAGATGTGTCATTTATGCTCGTAAGTGAAAACTATTAGGACAGTTAAAATCTCAGACATTGCTGAGCTGCTCTCACCTGCATTATTCAGGTGTAAATTTGCACAAATGATCAGATTTCGGTTTTGTATGATGAGAATATTATTTCATAGACTGACAAGTCACTGTGTGTGAGTGTCCTCTGATTTTCTGTCCACTGATTTATCTCCTTGGACAAGGTAAGAAGTGACTGGATGGCATTTGTAAATGTTACAGTAAGCAGAAACCTGTAAAGGGAGTGAAATAAAATCCCCACAGACCATCTGACACACAAAATGCACGAACCAATTGGGTTGCCAGTTTTAGGAATACAGACCCAATTTAATTCGAGTTTGTGAGTGTTGTCGGTGTGTTTAAGCATCAGCAGAAACCTAAACGTATGTGAGTGTTCATGTGTAAAGGAATGCGAGTGTGAGTGTGCGTCTGTGTTCCTGGTGCTGACAGGCAGATCATGATGGTATTAGTGTGACGAATGCAGGTCTTAAAGTCAAAGATGGAGACACTGATAAACAGATGGAAAAAGAGGTGTGTGTGTGTGTGTGTGTGTGGGGGGGGGGGGGGGGGGGGATAAAGACTTACACATACTGCAATTCACAACCTGGATCAAAGGGTGATAAGGGATCATTTTTCATCTTTTTCTATTTAACTTTTAAACTTCCTATCTTCGATGTTTAAAACAGATCATTGATGTTTCTTCTTTTGTTCCCAGCTCCGATAAAACACATGTTGAAAAGTGCAAAACAAAACAGAAAATAAATAGATTGCATCACATGCGCAATAACAAAAAGAAGTTCAAAAATACTGTTTTCGTTGTGGTTCATTCCTGTTCCAATTAAACTTTGTCCCGTTTCAACACATTATATATTTAATTTTTTTTTGTACTTACTTCCTGAGTTTTGCAATTTTCAAATTGAGATTAATGCATTTTAAACATCCAACTGTTTTTCATACTCATATAGTTTCTTTGATGGCTTTCAAAGCAGACTTCTGCAGCCTTTTAGCTTTGTAACCTGTATCAGCAGCTGTACAGCAGGGGTGCCCAGGTCCAGTCCTGCAACTTTTAGATGCCTCCCTTCTCCAACACAGCAGAATCAAACAAATGGCCTGTTACCAGGTCTGTGCAGAGCTGAATGACATGCGCATGAGGTAATTCAGGTGTGTTGGAGAACGGCTGTATTAAAAAGTTGCAGGATGGACGAGGGCACCCCTACCGTACAGCAACTTCACTGTGCAATCTCACTATAGAGCTTACACTGCCCCCAAGTGGTCAAAACACAGATTACATGATTTACTATTTACAGCTGGATCATGCAATCAAAGTTTCATGTGCCAGTTTAAGACTGTTTAAGTCCTTTACTCTGTTCAGTTGAAAATTTTTTGATATATCATCAAAATAAAAGGACTAAAGGCCAATACCATGCAGGGCTGGTTTGTGCTGTGACCACGTTCTCAAGCTGAAGGGAATGAAGACAACACAGACGGGTAAAAATGACATCAGTTCTGACAGTTTTTATGTCCGATTCTGTTTTCAAAAACTCATTTTCTCTTCCAGTCATCTGCAAACAAGGATGGTGATGAATACATTTTCTTTAATGGTTAATTATTCCACCAAATGAAGGGTCCATTTGCAAAAACAGACAAACACCATTTAGAAAATGTGGAGTTAACTGCTTTTGCAAATAAACTCTTCAAATGTTCAGATTAAAGCGCTTTAAGATAAATCTTACAGACAAGAGAGAGAAACCAGGTGGAAGAGGTGACTGACATTGAACATCGTGGCATTTCTTCTAAGTCTTACTGATTGGCACTTTTTTTCAGTAAATAATGAAATATAAGGTCAGTTTTAGATATGATCAGGCCTCCAAAGCTTCCAAACAAAAACCATTGTACATCCTCCTCATGATTTTTCCTGGAAGAACATAATAGCAGGATACAGTGATGGGGCTTCTTGAGTGAGTATCACTTCTTTAAAAACAAAACAAAACAAAACAAAAAACTCTTTATTACAGAGTTGAATGGTCACACATTTACAGGAAAAAATGTGTGTATATATATATATATATATAGGTGTGTGTGTGTGTGTGTATGTGTGTGTGTACAGGTATACCCAAAGAATGAGAATATCCTGAAAAAGTTAATTTATTTCTGTAATTCAACTTAAAAGGTACAATTTACATATTGTATAGATAAATAATATGCAAATGAATATATTTCAAGCTTTTATTTGTGTGGCAGTTGCTGATTAGGACTTGCAGCTTAAGAAAACCTCAAATTCAAAACTCAAAAAATTTGAATATTGCATGGAGTCAATTATTACAGGATTTTAAAAGCAAAAAAGTCGGGCCTCCTAAAATAAAATCTTGCATCTGTACTTAATGCTTGGTTTGGGCCCTTTTGCTTGAATGACTCCTTAACCCGGCGTGGCATGGATGCAACCAGCTTCTGGCTTATCTCAGGTGTTATGGAAGACAAACATGCTTCCATCACAGCCTTGAGCTCTTCTCTATTGTTTGGTCTCTTCCTGTTCAGCTTTCTCTTGCCAATGCCCCACAGATTTTTTCAATGGGGTTCAGGTCAGGTGAGTTTGTGGGCCAATCAAGCATGGTGATCCCATGGTTGTTGAATCAAGCTTTTGTACTTTTGGCAGTGTGGGCAGCTGCCAAGTCCTGCTGAAAGATGAAGTCTGCATCCTCATACAGCTGGTCCACTGAAGCAAGCATGAAGTTCTCCAAAATGTCCTGGTAGACGGCTGCATTTATGCTGGATTTAATGAAGCTCAGAGGACCAACACCAGCAGCTGACATGGACCCCAGGTCATCACAGACTGGGAAACTTAACACTGACCATCTTCTGCCAGGCTGCTGTCAGCCCTCCGGCTTGAACACCGTTTTCTTCCACACGTCTTCCTTCCACTTAACTGTCCATTAATGTGCTTTAAGACATCACTCTGAGATCATCCAGCTTCTTTTGCTATCACTTTTTGTGTCTTTCCCACCTTGTGCAGGGAGTCAATGATGGTTTTCTGCACAACTGTCAGATCAGCAGTCTTCCCCATGGTCGTGAATTCTTCTAAATCAAAAGAGGGACTTTTTTAAAGGCTTGGGGCACTTATGGAGGTGTTTTGGATTGCTTACCTGATTAGAATGTGACACTCTGAGCTTCAATACTGGAGCTTTTCACAGTATTCTAATTTTTGGAGTTTTTGAATTTGAGGTTTTCTTAAGCTGCAACTTCTAATCAGCAACATCCAAACAAATAACAGCTTGAAATATATTGATTCACATATCATTTATCTATAAAATATGTAAATTGCACCTTTTAAGTTGAATTACAGAAATACACAAACTTTCTCCAGATATTCTAATTTTTTGGGTAGTACCTGTATATACTCTCTATATATGAAACGATAATCCCCTTCACCACCACCCACCCACTTTTCAAGGTTTGATCAACTTCTGTTGTTGGAAAACTATCGGCCCGATATCGGCATCAGCTGATATCGGCTTTAAAACTGCGTATCGAAAATCAACCATTTCACCGATATTATCAGCCGTTATATAACAGGTGCTGTTTGGTGACAAACCCGTTCAACATTGTTTTGTTTTCTTTGTTTTCTGTTAGTTTATTCTGTTTTTCACTTTTTTCTTCAAGGGCATGGGAACAACATAAAGCCACGTGCCCGGAAACTCCCTGATCTGCAGCAGACCGAAGACTGTAAATAGCAGCAGACACAGCATAGGTCATTTTCCAGTTTTGCACAAGGAATGAATATTACATCATTTTCAGCTTTACTGTAATATCGATATCTGTTATCGACAAAATGAATTGTAAAATATCAGCATATTGGATATCGGCCAGAAATCCAACATTGTACGTCTATATTGTTTACTCAATTTTTTTCTGCCTGAAAAAGGCCATTTGTATTATTCTGAAATGAACATTGCAGGTAGAACTTATTCTTTTTAAATCTGTGGCTGCTCATTATTTACATTTGTATCATTATAGTGCTTGAAAGACTTGAATTTAAACAACAAAACAAAAACAACAACAACAATGAGGGTTTTCCAAAGTTTGAGTAGTACTGGTAGTGTATGTATATATATATATATATATATATATATATATATATATATATATATGGGTAAATATATACAGTTGTACTTGAAACTTTACATACTCTTCTATTAAAAATCAGCTGCCACTAAAATAAGTTGAAACTGACATAGGCCTAAGTAATAATAAAAGTTTTATGAAAATCATGACTTTGATTTTGTATTGTGGTTCAACAGAAATATTAAAACAAACATACAAAAAAATAAAACAAATAAACAAGCATGATGGGGCTCCTGAGCTGCAATCAGGTGTTTTCTCTAACATCCAATCAGACGTCTGCACCTGTTGACAGGTGTTTTGGTCTACTTTTCATGAGCAAGGTGCTCTATTTTGTCTGGGAAGGTTTTGTTTGTTTGTTTGTTTTATTCAAACTCAATATTTTATTTTACTAAATTATAATGTCGTACATTTTTACCTATTATCACTTTTTACATTTTGTTTTATTTGAATCACTATAATGAATTTAGCCTTTTCTTTCATGGGAGAGGATGTAAACTTTCAAGCATAACTGTAAACTGTGTTTCATGACAATAATAAAATCATTTATGGCATTTATAAGAGAAAACAAACATCTCTGGAAGTAACTGCATATTTTTTATTGTGTTAATCAAAAACAATCTGACATGACGTTTCACAAAGACCTGGGAGTATTACAGTGTACCTCATTAACTTTGGCCTTCGACCTTTAAACCTTCAGCGACACACCTCTGCACACTCGTTTGCCATTATATACAGAGCTTGACTGCCCCCCGAAACTCACACACAGGCACACACCAAACACACTTTTCCCATTTGCATAAACACACACACACACAGATACACACAAGCCTCTCCTTGTGAGCTTTAGAACAACGGCGCATCACCTGGCACGGGATACAACAAGAGTGTGGATGTGAGGATTGTTTGAACAACAAAAACTCTAATTGGACACTGTCATCGGGAAGAGCTTCTCCATTGGCTGCAAAGTACAAAAACACGTTCAGGATGAATCCTCAGATCATGACGATACAGA
This sequence comes from Atherinomorus stipes, assembly GCA_023101725.1. NCBI lineage: Eukaryota > Metazoa > Chordata > Actinopteri > Atheriniformes > Atherinidae > Atherinomorus > Atherinomorus stipes. The sequence continues at coordinate 1,338,524 of JALJCO010011378.1, read as the reverse complement.
TGTAGTTCTACATTTAGAGGAAAATAAAAAAAAATCCACCACAACATTTCAGCTTATCTTTGCACATAAATACACAGGAATAATAATAATGATGAGAATAATAATAATATTAAACATTGTGCTTTCTCTTCCTCGCTCTTTCTCGCCACCACACCATTGTCAAACGCAATAGCCACGAATATTAATCATGCAATTTCAAGCACAAAACGACAGCTGGCTTAAAAGGGAAACTCAGGCAGATGTGACATCACTACCAATGCAGTTATCTGTCTATAAGGTAACAATTTAGGGATTAGTAGTCTTCACTCAATAGGTTTCATGATTTAAATAAAGATATAATGCATCTGCAATTCAAATATACTGTTTTTTTTACTCTATTGCAGTAAATCCTGTCTTTCTGGATGTGATGTCAAAATGCCGAGTGTCCTTTTTATAGACGTCAGTAAGTTCGGCTTAGTTCAAAGAGTTAATTACATATCTATAAAGTAGGTATATAAATAACAACAACAATGATTCCATACATCTAAAGTCCACACACAGGTCTGGTTTGTGCTGCTTCCTGGTGGCTGGGGGCCTGTGTGAATTCATTTCCTCATCAAATTTTTGCCAGTTTAGTTCAAATCATGCTTGCTGGTAGCAGCACAAACCAGAAAATATTCAACATCAAAAATCATATAAAGATTTCATGAGTGGAAAACATGAACGCATGTTTCATCCTACAAGGTCGGCCAGTTGCTTTCTTTCATGAGGGTAGACTGTAATATATTAAAGTATCGTACCACAGGTCGGCTCTTCATACGAGCCTGTACACACAATGAACACTAGGGGTAGGCTACACACACCATGTTAGCACAGATACCAACAAACAAGCTTTCTTTACAGATAATACACAGAGAGATTAGACTAAGACATGGAGAAGGAAGACCTTATACGTCTAATTGTCTGATATGAAGAGATGATGTCATCAAGCAGCAAAAGTCAATGAAATAAATTATTGAAACACTACATTGAGAAGTGATTACAACAGTGTTTGAAATGTTTCTTTTCCTTTTAAAAATGATGGAAGTTCATCGTGGGCGGCACAGAGAAGCAGCTGTCCGTGACTCACACACGTCATCTTACTTGCATATCTAATTATCACAAACAATGTATGCAAGAACAGTGTAAAAGAAATGAAGTACCACTTAGAATACAGACAAACAAAGCAAAAAAACAAACTCATAGTCTCACTCATAAATATCATGCTAATATATATACTGTACTGTTGCCCAGAAACATGGGTTGTCATACTTGGAGTCTGCTAATATCTCCTCCTCCTCATCATATAAATGCTTCTCCCCCAAACCGCTGCGTTCACGTCTCCTTTATGTTAATGCACAAAATATTAAATATCGTAAATTTTACACCACTTCTTTTAGTTTTAGGATTTTGGTCTCAGATTTCAAAGAAGCCCTTTTTCTAAAAATACTTCCAGTACTTTTTATTGATGTCGAAGATGTCATAAAAATCCTATTTTTGAAGTTATTTTGCTTCCAAACTGCAAAACCTCAAATCTTAGCAAGTATGTTTTTCTCATTTCTAGTCAAAATATCTCATCACACTCAAAATAAGACAAAATTACTTAAAGAGAAACATTTCAGTGAGATATAGGAACTTGTTTTAAGGCAAAGCATCTTATTTCAAGAAATCTTGTCAAGAGAATTATCATCAGATATATTTTTTGCTTATTACAGGCCAAAAAAAAATTTTTTTTTATCTATATATATATATACACATTATTATTTTTTATTATTATAATTATTTTACGTATTTCAAATATGGCCAAGATTTATTTATTTATTTTTTTTTTTTATGTAATAATACTAATAAAAAAAAAAAAATCTGACAAGGAAATTTTTTTTGATAAGATTTCTTGAAATGAGATTCCTTGCCTTAAAATAAGATCTTATATCTCACTAAAGATGTTTCTCTTTAAGTACTTTTGTCTTATTTTGAGTGCGATGAGATATTTTGACTAGAAATTAGAAAAATATACCTAATATTTAAGTTTATGCAGTGCAGGGACTGATTTTTTTTTTCTTTAGGCTTTGTACACTGCAAAAACTCAAATCTTAGCAAGTATATTTTTCTCATTTCTAGACAAAATATCTCATTACACTCAAAATAAGACAAAATCGCTTAAAGAGAAACATTTTAGTAAGATATAAGATCTTGTTAAAAGATTTTTTTTTTTGCTTGTAAGCAAAGAAATCTGCCAATGGGACAAGCAAAATTTTTTGATAACATTTCTTGAAATAAGACCCATTGCCTTAAAATAAGTAAAAATAAAGATTTTTGATCAAAAGATCAAAAAGAACAAGAAGATCAAAAAATTCTGCCAATGGGACATGCAAAATTCTCTTGTTGTCTTGAAATGAGATGCATTGTCTTAAAACAAGATCTTATATCTCACTGAAATGTTTTTCTTTAAGCAATTTTGTCTTATTTTGAGTGTGATGAGATATTTTGACTAGAAATTAGAAAAATATACTTGCTAAGATTTGAGTTTTTGCAGTGTACTGTAAACATCTCCTTCTCTCGTGTCCTGGAATGTAGGTAGATTTTTTCCTCCTCACTACCTAGTGGTTGGGACCAGCGACGTATCTGATCCGGTATGACTGCTCTCTACGACCACCTGTGTTGCTGATTTTGCTGCGACATGCCTGAAAACGAATAATAAAGCAAATCATACGACAGTAACACGGCTGGTTTTGCAGCATGCCACGTTGTTCCACAGGTGCCGGCTTCTCTTTCTCACTGCATTATGTAATATGCACACAAAACATGTGAAAAGTGGTTTTAATGGCATTATGTGCACCAAAAGGGCCACAGGTAGGTGATCAACTCATCAGCTAAAGGATGTTAATCTGTCTGCATGCTTGTGCAATTTAACATGGATAGTTTTTCCAGTAAAGAAAAGAGAATGAGTCATTTTGATCATGTTCCAGTCATCACGTTGCTCCGCACCTGAATCCGCCACACTGATACGAAACCTTAGATTAAAGTCTTTTTAAATCTTTTTATGTATTTTCGTGGTGCTGGTCGGAGTTAGTGTTTACAGGGTGATCCTTTTTTTTGTCGGTTTGTAATCTGCAAAGTTTTGGCTGCTCATCCTGAAGTACAGTCAGTGGTCAAAGGAATGAGGATGAGTGTGAGATGAAGCCGGCTGGTACACTCGACTATTCTAGTGAGACGGCCTAAAGGGATCGTGCAGAATCAATCTGGGCAGTAAGGCAGCACATGCAGGAGCTGGTCAGAGGGATGAGGACTCGGGGGGGCGGTGGACCATACAGTGGGGGCATCCATAGATAAATATACACAGTACAGGAGGTGCTGTGTGTGAGCGTGTGTGTGTGTAGGTGTGTATCCGTATGTGTGAACACCTCCGTAAGTTCTTGGTCTCTCAGTCTTTTTCTTTTGCTCTCCTCCCTCATGTATCAGTCACTTTTTCCTTCCCTCCATCTCGTTCCCCGACATGGCTACTCCCCTGCACTGCGCGGTGCCCGAGGGTTCGGTTTCCCGTCGTGGGTCCTGCGGTTTCTCCCCTTTCTGATCTCTTGGAGATGCTTCCACTTCTTATTCGCTGGGCGGGCAGCGGGTCCCAGGGGCAGCATGTCCTTCCCCGGAGCGGGGAAACTCTTATCCCCCTGCTCAACGCCGGCACTCTTGCGCGCCCAAACCTGCTCGCAAATCTGATCGACGGTGCTCAGGTTGGGGTGGTCCACCAGCTGCATGAAGTCCCTGTACCAAAGCTTCTGATTGGTCATTGAAGACGAGCCTCCGCTGCGGGGATCTAATCGGGGAGGTGCATCAGCAGGTAGTTTGGAGATGGAGGAGGATGTTGAAGGTAACACTTCCAGGGTGATGCTGAGTAAAGTTTGGGTGAAGCCGTGCTCCATGGCGTGGCACTGGTAGACGCCGGCATCTCTCTTTAGGACACGACGGATCAGGAGGCCTCTGTCTGTCTGGAGGACGCGTTCATCTAGACGGACCTGCAGGTGACAGATACAGTTAAACCATGTTACCAAACAGTGTTTGCTAGCAGCAGCTTGGCTTTTGCACAGTGAAATATGTCAGTGCCGGTTTTCATGGTGGTGCAGAGACGACTTGAACCCTGAGAAATGCAGTTTTGTTGCAAGTTTTGCCACCAACAAGGGTTGGAAAGCAGAGAGCAACTCATGCTGATTCCATCCTGCTTCATGCTAACAGAACTAGAACAGCCTGAATCTGAAGCTTGAACCTGCCATAGTTCACAGTTTTGCCTCTTTGAAACATTTTAAAGGAGCACTGTCATGAAAAATGTACTTTTATGAGCTTTTAACCATGTTAGTGTGTTATTTCCTTTAAAAACTTCATTTAAGTGGTTATATGTCTTCACTCATGAGTTAGGGATGGGCGATACTGAAATTTTTCATGTCGATACGATACCAGTAGTTTATGGCACTTTTTCAGCGATACCAATATCAATACCAATACTTTTAGTCCTTTAAAAGAAAATCAAATGATTGTACATTTTGCATTAATATCTTGAATGCAAGGACAATATTAGATATAAGTAAAACCTGAGAACAGAAATACTAGAAAGAAACGCTTTAAAACAATAATAAATTATAGTGATGATAAGATTACACAAAATAGATTAAAACAGTCTTTCAGTTATCATATAGCATAATATATACTAACTAAAATAATCAAATTTATTAAGTGGAAAATGTTCAAATTGAAAATGTAATGGTAATATTACAAATTTACCAAAACATAATGTACAATAACCTGCATTAAACCACTGAAAGACAACAAAACATCATCATCGTCACTAACAGTAGCAACATCATCATGACATCTGATTGGCTACCACCATCATGTGATACGGAAGCTAGAATCTGGCTGCTTTCATCATTTTATTGCCTAAAACTCTCAGAAGTAGAAACAAATTGCATGTTTTGTATCTGTACAGTGGCATCGCGATACTCAAAAAAGTATCAATTCCCATATTTTGTCTGGCTGGTATCGAAGTATCGACTCCAAGGTATTGATACGCACATCCCTATCATGAATATTTGAGCAATCTAGATGAATCTATGGGGATTTTTAGTCCAAGCTGCTTCCTTCCTATGGTTGCCATAAAAATACCTACTCTACGTAATTATTTCACTTAATTTCACCAATCAAGAAGTGACAAATACACATGAACAGCATCAAAGCAAGATGCCTACTCCAAGAATCCCAACCTATCCTCTCTCTCTGAGTAAAAAGCCCAAAACCTTTGGAAAAAATGTGGTTGTGTTTGCCGTGGGCGTTTATTTGTTGTACCGGATGATGGATCGACTCACCAGAAGTGGTTAGATTTTATCTTCAGGAGCAGAAAAAAAGCCTCAGCTTTGTGTGTGAACTTCACTCCTGACAGCTTCATGAATCTCGGGCAGTAAAGTGTTTTTTTCTGGGACTGAAACCTGATGCAGTTCCCACCATAGAAACACCTCATGGACAGACAACACCGGTGAGGGAAACCATCTCTCAGGTCAATGCAGCAGGAATCTTCATGAAATAAATGTCTCATTCACTAATTATCACAATTAAAGTTTTTTACTGTGTTTCCAACAACTAAAGAATTTGCAAGTCCTTCCAGATTTCCTTGATATTGTTAAAAAATAGTCTGATTCTTATCTGTTCTAGTTCCTCATGTACAGATATGTTCCCTAAGCAATGGCGCGGTCTAGTTCAGCGTTTGGCCAGATTAGTTTATACCTGTGGGTGGATTTTTCCTCACCTGGAGTCTCAGTGCTTTGCCATGTTACAAGACGTATTATGCTGGGTGTGTGTATGCGTGTGCATGTGAGTGAGTATGTGCATGGGACCATATGCAAGGGTAGGAGGGACGGGGTTTCATTTGGGGTTTCATGTTTTTACCATTTCCTTTTTTGTTAAAGACACACAGCATAACTTTTAGACCTTAAAAATCTGTGTTTCTGACTCGTTTTGATGTCACACCAACATTCATTATGTACATTTTTGAGCCATCACTGCCCAGCAGCGTCACAAGGCTCAGAAACTGCTCTATGTAAGTTTTGGATCCGGGACGGGGTCGTGACATTGCAGCCGAGTATTGGTTGCGCACCGCGTCACTTACTAGCAAACGGATAAGAACCAGATATGAACATTAGCGGAGGAAGAGAAGAAGAGAAAGAGAGGAAGGGACGGAACAAGAGTCAAGATAAGACTGTCTATTACTGGCTGGAGTGAATCACAGTACAGGGACGATGCAAGACGGATGCTAGTTTAGCTGCCGATAGGGAGGAGGGGGGGTCACTAAGAAAACTGCTAAAAGTTCTGTTGTGTGTCTTTAAGCACTTTGTGTTGCATTCTTTGTACTGTATGAAAAGTGCTGTATAAATAAAGCTTGATTTTTTTATGCTAACCATCAGCCCATGACTTCTTAGCTAATTTACTGTACTTGTCAGGGGCCTCTGTCGTACCGCATGCACTTCAACTCCATATCAGACTGCTATGGAGCATCCAGCTCCATAACGGGGTAATCCATTTTATGCTGTGATCACAGTCTGATCAGATGTTTACAAATATCTATCCAGGTGAGTGGAGGTTGGTGTTACACCGAAACCTTCCGAATCTGTGACTGTTCCAGGCGACGTCATGAAATGGGTGTAAAACATGTCGATTGAGCTTCGGTGTATCAGTGCAGTGAGCCGTTTTACTTCCATGTTTAAAAGTAGACGCATAAAAAACTAATATTTATCACCAGATTAGTTTCTATAGTGGTGAGGGAATCATATTTAGATTATACATGCCTGTAGTTGACTTTTGAAATGTGTGAAAAGTATGATGCAACTCCTATAAAATCATCCTCATCGTAAGATAATTGTCATTTTTCATACTAATCAGAGTCTGAAAAACAGATTTCTTTATTTGATGACATCAGAAGCATTTTTGAAACCTCAGACTTCATCATTAGTAAATGTTTTGCTCATCATCGATCCTTCTCACCTCCTCTCGTGGGTTCTGTGGATGTTTCTGGAACGTCCAGGTGACTCTGGCCTGAAGGGATTTGGGAATGCACTCCAAGAAAGTACTACTTCCCTCAACTCCATACAGCTTCTTCTCTGCCACGCGGTGCTTATGGTGGTCTGTGGGGGGCAGCAGAGACAAAAACATGATGAGTGGGCATCATCTGAGGAAGTCCTCGCTACCTGACCAGGGTGGGACAGCAGAGAACCGGACAGAACCATGCAACTACACACATTTTCACACGGGGCAAAAGGGGGTAAAACATATAAAGGAAATAAAGGAAAGATTTTATTCTCTTTTATCAGTTATGACAAAAAATTGTTCCATAGTATTTGTTTGCACAAAATCTTGATCTCCATGGCGACAGTTCCTGGGTCATGATGCCTTCCTGTTTAATATCAGTGCTGGAGTTTGTTGATCTAAACATTTGATGTCTCCAACAAAAACGTATTGTCTTTGCAGCTCTTAGCAGTGGAGGCTGCTAACATGCTAACATCATGACATCAGTAAATGTGTCCTAAATCTCAACAGTTAAAAGTACGAAGAATTTAAAAGGTGCCCGGTTACAGAGGGAACAATGGTGAGCAACCTGCCAAACAGACTGATCAGCAGCTTGGGCCAAAGCCCCTCACATCAGTTACTCTGACCTTCATTAGTTTTACACAACTGGGCTTGCAGACCACATGATGTAATCGTATTACCCAGGAGCTCCTTCATTTTGAGCGATTAGCCTGATTTAGCTGTGTGGCAGAAAGACAGATAGCAGCAGAATGCTGGTATTGTGGTCTGGGAGGACTGAGGTGACCGGGGATGAAGGGAGAACGGGATATTTGGGAGGTTTTGGCATGGGGACAGTGAGATCCCAGCCGTTTCTGTGAGTCACAGAGGATCAGAATACGACTTTGTTGCTGTTTTTTTAATATAGATCTGCAGCAGTCGGCCTTCAGAAGCACTCACAGTCAACTCAGGTTATGTATTTGCTAGGGATGTCCGATATTATCAGCTTGGCATAAAAATGTTATATCGGCAAATATCGGTATCTATTTTTTGGACTGATATTTTGAAAAACAAAATCTTGCGAGATTTCATTACGGAGCAACGAAATGTCACGAGATCTTGTTCCATCAGCGTTGGTCCAGCATGCATAGATGGGTTTCCTGTTTACAAACATTGGCAGTTGCGCGCGCAGCCTGGGGGCAAAAAGCTGTTTTTTTATTACAGTCTATGGCCAAACACGCACTCATATCATTCATAAAAATGTAAAGTAACCTGGCAAAACAAACAGAGATCGTTTTATTTGAATTATATTGTATAAATCTGTATTTTGTTGACAAAAAATACAGACGCAGCATTGCTGTTTTATGTTTCTATTACCGTACAGTAACTTGGCAAGAGAGTCATCACCCGGAAACGGCATTTTTCTTGTTAAAACATGGATATTATTAGTGTTGGACCTCATTTGAAATTTGCCTGAAAAAATTTCAGTTAGAATGCGGCTTAAACTTTAATTTAGACTCTTTGTTCAAACCAAAATAGGCCACAACAGTCTGCTGTAACAGCAGGTTCTGCTCTGTGTCGTCTTCACCTCCTCCATACAGGAGCAACTTTCACTAGTTTGGGATTAAACCAGGCAAAGACGACATCATCACTATGTTTGGAAAGGAGGCAATTCCAACTGTTAGGGACTCACCTGCGTTGCTGTCGGTGTGTAACGTTCTGGTTTATTGTGTATAAAATCCTGGTAGACAGTAGACAGACTAGCTAACTGCTAACAAGCTAAAAACTCAAACGCCATCTGATTTACGAGCCCTGTACTTCGTATTAAATCTCTGGGATGTGTTGTTATGTGACGTGGATGCTTGTAAACGGCTCCACAATCAGTTTTTTCTTTCTTTTTCCGTCTGCAGAGGACGGCTGTCACACACAGCTACAGTGTTGTGATGCAGCCATGAACTGATAAATGACTGGATGCGGTGGTGATACTGGTATTGTTACAGTACCAGTCTCCCGACTAGAACACGGGAATAATTTCTACCACTGTGGTGGTTTAATCTGACATGGTGACCATGGTGATAGACTGGATAAATCATGTAGTCTGAACCTGCAGTAGTTATCCGAGCGGGTTTTCTGAAGACAGTCACGCCTACTGTCCTGTTATCACCATTTTCAACTGTTTACATGCATTAAGGTTTGTATTTTTTGCAACTGAACAAATACCAGGACTCAAACATGATATTTTCCCAACACTTTCACATTATGTCATGACCTCATCTGCAGAAAAAGTCTAATTGTTCATGTGAACACACGTCTTCTTATAGGTTGATAATGCTTTTCCTGTGTTTTCTTGCCCCCTGGTTGCGCGCGCATCCTATCTGTGACGTTGCTTGGAAACCCATCTATAAAGTCTCTGTTATTCTGGAAGAACTTCATATCCCAGCATTCCTTTCAGAGTCACGTGACTACAGTGCAGCTGCTGCTGCTACAGACTGACTTGCTTTGAAGCTGCTTATAACATGTCTGGTTTTAAGTTGTTGGTTAAGCTACCAAGTTGTCAGAAACATAATTAGCCACATGTTGGCTAATACCTGCTAGTATCTGATATCTGGCAGCCAGATGTCCAAAATGAACTCCTCTGGCTGAGTTAAGGATATTTTCGGATCTTTGGTCTCAGAGCAGAGTATAGTTGCATTTCTCAAAATATGAGAGAAAAAACCTCACAGTTGTCTGCAGAGATCATATTGGTTGATATCGGATATCAGAATTTAAGAGTTGGACAATATTGATACCTCAGATATCGGTAAAAAAGCCAGTATCGAACATTCCTAGTATTTGCTTTTAACGACTCAAAAACAAAACATTAGTTTTCCTGAAAAATCAGTTGAAGTCTGTGTCTGAAATGTTAATAATGGTGCAGAAGTTTACCTCCAGAGCAGAGGGTGTTGGGGTCTCCGTTTCTTACATCCTGGCGGCGGAAACGTCTGAAAAGAGTTTTACAACTTAGCACTTTAACCTTTGTGTGCATGCAGATTCCTTCATTGGTTTTCCTTTTAGAAACTGTGGTGTGTGTCATACTGTTTGGGCCACAGACCTCTTTGTGTTTGGCAGGTAGCGAGTACAGGATGTTCCATCCCAGGCGCAGTACGGGTCTCTGGCCAGGCAGCACTCGGCGCAGGCCTTCCCGTACACACTGCAGCGGTGGAGGGGAACTTGGGCAATGCCTGTGTCAGAGCCCACGTACAGCTGTTGCTGTGAAAAACAGAGTAGAAAGGAACAACTTTAGGAATGTGCTCTAGTCAAAGTCAGAAGCAGCTTGAGCTGCATCTGTCATAAATCTAATCGCCCAGCTCCCTGGGACTTGGACAGTCTCTGTAATTTATGATGCCCTCAGGTGATGTTCAGTGTGCACTACCAGTCACAAGTTTAGGTACCCTACACTCTCCTCATTGCATTTAATGGGAAAGCAAGTCCAAACTTTTGACTGGTAGTGTACTTTATGTGACCTTTCTGATTTTGTGCAGCCTCCAGCATTTGTTTTCCCTCCATTTCCATGCAGATGTTTAGACCCAGATCAGGGATTAATGTGAGGATTAGAGATGTTCATGAAGACATCATAGAACCACAAATTTCAGCATTCTTTTATTTTTTAAAAAAAAGGCTAAAATATGTCATGTGTAGGGATGTCCAATGTTATCAGCCGATATTGGCATTAAAATGTGATATCTTAAAATATCGGTACTTGGGATTTTTGGACCAATATCTTTATTGACAAAATCTCATAAGATCTTGTTCCATTAGCAGCGGCCCAGCATGTATAAAAGTCCCTGTTATTGTGGAAGAACTTCATATCCCAGCATTCCTTTCAGTCATGTGACTACGGTGCAGCTGCTGCTGCTACAGACTGACTTGCTTTGAAGCTGCTTATAACATGTCTGGTTTTAAGTTGTTGGTTAATGCCGGGCTTACACCAAATGATTTTCACCGTTGAAGACTAAGACTGAAGGTCTCAGGAGTTTTACTGGAGTCACGGCACACCCCTGCTGCCTTGATCATCAAGTTTGAGATGGTAATCTGCGCTGTTTTATATCAGTCTTTTTCTTATCTTGGGCTCGTGACAATATCGAACATGTTTGATATCATCGCAGCAACACAATCAACAACCAATAGCTGGATGAGCTCTGACAGCAGCGGAAACAGGTCCGACCTCCAGAACCGTCAATACCCAGAGTTGCAAAAAACATTGACCGGAGCCATAGAAATGCAGAGTTGCGTCATGCATTGACTTCGATGTAAAAGCGGTCACATGACTCAAAGAGAACATGCTAACACCGCACTGGCAGCCAGTGAGTTAAGTTTTGCATTTGTAGTGTTTTATCTGTTTTATACAGTCTTTGTGCGCTTTGATAAGGTGCTTTCAAATAAAACTTATTATGATGATTATGATGATGATGATGGGAACAAATTGCATGACGGGAAAAAAATGCTGAGATGAATGTAGTTGTAGTCTTGTAAACAGTGACCCTGCAAGATTCCCAGTCTTTGTAAAATCTCAGTCTGAGACTAAAAACTGTCGTTAGATGTGACCTAGTGTGAGATGGTCGTCTTCCAAGAGTCTTTTCCAAATCTTTAAAAAAGTCCTCTAATGTAAGGCTGGCATAACTTAGCAAAGTTGTCAGAAACACTATAATTAGCCACATGTTGGGTAGTACCTGCTAGTATCTGATATCTGGCAGCCAGATGTCTAAAATGAACTCCTCTGGCTGAGTTTAGGATATTTTGGGATCTTTGCTCTCAGAGCAGAATATAGTTGTATCTTTCAAAATATGAGAGATGCAACTTCACAGTTGTCTGCATATATCTGTATTAGTTGATCTTTTTTTTTTTTTTTTTTAAGATGCTTGTACAATCCCCGAGGGGAAATTAGGGCTCTGCATTTCACCATCTCTGTACAGTAGTACCAGAGAGCAGTGGGCTGCTACTTAAAGTGCCTGGGGGAGCAGTTGGTGGGGGTTAAGGACCTTGCTCAGGGGTCCACAGTGGTTCACCTGAGTGTGGACCACTATTTCATCTTGGAAATTAAGAGTTGGACAATATCAGATATCGGTAAAAAAAGCCAACATGAAACATCCCTAGTCATGTTTTTATTTGAATTTTGAGTGTGACAGCAAACATACCCGTTTTGAAGAGATCTGCATGTTGATGATGGATGAAGCATCCTGAAGAAGAGCAGAGATTCAGCAATTATGTAGCGTTGCATTTGGTTGTGTATCAATCAATAAATCAACATTAGAAACAAACTACTGAGAATGCATGCACCTGATCTATTTTTCCATGGATGTAGCACAGTTCAGTAGTACTTTTGTCTAAAAATAAATGATCATCATTAAAATATTCTTACCTTGAAAACCTCCAACTCTTCCAGTAAAAGCTCCTCCATGTTGTTCCAGCTCTCCTTGGGGACATTGATCACCTTCAGAACGGTCCCTTTATCTGAAATATCAAATACATCCTTCTATTATCTTTTTGTTACTGTAACAGCTAAATTCAATGTTAAAAGAAGACAGATTATGGACCTGTGCCAATAAACATGACGTCGTACTGTCCGTCGGCAGCATTGACTCTGTCCACAGCGATCTGCGTGAAGCTGTAGTCCACATTCGTTCTCACGAAGATGGGCCGTCGGCTCATGGGGTAGACCGGGTTGTACATCAGAGGGTGGTGTCGGGCAAACTGGATCACATCATCTGGGAAACCCTTTGTGGACTCAAAGCTGCCGAACGTCTTGCTGGGACACTGATGCAGGGAAGTGACATAAAGATTAACTTACTTATGTACTTTGCTTTGTTGTGGTGCAAAATTTGTTTAAACTTAAGTGGAGACACAAGTAACTTGATAAGATGAAATCCTAAATCTTATAAGAAATCTTAATCTGATCAAAACTGGAGCTGAAGCCACTTTAAAGCACATGTTGTCGCAGGCTTTTGCCAGTGTAAGACTTTACAGGCGTCAGTGTGAGTTCATGCCTCTCTCGGATGCTCCCCGTCGTGTTTGGACTCATCCGTTCCGTTTGCTTTGTAGCTACATGTAAACTGGAAGGAAATGTCGGACTGAAAGTTCACCCAGCCGCAGTCCAGCAGGCTGCAGTGAGGCGATTATGGTGTGATGGGTTTCAGGGAGTTGAGAGCGATTTACTCCAGGTCAGAGTCCAGCCTCTTTCTTCTATTAAAATTCCAGTCCTGATTTTTCTGAATGCTAAAATCAACTTTAGCACCATCTGCTACGGACGCTTAAACGCATTACTTCTCCTTGAATTAACGAAAGCATTTTTATCTAATAAAACTTGGTGTACCACTGTTGTTACAGCTTTCTTATAAGTTTGATTTGCTTTATGCATTTAATATCAAAATCTAATTAAGTAACAGTTAGCGCCATCAGTCTTGAATTTGATTTGTTCTGCTGTAATTTTACACCCCGCTGAGGTGATGGTGTGAGGGAGGATTTACTGTAGGCCAAATACAATTACCATTCTGCACTATACAGCGGGAATTGTTCTGCTGCTGCAGTGAAAGCTGAAGCTCAGCATCGCAAATCCTGCTGATGCGATGCTTGGGCGCTTAGCAGAATGTAAGAGCTGTAATATTGATTAGCTGGACTGTGGGGAAGTTTAGAAGAAAATAAAGCCCAACACTAGTGACGCAGCTAAAACTAATAACACATAAATACTTCATGGCAAATGATGGATCCGTTTTAGTAAGACCATATATTTCCTCAATTTTTTGTTGCAAATGGAAACAGAATCGAGTGCATGCTTATAATCTTCATGATTGTGTGTAAATACTTTTCAGAGTTTGTGGATTTATTTTTTTACATTAAAATCTTTTATCATTGTGGCAATAATTATGTTTTTATATGGGGTAGTTTATACCACTTTGCTTTATTCTGAAGATGCTATTTTACTTAGTATCAGAATTTGCAACTCAATGTTTGTAAAATAAATCATAAAAATATATAAATGAACAAAAATGAGGTGAGGACTACATGCTGTATATTTGACCTCAAAGGTGGTGTATTTAGTTGTTGTAAACTTGACACTCCTCTGTTGATGTGCCATACCATATTTGGGCAGGGATACAGGACTTTGTCCGTATCCTGTATCCTCCACTTTTTCAACACTGAGTAGCGACGCAGCAACAGTACAAAACTAATAACAAATAAATATTAGGTGGATTTATTATAAGACCACATATTCTCTTCAACCAGAAGTACTACCGATAATCATAATGATTTTGTCTATGTACATTTGCAATACCACAACACAGAAATAATTCATTGTATTTCTCAGTACTTTTTAGAGTTTGTAGATGTATTTTTTACATTCATTTTTTTATATCACCGTGGCAATAATTATGTTACATAGCTTTTATATTAGGTAGTTTAATACTATATACGAGGGATGCACAATATAATCGGCCCCCGATATAATCGATATTGGCCTATATCGGCCTTAAAACTGAGTATCAGATATTGGCCACCCCACACTGATATTTAACTGATCAGCCCACTGTTTCTAAAGTCTAAAAAAAAACCTTCTTCTTCTTTGAAAACTTCTTTTTTACAGACTTTAAAACTTCTAAAGACTGGGGGTGGCAAAAAATATCAATATACTGAAATATCATGATATTTTCATATACTGATATTTAGAAATTTAAAAACGATCTTTTTTACTCGTGAGAATTCACAAAAAATTTGCAATTTTTTATATGCTGATATCATAGTGACATTTAAAAAGGTGGTATCAACCTTTTTACGAACGAAATCTCGCGAGTTTGTAACAGAATGATGAAATCTAGCAAGATTTTCTAAGTAAAAGAGATCAGTACCACATTTTTAAATATCAATTTAATAACGGCATTCAAAAATATTGCAATATTTCAGTGTATCAATATTTTTTTCCATCCCTAATTTTCAAAGTGTCGGAAATGGATAACAATACTGCTATTTGCAATGACTGCTTTTTTTCAGCTTTGATATCGGAATCAATATTGGTTATCCACCACAAGAGTTTTACAATATCGGCATATCAGATATCGGCCAAAATTCCAATATCGTGCATCTCTACTATATACCACTGTGCTCACTTCTTAAGATGCTTAAATTCTAATTATCATTATCAAATTCTTAAATCAGAATCAAAACTTAACTATGCTGTAAAAAATGATAAACAAAGTGAAGACGACATATTTGACCTCAGAGGGGTGCAAAGGTGATGTATTTAGTTGTAAACTCGACAGTTCCCTGTTGATGTGCCGTTGTGATTGTTAACATACCATGCCTGGGCGGGGATACGGGACTTTTCCCTGGAAGGGGACCCACTGGTAGTTGGGCCCCTCTTTGTGAGCGAAGGGCCCCAGGAAGGCCCTCCGGATGTCATTCATGGAGTAAAGACACACAGCTGAGCCTTTAAATACACTGCTACTGGGAGAGAAGGGAAGCAGGGTTAGATCCAACAAACACACATACGACATGCATGCAGTTTGTTTTCTCTCCTTTCACACACACATGGATGCGACACACACAGACACACACACACGTGCATAAACAAACATACATAATTTGACTGGACTCTGACCTGGAAGTAGAGAAGACCGTGTAAACCAGCGGGTTCTTTCTGTCCCTCGTCTGCAGCAGGAACACATCGCCTAAGGACACACACACATGAACACACTCAGGTCAGGTGCCGGTGGTCCAGAGGTCAAAGGTTAGACGGAAGGTAAACAAAGCCCTATGGACATGAATAAGCACTTTAAAGGGATATATAACTAATTACTGAAGGCCGTGATCTGCAAAAAAAAAAAGAAGCCATAATAGCTTCATGCAGCATTCAGTAAAATTATGCTTACAAATAGAGGCTGTTAATATTGTTCTAGTTCTTTTAAGTCCAAGAGGAAGACAAAAATAACTTTTAAATCATCCCATCTTGCATAAAACTTAATAAACAAATATATCAGTGACTGAACAAATCTATAATTATGTATGTTTTAGTAATAATAATTTCTTAATCATCTAAAGTGTTAATTTATATAATTATCTGAATTAATTCATTTGATTTTCTGTATCTGATTTAAATTCTCATTCAGTTTTTGTACTATTAAATCAAAAAATAAGATTACAACATTTTTCTTTGGGGGATCAATAAAGTTGTTTTTTCCTCAATCAGTTTCCTTTTGGGGGTCAGGTATAATTGCAAACTCATTTTCAAGATAAAACATTCATTGGTTATATGAAGGAATGTGACTGACAGATGGAGCCTAAGGTGGGGTTAGAGTTTGGATGAAGTTTGCCACTTAGTCCCCCCCTCACTCTGTCATGGGATAAGCACAAAGGCAGATCATATTACTGCCCCCAGTTATGGTCAGACAGATGTATCAGAAGTATCTTCAGAGACAAAACTCCTGCAGCTGCTGTGCAAACCGCATGACTGCAGGTTTGAGACACGTTACATAACACGGTTCTACAGTCCTTTTAAAATTGAGTAATGATGCCTGTAAGGAAGGCCAAGCTTTCAGACTGCTGTAAACAAAGCAAAGCAGTTTTCATGTGAAACAAACACACTCATTTTTTGTTTTTCCCCAACTATTATATCTATTTTAATTAAATTAGCACTGTTTTATTAAAGAGGGACTTTCGTGTCATTCTTAACACAATTCCCTTTTATGGCACAATTAAATAACTGTTATCTTTAGCAGTTTTGAAAATACAGTATACGGGCAAAAAACAAACTAAAGAAATACCCCAAACTGGTTTGATTCTTTGTTTTCTGAGTCTTTATGATGCTGAGAGTAAACAGTTGCACATTGCACGCACTGGTGGTACAAAAAGGTGAAAAAAAAACCTTTTTGGTTGCATAACTTCTCTACAGTCCAGACCGATGCTTTACAACTCAGGTTTCATTTTTAAAAGGCAACTACTGTCTCATGGCAAATGTCAGCAAATGTCTGATAACAACTTTGATTGTATGCGTACATTTCCCGTTATGTTGGAGGTAAAGCCATGCATACAGGCATATGCTGTACAGTCGCCCTCAAAATGATTAATACCCTAAAATTAAAGAAAGAGAATCAGCTGCCGGTGAAATAAGATGAAAGTGACAAAAGTAATAATAAATAAAAACTCTATAAAAATCATGACATTGATTTTGAATTGTGGTTTGAAATAAAATAATAAAAATAAACAAACAAAAAATTAAAAAGTAAACAAGTATGATTGGGATCCTGAAGTAAAATTCTTTTGAGCAACATTTTGAGGCAATCACTGCAATCAGGTGTTTTATCTAATATTCAAAAAGACTCCTACACCTGCTAAAAAATTATTTTGGTCGAATTTTAATGGGACAGGCGCTCTAATGAGTCTGGGACAGTTTTGTTTCTTTGTTTTTTTTAATGATTATTTTAAACAACAATTCAATAAAATATTTTATTTCACTTAATTATATTTTTGTCAATTTTTATTTATTATTAGTTTTAGTTGATTGTTTTTTTGAATTACTATAGGGAACTTAACCTTTTATGTGATCATTTTGAAGACAACTGTATAAGCAAGCTTCTGCTGAGCTAAAGGAGGAAAGTGAATGTGAGAGCTTGTTGCAAACAGGCCAACTCACAAGTTAAAGTAGATGAATTGCTCTGCTTTCAACAACTTTGAGTTATTCCTCTTAGCCATGTATTTGTAGGTGTTTTTATTTTGTTCAGTGCCAAAAAAAAAGGAAAGAAAAATTAACTATATTCTCACTTCAAGTTACAAAGCAATGATATTGAACCCAGCATGCAAATGATGGGATGTGAGAAGGGTTAATTTTGCTGAGGAGTGAACACTATTAATACAAATGGAGTGGTTTCTGGGTGAATCGGTTCAGGCAAACTGGCTCCAGACGATTGTGGAAGACTCATGTGAGTTTACGGTGACGTTATGTCTTAATCTTAAAATAATTTCCTCTATCCTCCGTCTATGATTTATAGAGTTATCTTAATATCTGCACCCCACCTCATGAAAACACACTATTGTTTTGTTGCCATGTGAAGATTCACCAGAAACAAGCCTGGAAGTGACTTTGAACCCGCAGCATAAACACTGGGCTCAGTTTAAACCAGAATCTCCAACCCCTGAATCCCTTACTCATGGTTTCTCAGAGTCTGAAGGAATGCAGGACTGAAAGGAAATCTACAATTGAGGTCAGAAATTCTGGTTTATTTATTATGCCGCACTCAACATCGTCTCCATTTGCACCAGCAGAATGTGTTTCTGGGTAAAAATCCAGATGTAAGGATGGAAAATTAGCCCTTATTTTAACTCTTTGTTTTGCTTTTTCCTGCTTTTTTTTTAAAAAAAGGTCTGACTGAATCGACTGCAGCACATTTTGAATGGACAATACGGAAAACAGAGGCAGGAAATTGAAAGTTAAGCTCATTTTCCTTTTATTTTCACTGCTAGAGCACAGATGATATTTGATTTGCATTTCAGGCTTCACTGATGTTACGTCATACCTTACCTGCCGTTGCTTGAGCAACAGATGAGCTTTTAAAAGCATTTCTACCAGCAACGGTGCACACGGAAAACTTACGTAGCTCGTCGAAGTACGTGTCGCTGCCATCGGCTCCTGGCACCGAGCAAATCAGACGGGTCTTGAGGAACGTTGTCCACTTGTTTACCAAACTTCGCTGACCACCCATGTCATTCTGATGTCATTCCACAAGAAATAAGGTTTCACTTTGTTTTACATTTAAGAATGAACACCTGTTCATGTTTTTTTAAAATCAATTAATGAAAAAAATCTCTCACCCGACACAGCTGTCCAATCCGAGAGTAGGTGGACTTTCCCAACCCCTGAGCCTCAACAGCCGTCTCCCGGAAGAAGAAAAAGATCTTGTCATCGTCTGGATTTTCGCTTTCAGGGACCCAAAAGGAGCCAACAAACTTTGGTTCTGGATAGCAAAATGAAAGAAGAGACGTTATTGTGAAATATTGGTCCAACAAGAGGTGAAAATAGTATTTATTTATCTTTGAAATGTTAAACAGGGGGGTCCATTGGTTCCTGCAGGTTAGAGATTTTTCTCTTCTTTTACACATCTGTTCCTAAACAAATGGATCTCTGCAGCTCTCCACAAGTTTGTTAACAACTCCATAATTTGAGCTAGTAGCATTTGATGCTAACTCTGCTGGTACTTTATCTGGAGAACTATAATAAACTCTGCAACAAGTCCTCCAAAGTCACTCGTACTATAGGGTCGTTTGTGCATGCACCAAAATACAGACTATATTTACGTTTAGCGGTGGTTACGTGACTGCAGAGTTTCTCCCTGGCATGACCAAACGAAACATGGCAGATATCCCTTCAATCTTCAGTAGAAATTTATATTTTTTTAAGATTGTGGCTTTAGCTTTGTTTTGATAACTTTTGTAGCAACAAATGTACACTTCACTTTGATAAAACACATTCGGTTTATGTAAACAGCTATAGTTTTTTTGTTTCGATGTACATTCTTTCAGGTTTTGTGGTTGTTGCTATGGTGGTTGCTAAGGACGCTATTAACAACAAACTGGAAGGAAGGGATAATCGTGACATTTACGGTGCTGCGCTGGCTGGCGATAACTTTTTGCACGTCATATACGTGCATTTTCTTTAGTGAACATAAATAAACAGAATGTAAATAGGCTACACTCGATAGACTGATACATCAGCCAGCCGATATTTTAGGCCGATATTTGCATTCTTTGCTGGTATCTTCATATCGTAGCCGATATGTCATGTGTGTTGGCCGATATCTCCACTCAGCATAATTTACAGTGCTTTTCATATTTCTTACAAGTTTAATGTTTCTATTTAATATTTATTTCCAAGTGTACTGCTTCTTTTTTTTATATGTTTTGAAGTACTTTGTTCTTTTTTATGTTAAAATAGTTATAAAATGACTGTTTATTGCATCCTTCATTATATTAATTTAGAAGTCAAACGCAGTATCGGACCTAAATATCAGCCCCAAATATAGCAGGTTGTATCTGTCATCGACTGAGGCTGATGAGAAAATATCGGTATCATATTGGCCCTAAAAAATATCTGTATCTGTCAATCCCTAATGCACACTACATCATATGTTTTCAATGTCTGTGTACAGTGTACAGCATAATATAATTGGCCCTCTACCGGCATCGGTTTATATTGGCCTTTGAAACTGAGTATCGGACATCGGCCACTCCACTGATATTTAAACACCCCAATTTTAATTTTTGGCTTTAAAAGTTCTAAAGACTAGGGGTGGAAAAACAATATCGATACACTGAAATACTGTGATATTTTCATATGCTGATATAATGTTGACATTTAAAAACGCGGTATCGATCTATTTTACTAACAAAATCTTGCGAGAACTCACAAAATTTCATGAGATTTTGTAAATCTTGCAAGATTTTGTAAGTAAAATAGATAGATACCACGTTTTTGAATATCAATTTGCTATTGGAATATGAAAAGTTTGAGATATTTTAGTGTATCGATATTTACGCCCACCCCTATTTTTCAAAGTGTTGGAAAGGATAACAAAACTGCTATTTGCAAAGACTGCTTATTTTTTTCAGCTTTAATATTGGTATCGATATCGGTTATTGGCCAGATGAGTTTTACAACATCGGCATATCGGATATCGGCCAAAATTCCAATATCGTCCCTACAGTATAGGACAGGAAAGGGAGCAGAGAGTGGGGATGACATGCAGATAAGGGTCCCGGGCCAGAAATGGTACCAGCTGCACTGAGAAACCTCTGATCACTCGGGCCGCTTCCCAACCAGTTAAGCTAAACACTGCTTCAAGAGTTTCAATCAGTTCTTCACCATCTCTTCCAGTCTATACTTCCTTCTCTTCAGTCGGACAGTTTTGCGTATAACTTCAGGTGCGCACAAACGGCCCTGACGTCCGTCTGACTTCAGAGGACAGCCTGAAACTCTCGCATGTACACACCATTCAGCCAGCGCGAATCGTGTTGCTCGGTGCGAATCGAGGGTCGTTTTCCCAGACTCCTGAAGATGGTGAAGTCCCGCCCCATTAAGTCTGTGGCCACACCGGCATACAGCTCATCACCTAGGAGACAGAAGTAATCAGCGCTCTGTTCACTGCAGAAACTCAAATCTTAGCAAGTATATTTTTCTCATTTCTAGTCAAAATATCTCATCACACTCAAAATAAGACAAAATTAGCTAAAGAGAAACATTTCAGTGAGATACAGGAACTTATTTTAGGGCAATGCATCTTATTTCAAGAAAGCTTATCAAAAAAAAAATTTGCTTGTTCTGTTGGCAGAATTTTTGCTTATTACAAGCAAAACAAATCTTTTTCAATCTATTTTAAGAGTGGCCAAGATTTTTTTTTTTTTGCTTGTAACAAGCAAAAAAAAAGAAGAAATGAAATGTTTCTTTTTAGGTAATTTTGTCTTGTTTTGGGTGTAAGGAGATGTTTTGACTAGAAGTTACAAAAGTATACTTGGTAAGATTTGAGTTTTTGCCGTGTTGATATGTCATCACATTACATTTATGATAAGTCCAGATTAACTCTTCAGTCAGTATCAACCACTATTTCATGAGCCAAGTTAAAACCTTATTGAATAATGAGGATGGGTTCAGTTACCGACGAGCACAGATGCGGCGTTATGCCGGGGATCGTACGGGCTCTTCCCCTTCCCGTCTTCCACCATAGAGGGGTCAATCCTGAACACGTGGTCCTGAATAAATGCAAAGAGGTTTAAAGCTGTGATCACGTCTCACCTCATGTCTGCACCAACTGGCTTCTGGCAGTTTTTGAGCTATATTTTGCAGCATGAGCAACTGCTAAATGTTAACCTTCAGCTCTCTGTAAGGACAAAAGTCTACGTCCTGAGGTTGTGTCTTCCTGATGATGATGATCTTTAAACAAAATTGTGCTTGAGTTGGTTCTGGTTCGTATGTTTCTCACCTCCATCCTGTGTCCCACCTCCACAAAAGCACAGGTGGGATGGAAGGCTCCGGTTCCGCAGGCGTACAGGTGGGTGCGGTTGTAGTGGTGCACGATCTTTACATAGTTCACGCAGTCAGACTGAAAGACACACACAAGCACAATCATGGTGTCATTTTAATCACAAGTGAGAATCTAAAGGGTGCTGTTTCTCTTTTGTCCCCCCATGTGAGCTAATCCTACTTCACAGGCTGCATCTGAAGAATTCGCTGGTTTGCTCTCAGCTGCAGCCTCCAAAACTGGGACTGTCTGTTCTTTGGTTTAGTGATGTACATTCCTCACATAGCTCCTCACACTCCTTTTGGCTGTGACAACAGTCAAATCTCCAGCTCCACCTCCAGCACACTGTTGTGACACCCTTTGTGTCCTGGCTGGAAACGCGCACACACACACACACACACACACACACACAGTATGTGTGAATGTGCATGGCTGCAATGGACCCTTTGGTTTCTTTGCAGCAGAGACTGAGAGTTGTTTGACATTTTCTTTACATTATATCACTCATTTATTCTTTTAAACCTTGATGCATTCATTCATTCATTCATTTGTTCATTTGTTCATTTGCACAGATCTTGAGTTACAGGAATGATCTTTTCTCTTCTGGACCTTGCTGGCTCAGGGATGCAAAGAGAATGTTAAAACAAAAATGAAGTATCATTATTTGATATTGTGCTATTAAGTGCAGCATCTACAGAGTTGTATTATGTCATATCATGTTGTATTTTACTGTATTGTATCACTGTGCCAACTTTTTCTCATGACTGGGTTTGAAATTTAATCCTTGATCATCACCGTTTACAGCATTGCTTTATGTTTTGTGACTGCAACCCAAAATTTCTACATCATGGCTGAGTTTTTTATGTACAACAGTTTATTGCTTTCTACTGTATCTCCTTGATTCTCCTTGTGAAACAAAAAAGGCAAAAAAAAAAACAACAAAGAAAAGAAAAGAAAAAAAGAAACGACTCATTTAGCCTCACCAACTAAGAGACATTCAACAAACGCAAATATGTGTTTTGCTGGTGAAGCAGGTCTTTGCTTCATTGGTCTGCAGCAAAGACCTGCCTTTCAACATTTAAAGCTCACCAGGTAATTAAAGAGGACGTTGTTGTGTTAATGAGCATGTTGTAGTCAAACCCACTGGCTTGTTAAGTTGCTGACAAACAGGGGAAGCTATGAAAGACAGGGGTAGACAATACTCTAAGGGTCGGATCTGTCAAAGGTTTGTGTGTATAAAAATGTGAGCAATCTCATTACACACACAAAACAATGTACAAACTGATTTATCAACTACGTGCAAAAAGGTTTGTGTATTTCAAAGGTACAAAATAGCGCATTTGTATCCAGATAGTACGTCTGCTGCAATGAATATGCAATATGGGACGTTTACATGTGTGTTGGGAGGAGAAAATGTAAATATATTAATTTAGCACTCGCAAAGCGGTTCATCAACCGTGAGACGGATCGTGCCCGGGTGTTTTTCAGTAGATTTTTAGTACGTCTGAACAGCAGGTGCAAACTAACAGCTTTGCACACAAAAGACTTCTGAGAGGGACGATGCTGGTCAGACATGACTGATTCAGAATCGTTCTTCATGAGCTGCGAGTTTCATTTTCATTCTTGAATCAAATATCAACACAGCAAACGCCACTATTAAAGGCAGGGTGGATGATGTTTTTTACTATGTTGCTTAAAATCTTCTTCACACCCCGATTGCAGACAATTAAATAAATGTTCTGACACACAAAAAAAAAAAAAAAGTCACCTATGGAACGTACAGCACTGGAAAAACCCAATCCAACTGTCTTGAATGGCCCGTGCTTATTGAATGATGATCTGTCTATCAAACTCAAGGCTGTTTGTCCCCCCCCTCATGCCGCCCGCCACATGCGTGCTCGCTCACTCGCAACTTGCTGTGAATGCTTGCTGCCGTTAGGCTATCTGTGCAGCTATTTGCTCTTAAAGACACACAACGTAACTTTTAGACCTTAAAAATCTGTGTTTCTGACTCGTTTTGATGTCACACCAACATTCATTAAGCGCATTTTTGAGCTGTCAGTGCCCAGAGCCGTCCCGGGGCTCAGAAACAGCACTATGTAAGATTCCCATCCGGGACGCAACCGTGACGTTGCAGCCAACTATTGGCTGCAGCACCACGTCACTCACTAGCAACCGGATGTAAACCAAGTATCAACATCGCGGGTGTTTTGAATGCGCATCATGTCGAATTCGGTAAAGAAACGCAAGGAAACATCACCGGAGGAAGAGAGGAAAAGAAACAGAGGAAGGGACAGAACAAGAGTCAAGATAAGACTGTCTTTTACTGGCTAGAGTGAATCACAGTACAGGTACGAACAAGATGGATGCTAGTTTAGCCGCCGATAGGGGGCGCGTCACTGAGAAAACTGCTGAAAGTTCCGTTGTGTGTCTTTAAAAATGCACTGAAAAGAAAAAAAAAACGGATGCGGATCAATTCATGGAGGTGTTGGTGTTTGCAGTGTGGATGTTTCACACTGCAAATTAACACTTAACACACAACGTGGCTCCTCTGTTTCCTAGCAGGCTAACAGGCTCCACTCGGCTGTTATCGGTTATCTTCACTTGTAAGCCATCGGCACACACGCTCCTGCGCTTTAGAGGCGTAGTTCCGGGGGTGTATCTTTTAAAATGCAAGTTGCTCGAACCGTTTTCGGTCCCCTACCATGCCTTTAAACACGCTGTTAAATATTCTGGACAAATCAAACAGAACATTTGCAGCCACTGTAGCGTAATGAGAACTGAAGCTGGCATCAGTTCTCTTTTTATTTCCCTTTTTTTCCAGGGTAACATTTTAACTTGGATTGTAGCAGCTGGGCAAAGTGCCAAAGAGTGCATACCTCGTACATAATAGACACCAGAGACCATCTTCAAGGCTGCAGACACTTTTATTCGTTCAGCAACTCCTGATCCATGTCCTTATAAACTGGCCGCTGAGGCTCTGCACAGATACCTGTCGTATGATTTAAATTTGCATATTTATCATACTTATTTAACATTGCACTTCCATTTCCCTCTTCCACTAATATCTCCATCTCCATAGGGTCATATTTCGTGTTGTGCTGTCACCTCTTGAAATTCTCCTCGCTTCAAACCTCGTGACATGCGAAGCTCTCATTTCTATAGGAACGTTTCCAACATGTTTGCGCCTGCAGTCTTTTGTGTCTTCACTTTTAGCAAATCACCTGCAAACCGTGGTTCAGCCCCTCATGCAAAATTCTAGATTGCACCAGCAAATTACTACACGCAAATTTGGATCTTAGTAGATCTGGCCCTATGGCAGCGTGTCCAGTCCTGGAGAGTTACTTTCCTGCAACTTTCGGAGCATTCCTTCACCAACACACCTGAATCCAGTAAACAGCTGTTTACCAGGCATCTGCAGAGCTGAACGACATGTGCAGGAATTCAGCTGCTTGCGTTAGGTGTGTTGGAGAGCAGCAATCCAGGACTGGACTAGGGCACCTCTGCTCTAAGGTTTCACTTAAACACACACTCACACCATATATAAAAAGTCCACAACACTCGAACACAGCAGCTCCAAGCTTCCTCTGACACACAGCAGTGGAAGGTTTCAGTTAACCTTTTCATCCTCAGAGCTCTCCTCCACCTCTTCCATCTATCTCCTGTTGCATGTTAACCCCTTCATGTGTTTGACTGTGTATGGGTGTGCGTGTGCGTGTGTGTGCATGTGTCAGGGAGCATCAAACAGTGAGGCGGTCAGGAGAGCAGCAGCTCTTTGATGTGACAAAAGAGAAAGAGAACAGGAGGGTACTGGAAAGATGCTTGACAGACTTTAAAAAGATCTGAAAGCAACAGGAGGGTGAATTATGTCCGCAATTACATTTTCTGTGTGTGTGCGTCTGTGTGTGTGTGAGAGAGAGAGGGAGATGGTAATGGTGGGATGTTGAAGGGTTCACCGACCAACCTTTGACCTTCCACGGACTCATTAGTTAAAACAGTGAGCATAAAGCAGACAGAAGCTTTCTGCATCGTGTCTTTGAAAGCTGCTTTGTTCTGTGGTGGACGTTTCTTCTTCATGTCTTTTCTAGAGATTATTAACCTAATTGAGTAATTTGTCATGTCAGCCATTATCTCTTCTGTCCAATAGAAGCAAGGTGAACACAATGAATGCATTATTATTTATTATTAGTAGGTTAAATTATACTTAACATGGGGGTGATTGTGGTTTAATAATTGATCAAAGAAAAGGGTTAAAAGCGTTTGCTTTGCAATAATTGTGTTGTTTGTATGATACTTGTTTCTGTTCTTTTTCCTTACACCATTCCTGTTACACATAAGTCCTGACAATCCAGGAAGCTTTAATAAAGTTAATGGGTGACTGGGTTTGACTGGGCTGGAGTGGTGGGAGAGCAGCTAATGTGTCCCGTAGATACACATCACCGTGTAACAGCCTTGGTATGTTTTTGATAGCTTTTGCTGATCAGGAAAACATACAGGAGCTGACGGTATGTACTGTATTTCTCCGGGAACGGACTCATCTGTGGAATACAACTACCTATAAACTGCACAGATGGTGAATTTCAGATTTCCTTTTTCCATATTCTTGATTTCCTTATTTCTTATATGTTTTTGAAACTTTCCTCTGTAATTTCTTGCACCTTAATAACATCATAACTTTAGTATGTTATTACAGTCGTTCTCAAAATTACAAAATTACAATAAGTTGAAATTGACAAAAGTAATAATAAATAAAAATTTGATGAATATCACAACATTGATTTTGAGTTATGAATATTAAAACAAACAAACAAATAAACAAGTAAACAACCATGATGGGGTTCTATGGCTAAAATGTTGTTAAGCAACACTTTGAGGCAATCACTGCAATCAGGTGTTTTAATGTTGAATAAGACTTCTACACCTGTTGACACGTATGTTGGTCCACTGTTTATGGGAAAAGAGCTCAAATGTGTCTGGGACTGTTTTGTTTGTTGGTTTGTTTGGTTTTTAAAATGATTATTTCCAACCACAATTCAAAAGCAATATTTTATTTGGCTAAATTGTAATTCTGTAATTTTTTTTATTATTAGTTTCTTTAGTTTTTTGTTATATGAATTACTATTGTGAATTTAACCTTTTATTTAATGGGTGGGTATGAATACTTTTGAAGACAATCATATGAATTAAACAGCATCATTGAGATGCTGATCTCGTTGTTTAATTACTCTCTAGGGAGACTAGTACATACAATCATCCTCAAAGTTATCAATCCCCTCCAATTCAAGAAAAGTCTAAATTCACAATAGTAATTCAAATAACAAGAAACTAAAGAAACTAACAATAAATAGCAATTTCTGAAATGATAATTTAGTCAAATAAAATATTGCTTTTGAGTTGTGGTATGAAATAAATATTACAGAAAACAACTGATTGCACTGATTGTCTTAAAAGTGTTGCTCAACAAGATTTTAGCGTCAGAGCCCCATCTTGCTTGTTTGTTTTATTTTTTGTGCGTTTGTTTTTAATATTTCTTTCAAACCACAATTCAAAATCATTGTCACGATTTTCATAGAATTTTTATCTATTATTACCTTTGTTAATTTCAATTTATTTAATTGACAACTGACTTTTTTTCCCTTACGGTACGAATAATTTTGAGGATGATTGTAGATCAGTCATTTATCAAATATTTGTTAAACAACAATAAAAAAAAAAAAGAAAAGGATTGACGTTGGTCCATGTCAGGACCAGAATCTGAGGCTTGAGGCTTCTACAGTCCAGCCAACCATCCGTCTGTTCATCCACTCCAGTCTTGAAAAACCAGTACTGGGTCAAATGGCAGCAGGCAGAACAGCAGCACTTTCTTCCAAATCTCTGTTGGTCTGATAAAGATTTTGTCATCTGACAACTGATTTGCTATTTTGTATAAACACAAGTGCTGTTTGGTGGTGTGTGACAGTCGCAGCTTCAGACTCCACACCCACAATTTTTCAGCTTTAAATGCTCCGACACTTTTCTTTTTCCAAAAGACAGCTAGACCTTAAAGACTAATGTTCTGGTTGCAGATTATAAAGCATAGTTTATAGTTTTATGATTCAATCATCATTCGGTGGTTCAAAGTTTTTTACGGCAGAAATTATTTTTGAAAGGTTTGAATCAATATCTCATTTCAATAATTTCTACTTTATGTTTGCAACAGCTTAGAAAGTCAAGAAGTACTAACAAAGTAGCATAAACACACAATCCCTCACACATGACTCCTGTGGATTTAAGTATAGCTGCAGTCTCACAGCGAAGCGTCGGATTGCTGAGTCAGACTGAGTCTCTGAGAAACGTGTCAACGGTTTACTGCTGCTGTCCGTCTCAGTTTATGAGTGTGTGATTGTGTTTGTCTTAAGTGTCTCGTTTGTTAAGAAAACTCATTTTTGTGGCTACCAACACTTCAGTTCATTTACTTGAATTCATGCAAAGCTCAAGAACCACTCTACACTTGTTAGCAGGGATTGTATTATAGTGTATATGACACAGCTCTGCTTGTATACAACATAGGAGCCAGAAAACTATATAAAAAGTAAAATAAAGATAAATAAATGAACGTTAGAGAGAAAAAGAGAACTACAGCTAAAAAGGTCATGTACATGCCTACATGTGAGATGCTATGACTCATCATTCAGGTGCAGTACCACAAACCCCATGTAAATGCCTGTAGATACTAGATGTACTTGTTAATGCATGGAGCTTAGGCAAAGCCTTGGAGATTTTTTTCTTTGGATTTTGTTTAAAAATAATTTTTAATCTTGAGATGTCTTTTCAATTTACAGTTTTTGACTATATGGCTTTATGTGTTGCAATATGCAGGCTTGTTATGATTTTCAGAGAAAGTGCAAACAGTGATGTGAACTGGCATGTATGCTGGAGTAAGGGTGCTTTTATTAAAGGAGTATTGGCATCAAATTTCCGTTTTCTGTGGTTTTGGGGGTATAATATGATCTGATGTGCACTGATGACGGGGTCAGGTTTTTTTAACAAATGGATTTAATATAAAGAAAAAACAAAACTTCTGCAGCAACACTGAAGGAGGCGACCACAACGTTGTCAGTGACTTAAACATAGCTTCTTTCCCATGGCTGTGAAGAGACTGCTGCAGTAACCATGACTATAACCTTGCATTTAATTGTATGTCAACTTAACAAGAAAAAGAAATGAAAATTATCTCTGGCCAAAACTGAACAGACCAAAAGTTAA
This sequence comes from Atherinomorus stipes, assembly GCA_023101725.1. Taxonomy (NCBI): domain Eukaryota; kingdom Metazoa; phylum Chordata; class Actinopteri; order Atheriniformes; family Atherinidae; genus Atherinomorus; species Atherinomorus stipes. The sequence goes on along the minus strand of JALJCO010011378.1, from coordinate 1,309,185 downwards.
AGTATACCATTTTAAGTACTTTATTCAACTGCTAAACTGGCTGTTTTCTAATTAAGAGTCTACAACATGTTACGGTACTTTTAGCTTTTTTAAAATGTTTCTGTCCATGCTTTTCATTAAGCGGCATTACTATCTGATGATCCGTGGCAGCTTTGAGTTTTATTTTCAGTCTGGTTCATGGAGCAGAGGTGAAAATCTACTGGTGTGTCTGCAGCAGATGCTTCCTGCAGTCTAGTGTGTGTTTTGAGCCTGAAGTCTGGTTTCTGCCACTGGAGACGGATTTCCAATGCGAGACGAGAGGACTAACAGGAGGAAAGTGAACCGGAGAGAGCCAATCAGAGAAACACGGAAGTGACACAAACGTCTTCTTCTAAGAGGAAAACATGGAGGAAAGCCTTCAGAGCAGAAAATTGTTGCGGGTTTAAGGACATTTGCAGCTCATTAAGACATCAGAAAGGACATCGTTATATAGTCGCTCCATTGAGGCTGCCATTCTAAGAGAAATGAGTCGCTGAAAACGGCATGTCGTAATATTCCGCCTCCCGCGCTGTGATTCGTCCGGTAATTTTCTTACCGGCGTGGAAATCACTTCCCAATGGAGGGAACCCAGGCTAGCCTGCAGCAGCTCCAGCTAGTAGGAGAAAGTGATCCATTTTTTTTCCCGTCTGTCTCTAGAAGTCTTCAATAATACCAGAAAATGTTGCAAGACTTTTTGCTAGCTGCTTTGTACAAAAGAAAAAAACAAAGAGGGGTCTGAAATCTTGCTAAGTTGCGGAGTTTTGGTGTGTCCATCAGCATAATCAGGTGTACCAGAAAACTGGCAATTTGTCGAATATAAAAAGCTTTTTTTTTTTTTAACTTGTTAATTTGGTCCTTATTAATTGATTGTAATTAACGTATTAAAATCCCATCCCTAATATATATATATATATATATATATATATATATATGTATTGTATATACATATTATGCCTGTAATGGCTTGAAAAGACATTCATCTTTTCATGTCTTTTTTGTACGTTTTATTCAGTCTTATTATCTTGAGAAACAGGCCATTTATACCTCACAGGATTCCCACCGGAGAACTTTACACAAGCACAGCAGGTAACTCAGACTGAGTCAAGTTACTTTCTCAAGTTATTTATTCCTCCAGCACATTAACACCATGTGAGAATCATCTAAGAGAATTATTGACATTAACACCATAAATTTTTCTCTGAATACTTTTTCTCTACAACGTGATGTCTGTACATATACAACTACTGCATTTGTGATCATAATCACTTGACGTTGATGTCAGAAGAGGCAAACAAGGGCGTAAAAAAGGAGTGTAAAAACATGACTCAGATCAAAAAGAGAAAGTCAAGAATAAAAACCTTGTGTTCAGAGCACATGGGAAGAAAAAGTGTAGGAGAGAAACGATCCTCAGAGACATATAGCAAAACATATTTCAATGTAATTAGGGTCAAAAGTATGAGGTCAGCTCAGTTCTTGTGTGGGTGAGTTTTCATCCAGAAAGGTCAAAAGAAGTAAAAAGAAAGGAAGTGCTTGTCAAAGAATAAAAATAAAGATAAAACACCTCAAAGCCATAAAAAGCAGGAATGAGCGACCAGGGAGAAAAACTTTTCCACGCAGCATTTGTCCTAAAATTCCCCAGAACTTATTTCTTATCTTTTTCTTTCCACCCCCACCCCCAGGGTAATTTTACTAATGTTCTTTGCCAATCACCATCTCCACTGTTACTCTCGCTTTCAAACACACACAAACAAGACACACACACAATGAAACCTGAACACACACACACACAGATAATCTACTGGTCAGGTGAAACTGGAGCCTGGACTTTTGTATGAATGGAGCTCGTTGTCTGTCTGCCGCAGCTGTGTAATCACACCGATGACGGGTTTGTTTTACACACACACATGCACACCCAAACACACATTGGATATATTCTATACATGCATGAATAAACGTAAACAAAGGCTCTCTAAAACATGAGTATGGATGCAGTGTGACAAAAAATATGTGCTAAATCTGGTGGGATTACTGCTGTGCACAGAGATAGACACAAAAACACTTCAAACACACACACACATATATCTTAAGTGATGAAATCCTGGGTGGTCTATGAACTTTTGATAGCTACTACTTGTTGGTCAGCAAAGCGAAGCCTGACTTTAGACAGAATATCATTACATGACACTTTTATTTACCATATTCTTGGGAAGCAGATGCATCATAGCAGATCAGCGTAAAAGTTATGTTGTGGTGCATGATGGCGCATATGTGCTGTGCGTTTGGACAAACTGTTCTGTGAAATTTGTATGGAGTTAGTTCTTAGTCAAAAAGGTCAGATCAAATCTGCAGATAAGCTAAAGTTCTTACAAAACTGTCAGTCTGCATGGTTCCTGCCCATAATTACCTTCATCACAACGACCAGACCTTTGTTGTTAATAAAGTTACTGAAACACTATGTAACACAAATCTAGTTTCTCCTACTGTTCCTTTTACCTTATTGTACTTGTTGTGTTATATTCATTGGTAATTTAATCCACAGTCAGTTGTTGAACCAACCTGATGTAGGTAGTTTAGGCTTCTAAAAGTTAAGCACCAATGTCAGAACAAGCCTGACTTTTGATTAATTTATTGACGGCCAGCTGTTACAGCAGAGAGCCCCATACTGCCATCGTTTTGGAGCATTTAGGCTCATCTTTCAGGACACATAGAATATTAAGTACTAGGCATATAGAAACATGGCTACAACCAAAAGAAAGTGTAGACTCTCTTCTTTCATCAAAAAGAAAAAGTTTGTGTTACCTTTTTCCATTCTTTAGTAATCTGCAGTAGAACATGGGGGTAGTTGCAGCAAAAATGCAGCAAAAAACTGAGAAAACTAGCTTTTTGTGAAACAAGGCACCTCAAGCTGAAAAGTGACTTTGATACAAATATTTTTTTACTTTAGTGACGTGTCGAACATCTAAACAAGTGTTTACTTAAGTAAACCAACAAAAACAACACTGAGAAAAGGGGGTTTTGGTAGCAAAATAGTCTAATTTATCCATATTAAAGGAATAGTACACCCACAGAATGATGTGCGTTCATTTTCTACTCACCCTCATGGTGAGCAAGACTCTGGAGCACTTTTTTAATGTCTCAAATACACCCAGAGATCCGGGAGGGTTTTTGATTTTACCCCAACTTTCATATAATGGAAATGACCGGGGCTCAAACCAAAAAGGTCCATAAAAGTCCACAAAAACTTGTCAATATTCCTCCATACTGCTCGTCCAATGTAATCCAAGTGTCCTGAGTGGGTAGCGTCCATAATTTACTCGAAAATACATCATTAAGTATTTTTTTTAGCCTAAACAGTAGAAAATCTAGCTGCTGCAAAGCGCGCCCTTGCGATTTCACAACACTACGGAAGCTGCGGCAGACGAGATCGCGCATTCTCTTTTTCTTTCTTTCTTTGTTTTAAATCAATAGCCAACCCCTCTTGTGTTTGTCCCGTTTGTCCGCAATTCGGTCGCTCTTAGCACAAGAGTAGGCATTGAACGCAGTGGCTTCCATAGTGTCGTGAACTTGCATGGGCGCGCTTTGCTGAAGTAAGATGTAGTACTGTTTAAGCTATAAAAATATACTACATTATGTCGATTCAAGTAAATTATGGACGCTACCCACTCTTGAATAATTGGATGAGCAGTATGGAGGAATATTGACAAGTTTTTGTGGACCTTTTTTGGATCGAGCCCCGGTCACCTCCATCATACGAAAGTTGGAGGAAAACAACCCTTGTATCATCTAAAGACTGTCAAATCACCAATACCTCCCCAATTTTTTGTTTGGATGGATTAAGATCTGATTTATATACCAGCAGTTATTTTCAAATCCATCATTGCAGAAGAAAACAGAAAGTTTTTCATTTACCTAAAATAAACCTTAAAGGGACATGAGGCAAGATTAAGAAACGAAACTCATGACTGCCGTGACTGGCGCTTCAGGTAACTGCAACCACGGGCCAAACCGTCACGGGAGCGAGCACAAACTGAAGCTATAATGTTGTTTACTAAGCTTTTTCTCTGTAGTTACACTTTTTAGTGTCTTTCAGTTGATCTGGATCGTTTGCTGACGGCGGAAGAATCCATAACTATCGCTTACAGTGTTTGAATTTACCACGACCGTTTTCTTCCCGTATCAAAACTGCGGATGTAGCGTCATTTGACGTCACGTCCGCAGGGCAGCGCAGGAAATTTGGATACCGAATTGCAGCGCATTTTGCAGCACACAGCCTGTTCAAGGCAACGGAGAGAGACGTGGGTGGAAACGTTCTTTTTGGTATTTAGCGCTTCATCACCCATTAGTATTTAAAAAAATGAACATGCATGTTTGTTTTTTTTTTATTCCTGCCTCTAGTCCCTTTAAGGACGATGTTTATAACACCACCACATTCAAATAGTGATTGTAAACTGCTGTGAAGGGACCAATCATATCTTTGATGATTCAACAGTGCAGATTTTCGTCACATGTGGTTTAAAATAACTAGATTTTGAAGAAGTGATCTCACCACATGGCAGGTCCAGATGTGGGAGTACTGCACCTATACTTTTACATGTTATCAGTTTATATGTGCAAATTCTGTCTTGTGATGGCTCCCATGACTCCTGTGAATTAAAGGTAGCATTGTGTCAGGCTGGGTAGGAGTGGACAGTTACCTCGTCTGTTTCGGGAGCCTCTCATTTCTCTGTGCAGAGGATGAAGTCTGGAAGCTAATAAACGGTCTGTGTAGGTCTGGAACTGCTACATGTATGATTCATGCTTTGTTTTGCAGTTAAAAGAAGTTGAAGGGAAATATTACTGTTCATGCAATAATGAGTGCAGCTTTCATGTTTTCCTGTCAGAATATTTTACTGTTCTACACTTCTGCATCCTATCATCTTCATCAATTCCTGTATGAACTGATAGATGTAACAGTGACAAGATTCTTCAGCATCTGAAGTGTAGAAGAAACCTTTTGGAATAACTTGAAGTGAGATGAAAGGTAATAAAGAGACTTACGGTGATATCTTTGCCAGCCCAGTTACACTCTTCTCTCCAGTCAACAGGTGCAGGCCAGTGGATCTGAAACATGGCAGTGAAGAATCTGTCACTTAGTTGCAGTTCCAAATAAATAGAAACTTTGTAAAACCCCTAATGAATCTGACAAACTTCAATCAGGAAATGTTTTTATTTAGCTTCTCCATCCTTTTTTAGCTCACTCCCTGTCACTTCTGCTCTTTCTCATCGACTTCTTTCTCCACCAATTTGACATCTTTATCCCACCCACATTCAGCCACACTGGATAAACAGCTCCAGCTCCAGTAAAGCTGCACACCCTGGTCATAAATCCAGCCCTCCCATTCACCTCAAACCAACCAAGGTTACAGATTTTACACTTTAGACATGTCATTTGGTCCCAACAGCTGTGAACAGAGGTTTCTAACCTGTTTTTTTTTTTTGTTTGTTTTTTGCTTATGTAGCCATTTTTTCTCTGTGCCTTTATACAGTCTCAGTCAGTTTGCAGGTCTTTGCAGTACTGTGTTGTGTACTTTCAAAGCTATGCAAGTGTGCCCGCAAAATGTGGAGCTGTAAGCAGGAATGCCGTGGGGTTTAAGTGATTACATGTCTACATCTTGTGCTTTTAAAAAGTAGATTAAAACCAAACCTTGCTGTAAAGGAAAAGGCTTGGATCTCAGGATGCCTTTTAGATATCAATGACAACCTTTTTTGGACAAAATTTATCTTTTTTATCTCCATCCAGTTCTTTGATTTTCTACCTTTTTGTATCAGTCCCACATTTCTGTCTCTTATCCTCTTGAGGTCACACACTTGAGGAGTTTCATATGTGCAAGAGGCACAATTGTAAAACATGTCCACACTTCTGAATATTTCTCTTTCTTCCACTCCTTTAAGTCTACATGAAAACCTGTGGACCCCTTATGCCCTGGTTTTGATAAGGGAAGTAATAAATGATCCTTAGAAATCAAACAATATGGTACCAGTTGCAATAAGACCCATTTCCACCCTTTCATCTATTGCCAGTATAATCATTTAATCTACTTTGTGATTAACACATAATAAAATCATAAAGCAGCATTATGATAGAAAAACACTTCTTGGCAAAAATACATAAAATCACATTTGTTTTAGTCCAAATTTCGCCCTAGCATTGTTAGAATACATTTATGCTGTATGTTTACATTACTTTCTGTCCAGAGTTTCAGTTATCTTTACCCTCAGTCATGTGTTAATGATGGGAGAGTTTAATATAAATCAAGTCTCCTCCACCAGATCCCAAAGATTCTCACTGAGGTCAAAGTCTAAGTCTTATCTTTCAGCTCATAACACTGCTGAAATTAGACCTGACCAACTGAAACAACCACAGGTCAACTGCTTAATAAAATACTGCAGTGTGTATCGGGTTGCTCAGGCACAACTCTTGACAATATTAAACAGTGTATTAAAAAGAATAATAATTTGAAACACAACATATTAGATTCTGTTAAAACAGACTGCTGGGTTGGTTTGAATCTCAGCCATAAGGAAATAAGTCAGCTCAACTTTTTGTTTAGAGCACTTTAACACATCGGTTGAAAAAAACATACTGATCACAGTAAAGAAAAAAAAATTATGAAAATAGAATCAAGAGCAAATGTGGCAGGATGGAAGGGTGGGGTTTGAACTCCAGACTCCCCGGTGAGAGTCATTCACGCTAACCTGTCAGCCTAAGAGATATCTTTGTGGCCAAGTTGGCAGGGGGGTGAAAACTTAGAGGCATAATAACAGGACCCCGCACTGTCACACAAACTAAAATCAGAAACAATGACAGCAGAAAAAAATACATAAAGCAGTAAAAAGAATAAAACAATCAATAATAAAGCAAGGGGCTTATGCTAGATCAAAGACCAGGGAATAAAAATTAGTCTTCAGGTGGGTTTTAAAAACTGGACAGTGATGGAGCTTCCAAAATTGGCATAATGTGGTCTCTCTTAAGCACTCCAACTAGAAGATGAGGGGCAGCATTCTGAACAAGTTGGAGACGTGAGAGGTGACTGACTCACTCCAAGATAAAGTGTGTTAGAGTAATCCACCTGGAAAGTGATGAAGGGATGGATTACAGTCTCAAAGTGTGGAGCAGTAAAAAAAAAAAACATCAATTTAGTTCAAGGCTATTTGTGCTCTTTAGGCAGTTGAAAACTGAGCATTACATCTAAAAAAATTACCATAACAAACACAGGCAAACAATGAACGTATAACATGACATTAGGAATGCTGATTTAGGAGTCTTTTGACAAGTAGGAGATGGGAGACATCTTGTATCTTTTTTTTTCTTGTCCTTGGGGTCTGGAGGAATTCCCCATATCTAGTATGCTGACCAGACACCTGGGCTCTAAAGGGGGGTACCCATCCCTGAAGGGGGAGTTCAGGAGACTAAGCGCAAAATCCTTGTGTGGATGAAGGAGGGCCTGGGGGGATTCGACACCCAAACTCCCTGGTGAGAGTCAGCCAAAGGGATATCCCCTTGGCCAAGTTGCTTGGGTGCATGATCACTTGAAGGCATAGTGACGGGACCGTCAACTGTCATATCTGCAGAGCAACTACCTTCAAGCATACAGTAGAGAGTAGGGAGAGAGAGGGTCTGAAGGGCGTCCTGGCAGCTAGAGTAAAATCTGCCTTTTATCTGGCAGGCAAGCTTTTGGACACGTTCATGATTTTGATGATTTTGAACAAGATAACGGAGGTTTAGAAAGTATGACCACCACTGATATAATATGGCAGTCTAGTTTAAAACCACTACCCAATTTAAAACCCAAGTTATAGACAGTTGCTCTTAAAAAGATAGATGAGCTCAACTGGGCAGGGCCAGTGGATCCATGCGACCCGAAGACTACCACCTCCGTTTTTCTTCTTTTCTTATTAAAGTTTAGGAACTTCAGATCTTTCAAAGCATATGATCCTTAACATCACAGAGGCTTGACACAAGAGGCATAAGTGAAAAATTATCTTTCTTTTTGATAGCTCTATACAGAAGTGTGACAGTATGGGGTCCTGTCACGATGCCTCCGATTAATAATGTGCCCTGGCTACTTGGCCACAGGGATATCCCTTTGGCTGACTGGTAAGCATGCATGACTCTCACCCAGGAATCTGGGGATCAAATCCTACCCGGCCCCTCGCCACAGAATATGCCATGCTTTCTCAAGATGGACCCTGGAGCAAACAGATACAACAAAAACAAGAGGGGCCCCCAAACTGAGCCCTGTGGAGTCCCGTGAAACACCGGAGCTATAAAAAAAAATAGAAAAAGCTACACCGATGCACATGATTCTACCTGCCAAATAAGACCTGAACCAGTCCAATGCAGTACCTTGGATCCCTACAAAGTTCTGGAGCTGTAACAACAAGATCCTGTGGCCCACTGTTAAGTCCAGCAGGACCTGGACCCCATAAACTCCAACATAAGTAGCCAGGAGAATATCAATAGCAACCCTCAATTAAGCTGATTCTGTGCCATGCAGGCTCTGAAGCCAGACTCAAAGGCCTCAACAATGTTGTGGTGGTCCAGGAATGACTTGAACTGCAAAAAGACCACTTTCTCGAAGACTTTTGATATGACAGGCATCTTGGATTTGGGGCTTGAAGTTAACCAGTACGGTGCAGTCAAGGCCAGGTTCTTCAAGCAGGGCTTGTACAACTATGTGTTTGAAAGACTTGTGGTTAACACCAGTAGCCAAACTGCTGTCATTGATGACAAGGACCACCTGAGCTATTGTGGGAAACACCTTAAGAAGGTAAGGAGGAATGGCGTCAACAGGAGAGCCAGATGCCTTTAATCTGCCAGATGACCTCATCTAACGAAGATAGAGCTACAGGGTCAAATTTTCCAAAGATGGCTGAGCAAGGGGCAAGAGTTGTCAGGGTGGAAGGAGGAGCAATGGCGGTTCTTATGTTTGCCACCTTGTCACTTGGAAATTCAAAAAAGGGTTTAACATTTCAGAGGAGGCTTCTAGTGATGCTGCCTGTGGAGCATTAATCTATTAGACAAGTATGGCTGAGGAAAGTTCTCTCACCCAGAGATGTAAGTTTACCTTCTGTTCCTGTTTGGCGATGTTATCCAAAGAGAGCGACAGCAGGAAGTTCTTGGCCCCCACGAAGAGTCGGCCCCTCTCCTCATCCAGCAGCAGGGCACTGAAGCAGCACGAACGCTCCAGCTCGAACCGCCGAACTCCGTGGAACTGCTGCAGCTCTGCAGAGTAGGAGGACTTTTTATTCTCAGTCCCAGCTGTTACAGAAAACTCAGACAAGCCTCTAACAGTTTGCACTAATTATGATGGAAATACGAATGCTTATTCTTTTCCAGGTCAAGTAATGATAAACACTGACATAAGGAAGAATCAGTGGCTTAACATCTTCAAGTTATCTGACTGTCAAGGTCCAAATCAGCTGCTTGACAGGGCTGCAACAAGTCATAAATTTGATGAAGGGGACTACAACATCATTTTGGAATATCTGAATAACATTTGAAAACTGTGTCCTAAGCCCAGGGACTTGTGAAGAGGCAGGGCAAAATGGGTTCAATGGAAAAAGTGAGTCCCCTCGCAGTTTCCATACAAGCAAAAACAAATTCTGGGGGAACAGAGCCCAGGAACATTCAGCTTGTATTTGTAAATTTAAGCTATTATAGTTAACCAATGGGGGGAAAAAAGCCAGAGGAGAAGAAAAAATATGGTTTTTGGCCTGAGAAACCCTAAAATAAAGGGACTTTATCCTCCTCTGCGATCCCAGCTTAAAGCAGGAAAAAAAAGTCTATTTACTTGCACACTGAAAGGCTTTATTAGTCTGTTATTGTTCTAACTCTGACGCCACCTAATAGCTGCCTGCATGACATCAGGGACCTTATTACTCTGTCCCACCATACTGTGGTTAATACAACTGTAGGCCTGAAGGACATGTGTGTTATATAGAAATTATATGTGCTTTTGAGTGTAGTGAATTTAAACAAATGATGCTGTCAGCTTTTGCAATGATACAAGCATCTTTCTGTTTTTTCTGTTATTTCAGATGTAACAAAAACACAAATATATCTCTCTAAACATATTTTTGAATCATCAATGTAAACCATTAGTTTAAATAGAATAGAATAGTATTTTTAATTGAAGAGCTTTAAATGTTTATATTCTCTAATCAGGTATTTACGGACATCATAGTCAAAATGATGAATTACATTTACCAGGTACACAAAAGTGAATAAGTATGAATAGGTTATTCAATAAGGAATTCAACAAGCGTTCCTAGAGGTCATGACCACCACGACCCAGACTCCCGTGGGGTGGGGCACCAATAGCACTGGTATGCTTTATTTTGTGCCATTGCTTTTAGGAAAGAAATTAGTCACAGTTAAAGCTTGAAATGCTCTATTACAATTGAACACATTCTTTATTATGCAGCATTGTTGCAAAGTGCTGGTAATTAAGCGGCATAGAGACGTCATTACACGTATCCCTGTTTAAAACTTAGTTACTGCACAATCAATTACCCTAGTTAATGAGGTGTCATGGCACAAACCACATGGCAGTAGCACCGGCACCCAAAGGAGATCTGGTTGTGTGGAGTATGCAACAGTTAACTTTTAGAATATAAACTAAATAAATTGAGAACTTAATGTAGCTTTTAAAGTGCAACTGATATGTTGTTGACAGCACTGCTGTGTCTGAGGTTGTGTCTGACTGTGTGGTACACCTGTGCCACCTCTGCTGCGGTAACCAGAAGGAGAAGTGGTATTATGAATTGTTACTTAAATAAAACAATATTTGCCTCTTATGACTTGAAATAAGTCAGTTCATCTAAACAGTTAAACCACACTAATAAAAGATTTATGTAATGATCACTGAACACTGTATTCCTAAAAAGCAAAAAGGTTTTAAACAACATAATAAATTAGAAATGGCTGATATTATCGGCCTACCTATATTACCGACTGATATCGGCATTAAAATTTTGATATCGGAGAACAAAGGTATCAGGGGTTTTATGGACTGATATTTTTACGAACGAAATCTTGTGAGATCTTGTCCCATTAGCAGTGGTCCAGCTTGTAGAAAAGTCCCTGTTATTGTGGAAGAACTTTATATCCCAGCATTACTTTCAGAGTCATGTGACTACGGTGCAGCTGCTGCTGCTACAGACTGACTTGCTTTGAAGCTGCTTATAATATCCAATATCATCAGATAACGATGTATGCAGAAAGCTGTGAGATTGTATCTATCATATTTTGAGAAATACAACTACAGTATATTCTGTTCTGAGTGCAAAGATTCCAAAATATATTTAACTCAGCCAGAGGAGTTCATTTTGGACATCTGGCTGCCAGATATCAGATACTAGCAGGTATTAGCCAACATGTGGCTAATTACAATTTCTGACAACTCGGTAACTTAACCAACAACTTAAAATGAGACATATTATGAACAGCTTCAAAGCAAATCAGTCTGTAGCAGCAGTGGCTGCACCGTAGTCGCATGACTCTGAAAGGGATGCTGGGATATGAAGTTCTTCCAGGATAACTGGGGCTTTTACACATGCTGGACCGCTGCTAATGGAACAAGATCTACCAAAATTTTAAAATATCAGCCCAGAAAACCAATACCGATATTTTCCAATATCACATTTTAATGTCAATATTGGCCGATAATATCGGTAGGCCGAAAATATCAGACATCATATATGTATATATATATTTATATGACCTTTGTTAATTAATAAACTCACATAATGTTTCACAACACCAGCATACAATTTGCATAAGCCCGATGAGCTTGGACTTGCTTTGTTTATGCCCTGCAAAATTTTATATTACCATATAATTATGTTAAACTTAACAAAACCAACAGCTACAACAACAAATTAACAGACCTTATTAATGTAGCTGCTGCTAAGGTGGCTAAAAACAGATCCTCTGAGATTTGAATGACTGCGTCAAAGATATTTTAATGACTGCTTCCTCACATCCCACTTGGGCTTCCTACTGGGGTAATAACAAAAGGAATTGTATAATTAAAATCACACCGCAGCTGCTAACTCTGCTCAGCTTCCTGACTGGCCTTATGAAATTAGGAGCTATTTCAGTGATGAAAGGGATGTTGTTTTGTCCTTCATGTGTCCAGTAACACTTACATACAGTATTCTTCTATCTCCCCACCCTGTCAGCTACATGCTGCACTCATTTCTACTGGGCAGCCTTCGGAGGAGCCTCCCGTCCTTGGTGAGTGAGTTCAGGCAGCTTTCAGAGTTGGAACATCCTGGTTTATACGGCTGTGTTGGGGATTGACCTGCTCTTTTCTCACACAAAACTGTGCTACTGTGTGTTTAAGCTGTGTGTGTACAGTTGTGTATGTTTCTGTGGTCGTGAATCACCAGCAACCAGAAATGACATCCGACCACTCTTCAGGAGTGTTTACCCTGAAAGGATATGGCTGCAGTACATTCAACAGATAAATGTGTGTGTATCAGTGTGCCTTCATACAGTTGTGCTTGAAAGTTTACACACCCTTCCATTACAGAGAGAAAAAATCAGCTGTCAGTGAAGTAAGTTGGAATTGACAAAAGTAACAAAAACATCAAAATTCTATGAAAATCATGACATTGATTTTATATTGTGGTTCAACAGAAATATTAAAAACAAACAAACAAAAAATAAAACAAGCATGACTGGGCTCCTGAATTAACATTTTGTTGAGCAAAACTTTGACGTCTGCACCTGTTGACAGGGGTTTTGGTCCCTGGTGCTCTAATTTGTCTGGGGAAGTTTTGTTTGTTTTTTTAAATGATCTTTTAAGCAAAAATTAAAAATCAATACTTTATCTTACTAAATTATAATTTAGTAAATTTTCATTTATCATTACTTTTTTCAGTTTTTTGTGATTTGAATAACTATTGTGAGTTTAGCCTTTTCTTTGCTGGGAGGGTGTGTAAACTTTCACGCACAGGTGTCGCTATTTTTCTTGTCTTTTAGCTATAAAACGTTGCAGCTTTCCCTCTTACCTTTGTATGAAAGCTTCATGCGCGGTGATGAGGACGATGACGAGGAGGAAGAGGAAGATGAAGATGAAGAGGACGTGCGAGCCATAGTGTTGGAGGAGGCATGGGCGGCTGCCAGCCCCAGCAGTAACAGAGAGCTGCACGTGACCATCATGGCCACCATCATCATCATCATGGTCATCATCTTGGTGCTCTAAAATGAATCCTTTTCTTTCAAAAACTTGGATTTAGGGATTTAAATTCCCGATAATGGTGTTGATGTGTGATTATTTGATTAAATATTAGTAATTTGGTCGTCTTTGTTGGTAGAGGTGCAGTTCATCTGCCTGTTACTGAGAAGAGATGAAGCTTCTACTTCATGTTTCCAGCTTTCTTTATCTGGTCTTAATCAGTGTAATCTTGAAAAAACTCTCCTTTTTACTCTAGAGTTCTCGTCATCTGTCTTCTGCTCTTCTTGTAAAGGACAATCCAGTTCACTTTTCACATCCAAGATAGGAGATGAGCATCACACACGGGCACCAAGGCCTAAAAATAGAGACAAAGAGGGAAGGGATTTAGAAATATGCACTTTTTGTGCCAGGGATGCCCCCGTGCACACGCACACAGAGACACACAAACACTCTGAGGTATATTTAGCCATAGTCAGATTGATGCCCCTGCCAGGCTGCGTTAATGCCAGCCTCCATTATGGCAGCAGCACTATAATCTCTTCACATTACAGCGAGACTCAGGGACCCAATCCAAAACACACACACATGCACACGCTGACCGTAGTGATGAAGACAGCATGTGTGCGCTGGAGATATGCTGAGTCCAGCGCCAAGCCAAGCACAGCCTCTTGCTGTCTCTGACACTGCCAACTCCAACCCCCCCGACACACACACCAGATACTATTACGTTCTCCCTTCACACAGTCAGATCTCTCCATTACCGATGACCGAGTCGACATGGATGACTGCATCACTCGCACACCACTTCACTTACTTTTGCTTTTTCTAACGAGATTTTGGCATCGATATTAATTCACACAGTACACGATAAATACAATTACAGGTTTTTCTGAGCTTGAGTTTATTTACTTAAAGCCAGAGTCGGTAATCTCGATCAGAAACACTTTTTGTTGTGAAAATGGTCCTTCCATCAGAGAGGGACCCAACTGCAGTCACGGTACGTCACCATATATCCAATCCCAATGGAAGTCCCAATCGGAAGTTTCTTTTTGATGTAACTTACTAAATTTCAACCCTACCCCTGACCCTTCTCCTAACCCTAACCACGCTGTTTGCATGCCGCAGATAGTTACTCTTGGTGGTATTTAACTAACTTCCGCATGAGACTTCCTGTATGGATTGGATGTATGGCGGCACCCTTGTCTGTCATCGTAACTGCAGTTAGGTACTCTTTTTCCATCCTGACTGTATCAATACATCATGTATTTATGAAAAGGAAGGAAAAAAAGTCAGACCTCTGTGAGAGCTGCAGTTCTGTAAAAACTCTGACCAACCCCTGCCATTCACACTGAAAGGCAGGAATCGGTCATTTGCACTGTATAGAAAGAACAAATCAATGCCTTTATGTCTCGTCTCTGTCCCTCCCTTCTCCCCTGTCCCCACATGCACCGCTCACTGCAAACTATATAGCTAACGCGCTGCTAACTGCTGCTGCGCTAACTAAACCAAAACAAAACAACAGATAAGGATTAAGTCTTGTAGGCGTTGATGTTTGCAGTGTGGACTTTTTACACCGCAGAAGGAGTTGGAGTGAATTAAGGCTTTTAGAAACGTCAGCTGTTTACTATCAAGCTACCCACTCAGCTGTTATCGTTAACCTGCTCGTAAGACATCGGCGTACACATCCCTGCGCTCTGAAGGTGTGGTTTCGGGTGGTGTTTTTTTTTTAAATGTAGCTTGTTTGAAATGTTTTTACAACTTTGCCAACCCTAGCTTTAAAAGGGACAGTGCATATCAATGTACAGTCGTCCTCAAAATTATTTGTAACCTCCAATTAAAGGAGAAAAATCATCTGTCAGTAAAATAAGTTGAAATTGACAAAAGTAATAATAAATAAAAAATTCTATGAAAATCATGAGATTGATTTTTAATTGTCGTCCAACAGAAATATTAAAAACAAACACACAAAAAATAAAAGTAGCAAACAAGCATGATGGGGCTCCGAAGCCAAAATTATGTTGAGCAACACTTTGAGGCAATCACCTCAATCAGGTGTTTTCTGTAACATCCAATCAGACGTCTGCAACGGTTGACAGGTATTTTGGTCCGCTGTTCAAAAGAAAGGTGTTCTAATTTGTCAGGGACAGTTTTGTTTATTTTGTTTTTTTAAAGATATTATTTACAATCAAAATTCAAAAGCAATATCTTATTTCAATAAATTATAATTTTGTAAATTTTTATGTATTATTCGTTTCTTTGCTTTCTCGTTATTTGAATTACTATTGTGAATTGGAGGTATGAATAATTTTTAGGATGACTGCACATGTAAATATGCAGGATTATAGCAAAGCTAATTTCCATCCTTAGTTCCTTGACAGACCAGCGCAAAAATGTATAGAAGCAAAAGTATTGAGAGTTTCTACTTGTGGGGACTTGCTATATTTAATGAGACAGGTTTGCTCATTGTCTCCAGAAAACCCTGCTGACAACGTAACACCTAGGTGGTGTGCATATAATTTACACCTAAAGCAAGAACAAGGTCACTGGTTTGTCAACTTACTGAATGTTGTGCTGTGAAAAGCATGCACAGGATGCACACACCCCCACACACACACACACACACACCTCTTTCAGTACTTTGGACTCTGCGGTCAGCCAGAACAATAAAGCCTTTCACTGGAAAGAGTCTGCTTTATTATATTGCACCTCACAGTTGGCACTTAGTAACAGACAGACAGTCACATCCCCCCCTCCTCTTTTCATTCTTACTCCTGCAGCTCCTCCAACAATTACCTCTATCACTGCCCTTCATCTGTTACTTTCTACAAAAATCCCTCCAGTGTCGGCCTTGAAATCAGCACTTTAATAATCTTCTGCTCTACAGCAGGGAGGAGTTTCTGTCAATGACTGAGGCAATATTACTCTTAAAATAACAGCATTTTTTCTATACAGCAACTTTTAATTAAACACAAAAAAGCGGGGGTAGAATACTTAATAAGACCCGTCCGTAGCAACGGTAGTTGATTCTCCAATGATCCTTTCATTGAGTGTGTAAAACATGACTTTATTTCCACAAAACCTTCAGTTAAAGATTAGAAATTTCTGTAATAATTCACCAAAGATAATCTATTTCCATCTTTTATGACTTGCAAATTGCCAGAGAATGGCTCCCTGTATCTCTGGCTGCAACACAAACATGTGCTTGTGTTGTGTTTGTAAGTTGGAGAGGCGTTCCCCTCATCAAATTCAAAATTAATTTTTCCTTCAAATATGCCTTCGATTATTTTATCCATGAAGGTCCATTTAAACTTTAACCTCTGAAACACAGCAGGCTGATTCAGCTCATTTAGCCCGCTAAGCCCATGACTGCTGGTTGTTTGAAGAGACACTGTAAAGATTTGAACAGCTGAAAAGCTGTACCTCATCTTTTCCTTAAAAAGTCATGGAAATTTTAAGATCATTAATGCAAATTCCCATGAAAACTCAAATGTTTTGGGATCTAAATTTACAATTTTGCCTAAATATTGTGAAGTAAGTACAACATGTGTAGAGAGTCAGTTCATCATCCTGTCATTCATGATACAGAAAGAAATTTTGACCAAGGATGAACAAACATAGCAGATGTCTGAACAGGGCAACCTTAAACACAATTTTATCACCATTATCATCATCATCATTTTAACCTCAATCCTATTGAAAATATATATATTCAGTATATTATGTATATTCAGTTTAGGGATGTTCAATATTGGCTTTTTTTTCCCTCCAATATGTGATATCTGATATTGTCCAACTCTAAAATTCCAATATCCAATATCAACCGATACCGACAGACAACTGTGCGTTTGTAGCTGCCATATTTTTAGAGATACAACTATATTCTGCTCTGAGAGCAAAGATCCCAAAATCACCTTAACTCAGCCAGAGGAGTTCATTTTGGACACCTGGCTGTCAGATATCAGATACTAGCACAGGGTTTCTCTATCCTGGTCCTCAGGGACCCCTGCCCTGTATGTATTCCAGATTTCCAATTCCACCACCATGATTCAGATCAACTCAACTGCTCAGCAAGTTCTTTGCAATTCATCTGAGTCAGGTGTGTTGAAGTAGGAATATCTTGAAAACCAGCAGGGCAGGGGTCCCCGAGGACCAGGATTGAGAAACACTGTGCTAGCAGGTATTAGCCAACATGTGGCTAATTCTAATGTTTCTGACAACTTGGAAACTTAACCAACAACTTAAAACCAGACATATTATAAGCAGCTTCAAAGCAAGTCAGTCTGTGGCAGCAGCAGCTGCACCGTAGTCACATGACTCTGAAAGGAATGCTGGGATATGAAGTTCTTCCAAAATAACAGCAACTTTTATACGTGCTGGACCAATGCTAACGAAACAAGATCTCATGAAATTTCATAATGGTCTCACGGAATTTCGTTAGTGGAAATACAAATATTTTCTTAAATCACATTTTAAAGGGATACTACACCCACAGAATGATGGTCCTTCATTTTCTACCCACTGTCATGCTGAGCAAGACTCTGGTGCACTTTTTTAATATCTCAAATACAGCCGGATATCGTGGGGGGGGGGGGGGGGGGGGGTTGTTCATTATCCACTGAAGGCCCTTTCAGATAGGACGCGTTTCCCCCCCGGCGCAGCGCGAGCCCAGCCCAGCCCGCCGCCGCCACCGGAGCCCCCCAGCCCCTGTAGACCTCCCGCCACAACTCTCTAGAGAGGAACAGCAGCAAAAGGTGGGGGCCACCTCCTACAAGGCAGAACTGGGGTCAGGCCGTCCGGGAGCCTTCTTTCCCCCCTTCCACTACCTCAGCCCTTTTCGCTAACTGCCTCTCCTATTCGCCTGTCTCACCGCGCTCGCCCTAAAATTTCCGCGCAGGGCTCAGCGCCACCGCGGCGGCTGCGCCCACCTTCGCCCGCGGCCCGCGCATGCGGACCGCGCGCGGCGGCCACATACACAATAAGGTCCGCCGTCCTCTTCCTCCGCGCATCTAAGGCCTTACTTTCGTATAATGGAGTTCACTGGTGCCTGAACTAAGAAGGTCCATAAAAGTCCACAAAACTTGTCAATATTCCTCCATACTGCTCGTCCAATGTCATCCAAGTGTCCTGAGTGGGTAGCGTCCGGAATTTTCTAGAAACAACATCATTTAGTATATTTTTATAGCCTAAACAGTAGAACGTTGTACTTCCTACATGCACGTTCACAACACTATGGAAGCCGTGGCAGACCAAACCTTTCTTTCTTTCTTTCTTTCTTTCTTTCTTTCTTTCTTTCTTTCTTTCTTTCTTTCTTTCTTTCAAATCAATAGCCAGCCCCTCCCGTATTTGTCTGCAACTCGGTCGCTCTTAGCACAATCTAAATGCTTGCTTTATTGGCAGAGAAGGCACTGAACGCCAAGGCTTCCATAGTGTTGTGAACTAGCATGGACGCGCTTATAGGAAGTACGATGTACTACTGTTTAGTAGGGATGGGCGATATTTTATCGTGTGCGTATATCGTCAAAAAATTCCCCCAAAACATTTATTTATCGTTTATCGTGAGGACAATTTATCGGTTGTGTTTCAGTTGCACTACTTTGTTTTATAAGCCGAGTTAGTTTTGCTGTTTGCATCGTTTAAAAATGTGGTTTGCTCATATTTCAACTTGTTTATTGTGTCACTACAGTTTGCAAACAGTGCACACTTAACTTAATTTATAGTAGGGCCAGTATTTAGGCATCAAGCAAATTAGCAAAGACAAAAATTTTCTGTAGTTTTATCCACTTATCGTACATAAAAAGAGAAATACGATATTTTAGCCATATCGCCCACCCTACTGTTTAGACTATAAAGATGTACTAAATGATGTTGTTTCTAGTAAATTATGGACGCTACCCACTCAGGACACTTGAATTACGTTGGGGGAGCAGTATGGAGGAATATTGACAAGTTTTTGTGGACTTTGATGGATCTTTTTGTTTGAGGCACCGGTGGAACCCCCCCCCCCGATGTCCAGCTGCATTTGAGATATTAAAAAAGTGCTCCACAGTCTTGCTCAGCATTAGGGTGAGTAGAAAATGAATGCACATAAGACTGTTGGTGTTGTATCCCTTTATTGCCGATATCAGCAAATAATATCGGTAGGACCATAATATCTTACATCCCTGTTTGAGTTCCAAATAAATCCTTCATATTTCTTCGTTTTTTTGCTCACAACTCTGACTGAAGCATCACTGATGACTGTAAAGCTCTCATATCAATCCCAAAACACATACATGTGAGTCGCACACATGCCCACAGTAACACACACATACAGACTCGTCAAGGCTGTTGGCGTGGAGTCATATGAATAATGGAGCTATTGAAGCTTGGAGACAGGAGAGCTCTCATAAGCTCATGGCTGCCAGGCCACAACACAACAGGACAGCTCTGAATGTGAACATAAACTCCTTCATACCCTGCAGCATGTAAACACAGAAGAATGGACAAAAGCATACTGTACATGCAAGCAGGCCAGAACACAACCTCCCATCTCCTGCTGCAGCATCTGAAAAGCCCTGGGGTACTTTTATCTGACCTGTCAGGTTTGATGCATAAAAAAAATCTCAGCAAATTCAAATTAATTAAATTTCCATTAATGAAGTGACAACATGGGCAATAAACTGTGTGTTTGTTTAAAACAGAGAAAACGCTGTGCTCAACGCGATGCACTGAACTGCAAGATGCTGCAGTGTTTCAAGGAGAAGGACGTCAGCACCCCCGTCAGCTGCAGCCCGGTGACACACAAACAGAAACAAGCACACACACACACAAGCTTGCACAATTCACGTCACAGTTCCTGGGAGTGACAGGGGCATCAGCGAGGCCCTCACACTCCTGTCGGCTGCTATAAAACGAACGACTGGTCCCATTGTCCCTCTGAGGCTCCTCGAGCTGTCTGCGTGTGTGTGAGTGTGTGTGTGTGTTGCAACGTCTGAGCGTGTCTTCTACATCTACCATCATGAGCTGAAGGGACCATTATTGTTCCTTCCACATCCTCATCTAATTGCAGAGCCCAGAGCAGGGACACACACTTGGACATTTGTATACAACAGAGCCGGGTCCTTATATTCTCATCTGCAAACTCCTCCCTGTCCACACTTGGATCTTCAAACACACATTCATGGTCAAAAATACACAACTTCTTGCATGTTTCATAATGCATCTTAATAAAAAAAAAAAAAAAAAAAGCCACTGGGCCCGCTGACACTTGCATTCAGTTCAGCTTCAATAGACAGCAGCAGCACGCCAACAGGGAATGGATTAAAAATAAAGACAGAGAGAGATTCGTGTGTGTGTGTGGGGGGGGGGTGTCCTGTCAAAAAAAAAAGCCTAAATAGATACAGGCAGACAAAGCAGCCCGACTCCAGGGTGAGACGGGTCCTAGCAGAGTGAGGTTAGAGTGCAATAGCATAAATGAATGTATATCTGCAGTTTCACCTGCAGGAACTTCCCACTTCCACCTCCGCAGGTCAGGCCAGGGTTGAAGAGTGGGAGTGGGAGGAGTAGGTGAGAATATAAGGAGTCCTTCACAGATGGAGGCATGATTCAGGAGAAAAGAAATTTTATCAGAGGTCGGTAATGTGCAAAGCATGAGTAAATGACAAAGGGTTTATAGACCTATGAAACTATGAATAAAGCATATAGAACGTGAGAATTGTTGGAAATATGTTAAGAATAGAGAACTGAAAAGGCAGAAAACAAACGGAACAAGAGAGAGCATCAGCAGAAGGACCCTCTGCAAGCACAAGATGTAGACATTTAAGCACTTAAACCCTGCAGCATGCCTGCGTGCATCCAGTCCCACGAAAAGAATGGCAATTCAATAGAAGGCGGTAGGGATGGAGAAGAAAACGGGTGAGGCGAGAGGTGATGGAGAGAAAGGAGCCAATTGTTTTGCCCCTGGAGAGAAAAGAGTTTCCCTGGCTTGTGACCAAGAGTAAGCCTCGCTGCAACGGAGAAATGAAAGGCGGGAGGGATGGGTGGAGGAGATGGAGAGAGAGAAGCAGAGGGAGGCTCGCAGCTTTACAGGGCAAAATGAGTGAAACAGCAGGTAACTGGTGGCTTTTGCTCTGGTTTGATTGGCGGGAGGTGGAGGGGGCATGATTAGGGGGCAACAGGAGGGTGGGAGCTAAAGCTAATAGCTGGGAGTTCAAAGCAGGTTTAAATAAGATTTTATCCTGGTCAGATTTATCACAACCAAGAAAAGGACGAGAAAAAGGAAGAAGAGGAAGGAAGAGGAAATAAAAATGAGAGAGGTGAAAAACCAAGATGAGGGTGAGAAAGCAGAATGAGTCTGAAAGGGAGGAATTACACATCCACTAAAGCAACTATGAATAGTAAAAAGTTTCCAGTTTTAGAACCATATGACCGCACAACCAAGTTAAACAATTACCCAACTACTGAACAGTGGAATTACAGGCACAAGTTTCGCATCTCCTTCTGTTTTCATTCCCATAACTTATTTTTTAAAAGCCCATATTAAGCTCACAAGTTCAATTTGGGATGTCATTTTGGGCAGTATAAAAAGAAGTTTATATAATTTTCTTTCTTTCATGTTCGCTGTATAAAACAAGTCAAACCAGCCACGAGTTTGGTGTTATGTAGATAGTGATGCGGGTAAGTTGAACAGGTTGAACTACTGGTTCGAGAGCGGTATCTGGTAGGGAAATAGTAAGGCCCAAGTCCTATTTTTTTCATCTCTAGCCCTAGCTCTTCCCCTTGGCCGAGCACTTAATACTCAGTTTCAAGTCCTTATAAATGGGACAACCCTTCGAAATCCTCATGTGTCACCAATAGTCATCTGAACAGTAAACTGGCATCACGGCTGTTTCAGAAGAGTTCGCAATGCTGGAATAATACCCAGCTGTAGCTTTGAATTGTCAATAATGATTTGTTTTTTAAAAAAAGCTGTTTGCAGCAGCAATAATCTCCCGTTCCTGGGTGACTGGATTATTTTTACGGCTTTGAGCCAAAAAACGTAAAAATGAAAGGAAAAGAAAGAAAAGACGCATTTGACTCAAGCTTCATGTTAACGTTACGTTACAGACATGAGCAGATGCATGTAAGGCTGTGAAACTAGTGATTTTTTTCACATTTGTAATAAAACTGTCCATAATACATCAAAGTGACCATAATAGCGATTTTCATATTTTATTTAGAAAAAATACTCACATTTGTGGATTTCTGCAGATTTCCTCACCACTTTGCCTGTATTTTGCATGAAATTGTGGGTGATATTATACCACTCGTTTTCTAGTGCGCCCCCAGAAAATTTCCATTTCAAGGGCCAGATAGCCCTCCCACCCTCCCTTCCCTTTGGTCTGAACCAGAATCGGGACACCACCACCCCTTCACATGAACACGCAAAACTAACTCTTTTCAAACATGCCGCTTCCTTGGGGACTTATCGCGTCCCGGCGCTTTCAGACATCAGGAAATGTTGCGGAAAAGTCAGCACAGCCCCGCTCTCCTTTCAACTCTGTCCGGAACATTTTCTTGTGCATTCAGCCAAAATGACATGCGGCATCATTTCCACTCTTGTGACATGGGGTCCAACCAGTACATGTCCGCTACATCTCCGAGGTAAAAGACCAGTATGTATGTCTGAATGTGAATGTAATATTACCGCTTTCCAGTACAAGTCTGAAAGGGGCTTAAGAGTTAGGGCCAAGGGCTAGGGCTAAGGGGGAAATGGAATTCACCCTAAGTCCCCTTTAGAACAAATTTTAGTCCCTTTGTAGACGTTTGGCATCCACAAAAGCCTCTGAGGTAAGAAAAAGCTCCTTTGTTCTATTAACCATTAATGAAATTCAATAATGGTGCCTTAAATCAAAGGCATATCAACATGTCACAGTGCTGAAATCAATTTGATTTGAGGTTGTAATGCTGCGTTCACACGAGTGTGTCTGGTTTAAGGTCTGGGTTCCTGTCAAAGAGAGTTTTGTTCTGCGTGTAACTAAAGTCAGAGAAAGTATCAAAGGACTAAATGTGTCTTCACATGCACTGTGTAAGTATAGCAGGCATGGAAACAAGTTGGACGTGACCTTTGGACATTCCCACCTCAGCTCCACGCTATTTGAAGCTCTGCTGCGTTTTGATTCAGCTCAGGTATTCAGCGCAGGAAGCAGAAAAAGCAGGTGAAGGGGAGCGTGGCGGCACGTCAGCATGCTGCTCAATTCTTTAAACAGCCTCGGGCATGGCAGAAGAAGACAACAAGCATGGAAAAAGTGTGAATTTTAGGCTGCCGTGACATTTTTTCATTTGAAGCAACATGATGTTTTGCTTGGAGAATCAGTGAGGTGAGCAGCGCTGATAAGAACAGACCACCAATGGTGGGAAAACAAAGCAGTTCAGTGATGTTTACTGTTTTAATTCGGATGTAAATGACCCACACACCTTATTTAAGAGGAGCTGGGCTGAAGCAGGCAGTTACACTGATTTACAAAAGGCAACTTAAGTGCAAATCTCAGTCATTTGAGGGTTCAGCCGAGAATATCAGAGCAGGCTCCGTATCCAAAGCTGAGATGTCGTCTTGTTCTGTTACAGGATACTCGGGGCAACGCTTGCTACAGGAGTGCATTAAAGTTTAACACATCACATGCAAAGTAACGCAGCGTAAGGCCAAAGTGAAACCCAGTCTTTATGGGATTTAAGCTGAAACAAAGAGAAACAGAAAAAGCAAGACAACTGGAAGCAAAGACCCCGGCTGGTCTGAAAGAGAGCCGTGAATGGAGGAGCCGGGGAGGCTGAAGCGTTCTGCTGGCTTCTGGTTCCGAGCCATCTGGCCCAGCATCATGAGGGGAAAGTTTCCCACCCTGCAAACTTGCGGCTATTTGTTCATTTTGGATGAATTATGTTTCGTATCTAAAGTTTAAATGGGGAAAAAGAGAAATATTGTTGGAGTATGTGAAATCTGCTGCACAACTTTTTTGAAGGAAGACAAGTCTCACTCACTATGATGCTTATTCTTTTCCATTTGTTTTGCTTTCAGATGTGATCGGACTGGTTTTATTGTGGATAAAATGATGTCGTTTGAGGGAGAAATTTATTAAAATTCTGCTGGAAAAATCATCTTCCTGACTCATACAGTTTTAAATCTCTTGCCCAGAACAATAAAGTCAGAAAATAGAGACAATGAAGGAGCCACGATGGCGAGGGCAGCCTGCTGGTCACTGGTAGCCGGCCATTTGGCTGGGTTAAAACCAGAAGCAGCAGTAAGTCAGGACCTTACAGAGCTACCTCTGGTCTCCTGACTGGATCCGCTCCAAAGCGCGCTCAGAGGGAAGACAACTCACTCCCTTTGATAAAACAGAGTCAGTTTCAAGCCAGTTCTCTGAAGAAATCCCCCGGAGGTCATCAGCATGACTTCTTAAAAAAAGAAAAATACATTTTGGTTTGTAATTGCTAAGAAGGAATAGTAGAGTTTCTCAAGTTCAAGTTACAAGCAGGCAGGCTGAGGAAAAGGTGAAGACTCAGCTGTTCCCTTTCTTTTGCAGACGTCTGTTGTCATATTGTTTTAATACACAACAATAACATGAAATAATTAATAAAAATACATGAAGGATGTGAGGAGTGGTCCAAATGGCTCGGACTGGACTGTTTAAACTCACCTTCCTAATCGTTTCCAAGGGAATCAAAAATCGCAAGAGTCCGGAAGATGCCAGGTTGGGATCAGCATCCACCTGAGCCCAACTTGCCTCTGACAGTTCGGGCAGTTTTCATGGTCACAACAGCAAACGTGCCCAAATGAGAGGCAACTTTTAACTGTGTGCACACCTACACACACTCACTGAGTTATGTGCTTCCCAGACACCCATTCTCTGGGTTTAAACTGGATTCTGTGAATAACAGTAAACAAATTTTCCAATCAGGGAAAAGTAATTTCTAAGATTTCACAGTCCAGAAAAAAGGAGGATAAATAAACTTCAAGGCATACAGGAATTCCTTTAAGAATCTGAAAAATAAAATAGAAGTAATTCCAGTGATGGGAATGGTGCCTGGAGGGCAAAAAGAGCAGCGGCAGATCCCGGTTTGCTGAAAAAAGTCCAGTGAGTCTGAAAAAAAAGTCCAATACGCAGCTGGAAGTTAAAAAGCAGCGCGGTGAGATCGGAGTATTCCCGGTCTGCAGTCAGCTCCACTGATGAACGGCTGCACTTCAGCTCCACTTAGAAAAACACACAGCCCTACGCACACACACAAAACTCTTCTTAACACACACACGCCAGGAGTTTAAACACACACACAGGAGTTTTCACAGGAGCTGAGCGGAGCAGAAACGCTTAGAGGGAGAGCAGGCTGAAAGAATGGACTTAATTCAAGAGGGGGAGGACAGAGGAGGGAGGGAGGGAAGGAAGGAGGGGGTTGAAAAGGTGGGAGGTGAGAGGAGGGGCGTGGAAAGGGCCCGAGACGTGTGGTGTGTTGTTGGCTGATCTGCAGAAATGCTGCTGGATGTTTGTGTCACTTTAACGTCGCTCTGGTCAAAGCTGATCTGAGACTGATACACACCGGTGGGCCGGGCTGCAGACACACACTCACTGCTCAGCTTTGTCCCAATTATCAGAGCAGCACTGGAAAATCTTTCAAAAAATCTTGAAAGAACAGTTCTCCCAACACAACTTCATAGTTTCCATGTGGTTTTCCATTGTTTCACTTTACTGCTGTTCCTCACATCAGGCCGGCTCATCGTGGCCTCTGCAGGGACTTCACAGCAAGAAACTGGAAAACTGGGAAACACCTTCATTTACTGGCCTTTTTAAGGAGTTCAGTTAAGATCAGATCATCCAAATTCAAGGCCATGGTCCTGGAGATTCCTCTCTGGGTCAGGGGTGGGGCCCTGCCCCGGGTGGAGGGGAGTTCAAGTATAGTGAGGGAAGAATGGAGCAGGAGACTGACAGACGGATCAGTACGAAATCTGCAGTGATGAAGACTCTGCATCGGTCTGTTGTGGTGAAGAAGGAGCTGAGCCAGAAGGTGAAGCTCTCGATTTACTGGTTGATCTACGTTCCCACCCTCACCTATGGTCACCAGCTGATGGTCATGACAGAAACGAGATCGCGGGTACAAGCGGGCAAAATGAGTTTCCTCTGCTGGGTGGCCGGGCTCTCCCTTAGAGATAGGGTAAGGAGTTCGGTCATCTGCTGGTCAGGAACATGAAACCTGGACTCAAAGAAATCAAACTGGAACAGATAATGTTAAGAAGGTTTATTTAAAAAATGGGGAGGAAACTGAAAGTCCTGATGTATGATCCAAGGGGGGGCAAGGCAAAAAAAGCAAGGTCAAGACAGGTGAGGGTCCAGGAGAAGAATCTGGAGGACAAATGAAAAAATAATCCAAGGGCAAGAATTACTCCTGGCATGAAACTGTGATGCTGGATTGCTGTATGAATGATAAACTATCTGGCTCATGACAGAGCCAGAGATGAGGTGGTTCGGGTATCTCGGGTATCTGGAAACCCCCTGATGAGGTGTTCCAGGCACGTCCCACATGGATGAGACCCCAGGGAAGTCCCAGGAGGGCTTTGTGTCTCACTCTGGGAACACCTCGGGACCCCCTGGATGAGCTGGCGGATGTGGCCAGGGAAGTCTGGGCTTCCCTGCTTAGGCAGCTGCCCCCACAACCCGACCTTCGATAAGGGGCAAGAAAATGGGTGGACGGACTGACAGACTGACAGACTGACGGACTGACTGACGGACTGACGGACTGACTGACGGACTGACTGACGGACTGACGGACTGACTGACTGACTGACTGACGGACTGACTGACTGACTGACTGACTGACTGACCGTCAGTCTGACTGACTGACTGACTGACTGACTGACCGTCAGTCCGACTGACTGACTGACTGACTGACTGACTGACCGTCAGTCCGACTGACTGTCAGTCCGACTGACTGACTGACTGACTGACTGACTGACTGACTGATTGACTGATTGACTGATTGATTGATTGATTGATTGATTGGTTGAATGGATGGATGAACCTTGGATAAGTGGAACTACGGTAAGGTAGTTAAAATCCACTCTATGTTTGCATGGAAATTTGACTTGATGCAACACTGTGCAGCTTTTCTAAAGTACAAACATACATATGCACACACTGGCCACTTTATTACAGTAGGTGCACCTGTCCAACTGCTCATTAACACAAATTTCTAATCAGCCAATCACATGGCAGCAACTCAATGCTTTTAGGCACGTAGACATGGTCAAGACGATCTGCTGCAGTTCACACCGAGCATCAGAATGGGGGAAGAAAGGTGATTTAAGTGACTTTGAACGTGGCATTGTTGTTGGTGCCAGATGGGCTGGTCTGAGTATTTCAGAAATTGCTGATCTACAGGGATTTTCACCACAACCATCACTAGGGTTTACAGAGAATGGTCCCAAAAAGAGAAAAATATCCAGTGAGCAGCAGTTCTGTGGGCACAAATGCCTTGTTGATACTAGAGGTTAGAGGAGAATGGTCAGACTGGTTCCAGCCGATAGAAAGGCAACAGTAATTCAAATAACCACTTGTTACAACCGAAGTATGCTGAAGAGCATCTCTGAATGCACAACACATCCAACCTGGAAGAAGATGGGCTACAGCAGCAGCCTGAGGCTACAATTCACACAGACTCACCAACATTGGACAATAGAAGATGGAGAAATTTTGCCTTGTCTGATGAGTCTCCATTTCTGCTACAAAACTTGGATGGTAGGCTCAGAATTTGGTGTCAACATCATGAAAGCATGGATCCATCCTGCCTTGTATCAATGGTTCAGGTTGGTGGTGGTAGTGTAATGATGTAGGTGAAATTTTCTTGGCACACTTGGGCCCCTTAGTACCAACATGGTGGTTTAACCACCACAGCTTACCTAGTATTGTTGCTGACTTGTCCATCCCTTTATGACCGCAGTGTAGCATCCTCTGATGGCTACTTCCAGCAGGATAACGCACCATGTCATAAAGCGGGAATCATCTCACACTGGTTTTTTGAACATGACAATGAATTCATTGGACTCAAATGGCCTCCACAGTCACCAGATCTCAGTCCAACAGAGCAGCTTTGGGATGTGGTGGAACGGGAGGTTCTCATCATGGATGTGCAGCTGACAAATCTGCAGCAACATTGTGATGCTGTCATGTCAATATGGAGCAAAATCTCTGAGGTATGTTTCCAGTACCTTGTTGAATCTATGCCACCAAGGATTAAGGCAGTTCTGAAGGCAAAAGGGG
This sequence comes from Atherinomorus stipes, assembly GCA_023101725.1. Classification (NCBI taxonomy): domain Eukaryota; kingdom Metazoa; phylum Chordata; class Actinopteri; order Atheriniformes; family Atherinidae; genus Atherinomorus; species Atherinomorus stipes. Next base: position 1,280,684 of record JALJCO010011378.1, on the reverse strand, counting down.
TCCAACCCGGTACTAGCAAGGTGTACCTAATAAAGTGGCCAGTGAGTGTGCATATATATATATATATATTTTCTTCACCTTTTCCCTTTCCGGTTCCAGTTCTCCATCCCATCCCTTATCTTCCAGAGGCGGGTCCACCCTCGACATGCCCCCCTCCCCCCCCACGCCAACCTAAGGAGAAACACAAAACCACACACCCCCACTCTCTCCTTTATTCGAGTAGTTTTTTATAATTATCTATCATACTATTCTTTTTTTTTTGGGGGAAGGCAGGAAACCCGAAAAGACCCCACCAACCCACGGGGACAACATACAACCCCCACACAAAACCCCCGTGGAATTTTTCCACCCCCCCCACCCACCCCCCAACCAACCTCCTTCCTCTACCATCCGCCTAACCCCCACCCCCCCCCCCCCCCCCTTACATTATATATATATATATATATATATATATATATATATATATATATATATATATATATATATATATATATATATATATATATATATATATATATATATATATATATATATATATATATATATATATATATATATATATATATACTGTATATATATATACACACACACACACACACACATCAACGCCTCCCTAATTGACTTTGTCTGACAAAGATTACAAGCATGATTTGGCCAGAACTACCTCACAGCATGAAATTCTATGGAACAAGTTAGCTGCTGCACAGCTCTCACTGCTGGGGATTGAAACTCGGCTGTGATGCTGTAAGACGTGACTTGACACTTACTCTGACTGGCTCATGACCGGCCTCAGAGGACGTTGTATATTGATGGATTTAGATAACAGAGTCATTTGGATAAGAATCACTATAAACATCCAGAGAGAAAAGGAGATTTCCAGATACATCAGAATGACTGATGTTGACATATCAGCTGATGAGCCACTGTGGGCGATCTAAGAGGGTAATTGGCATTTGTAGCAAATGAGGGTTTACATCATCCTGCGCGCATATCAGAGTTGAGGTAAGGGTCAGCTATTCAAGATGCTCAGCTTTCAAACACACAAATGTATGACAGCTACAGAACGGGGATAACACTTTGTTAAATACATGTGATACCAGGACATCAGAGCATGCTTTTACCTGTTAGACACCACAGTATTATCAGGGAGAAAATCAATTCTTCAGCTTCAAATTTTAAGCTGAGTCATTATGTTGTTGCAGATAAAGCGTTATCATGAGTAAGAGCAAACGATGCTGCCTTGGAAAGAGAGGAGCAATGTTAAACTGTTGCAGGTAGTTTTCAAAAACAAGGGTTTTGTTGTGCTTGTGCTTTTGCTTTTCCAAACTGCCAAGAAAATGCTGACCCACAAAACCTTCACAGACTAAGGGCACGGTCTCATGGGTTTCCTCAAACGAAGTAGACCTGACCGATCTGGATTCTTGCAGCAGGGGTCCGACAACTCTGCAGGATCTCATGGTTGTTTTCTGAGACATTTTGAGGATGAAACCGTCGTCATCATGCCGTGACGCAAGTAGAAAGAGACGGCAAAACTCCAGTCCAGCTGGTGGCGTCACCACCTGTTAAGCCCCGTTTCCACCAGCGGGTCTGGGTCGGGTTGGGCCAGATCGGTCAGATAAAACTGGGACGGGTACCCTTACATCTGACCCTACCCAGCCTACTTTTTTGGTAACCTTCGGTAGGAGTGCTGATCTAACCAATCTGGACCAAAGAGGTGGAGCTAAAACACAGCAATCCATTGATTCATTGAAAAACCCGTCACTTCCCGCATGACCCGGCGTAAAAACAAAGCAGGGGTGACTCTTTTGTTTCTGTCACGTGTGGTGCGGTGCTTTGGCTCAAAGGTGTTGCACGACGATGATGTCACACGATCACGTAGCAGCGCTATCTGGTTAATACTCTGCCTCCAGGATAAGGGTACAGACTGCTGTGGGGATGCAACGTGAAACATATCCGTACCAAAACCCACCTGATCTGACCTGGCCCGACCCAGACCTGTGGGTGGAAACACGGTTTTAGAGCGTGATGTCTGTCACTTATAGACAATCTATGCACGTACATGCGTCGAGCATGCTGACCAAGAGAGAGCCAGCATGCAGTTCCGAGAAACGTGTCCCGCGTGTCTCAGTACTCGGTGTGGATGAGGGATGTCTACTTCAGGAGAAGCATCGGCAGGGAGCTCCAGTAAGAGACAAACCGCTGCCAGAGATCCAACACCACCCCTTTTTCCCTCTCTCCCCCCCTTTATGTCAAACGTTTCAGATTTTCCAATCGTGCAGACGGCTTCTTCCAACCGTTCCGTTCTGGCAACTGTTCCGGACTTTTAGCACGGTCGCATGGCGCAAAAAATACAGATCTAATCCTTTTTCTGGACTTGAGAACGTTTTAATCGTGACAAAAGTGTCCATGTGACCCTACCCTAACCTTCGAGGACTGGGACACACTGAAGGAGGAGGCAGTTGTGTCACCGTTGACTGTAAACACTCCTTTTCTTAGACATTGCCTTGAAGGCCATCATGTCTGCCACTAATGATGTGACCAGGATGTCAGTCAAGTAAACAGATAGTATATTCATAATAAAGCCTTATTTAGGCGTTCTCCTAAGCTAAAGGAGAAAGAATTCCTCAATTTTTAGTCTTAACTACATCTTTCATCATGTGGCGAAATAAGTGCTAGTATGTATATGGCCAGAGACAGGAGCTCCTAATAAACAGCAAAGCCAGGTTTGAAATGATTTTTCCTCTTGTAAACATCACATAACACAGAAAAAATTCAGCTACAGACAGTGAGACTGCAGTGAAATGTAAACATAAGTTATATCTCTGTGGCAACGCCTTCTAAAATGTTGTCAGACACATAACAATCCTCTGAAAAACAAGCCTGCTATCTCCCAGCTCTCTCTTCTATTTCTGGCTCATCAATTTATGTGGTAAATATTTTTTAAAAATTCACGAGGGGGAAAAAAAAATCTTGCAACAAGATCCCCTCCTTCAATTGTCCATTCAAGAGCTCCAAACATCTCAAACACTATTTCACACGCTTTTAATACCCAAACCGCAGTCAGTATTTCAGCCTCATCATGTGGGGCAGGACTCCTGCAGCACGAGCAGAGTCTCGGTAAAAACGCTACAATTGCCACAATATTGTGTTGTAAGTCTTTTTTTTCTTTGGTCTTCATTCCAGTAGCAGGTGTTGTGGTGCGCCTGGCAACCTCCGCTCACACATACATCATGAAACCTTCTCTCGTAGGTCACAGGTCTCACATTAGGGGTTCACTAAAATAAAGGTGTGCGTTGTCTCCAAGTTTGCTGGCATTTTTCACACAATGCGCACTTATCTCCAGCGCTCTGAACACTTCCATACACTTAGGCGTGTGCACAATTAAAGCTATATGTATGTCTCAGCCCCCTGCCCACCCCCCGCTGACCTGTCTGTCATAAAGCAGTCTGATGTCTCTACAGGCTGCAGAGTGATCTCTGCGATGTGACAAAAGCTTTTGTCCCACCAAAGCCTCTGTGCTATTGAAACAGATGAGGGCTCAATGTCCTAACAGCCTCCTACTGAAGCTTCAATTTATTGCAAATCACTGAACCGAGATGATCTTTAGGTTGAGGCGGGTTGACCATGGGACCAGTGTCTCCATGAAGGAGACTTCTCTGTGGGTGCATCGCATTTGATAAATGACAATTCATTGACATGAAATCACTTGTTCCAGCAGACAAGCAGGGCCAGCTTGCTTGTATTTTTTAAACAGATAGTGGGACTTTGTCAGCTTTTGTTATATCCTTCATGTTGCATAATCAGACGGGTAAGAATGCTCACATGGCAGCTCTAAATACCGTACTTCTTTTGCAGTATTTAAGAGATTCCAGTTATGTGAGCAGAAAAATGCCCGTTTACAGTGATGTCATTTAGCTTTACTGAAGGGATTTTCGTCTCATACTTGACTGTTTCATAATAGGATTCTAGAAAAAGTCCCAAAATCCGAATAATGCCGGACTTCTCATCCTCGCCAAGATGAAACCTGTTGCTGATGTAATAAATAACATCCACTAATCTAAAATAAACTATGCATTGAGCTGCGAAAATAAGCTCAGTGCACGGTTATTAAACTAAAAGGTTTACCAAACCAATAAGTTTGTTGCCTGACCTGCTGAAAAGAACATGTGTTTTGTAATTTCCCCAGGGTGATTAATAAAGTATTTTTTTCCATTTTCTTCATGTTGTTTTTGTACTTTTGTGGAAACCAAAATAGCTCATTTAAAGTATGTTCCCCAGCCAAAGAAGACATGAGTGTCTGGCAGCACAGTTTGGAATGACTGCTGCTAATGCTAACTGTTTTAAGATCAAACCATATTGGTTTCATTTTTCTGTCCAGGTGTTTTATTTCCTAACTCTAGGCACAAAGAAATGGTGATGTCAAAGGTAAAACAAGTGCAGGAACCCGTTTCTTGCTGGACTCAACTAGGGTTTCTCAGACAAAGGTAACCTTTTAGAACTAATGGACCCTGTCTATCTTCTATAGACATTTGTTTGATCTTCTATAGACATTTGTTTGCTGACAATGAGTGAAAGTTCAGTTATATATGTTCAAAAAAAAGTTTTAAAAAGTATATCAGACACATAGTATGTCATTGAAGTGTCCCCACCAGTTTGTCATTCAATACTTGCAACATGTAACTTGGTCAGAAGTGTGTTGTGACAGTTTCAAATACAGAGGGAACCCCCAAAGCTGCGCTCTAGGACCTGCAGGGATTCCAAAGCTGTTACTGTGGCAGCCATGGGATGTGTCACCATGGTAGCATGGAAAATGTATCCATGATGAAATTAATTTCATTGTGTATGTGATGTTTATAGTCTTTACACATAATGTGTACTTCTGGTTACACATTTTAAAAAATCAAAATGAATACCAAAAGTTAAAATCTACACAGAGTTTAATATTTTATTCTAGTGTGTTTTACTATGTTGCTTAAAATCTCCACAATTAATTAATTGCTTTAACTGACACAAAATATATTTAGTCATCCTCCAAATTATTCATACCCTTCAATTAAAGGACAAAAATCAGCTGTACGTGAAATAAGTTAAAATTGACAAAAGTAATAATTGATAAAAAAAAAAATTCTATGAAAGTAATCACTTATTTTGAATTGTGGTTCAACAGAAATATTAAAAACAAACAAACAAGAAAGGGGAGGAGAAGAAGAGATGATTTATTTTTTCCACAAAGCGAAGCGTATATATACAACAATCCCCCACCTCTTTAACTTTAAATCGATAAACCATCAGTTTTCTTCCTAAGTTAAGAACAAGTATAAACAAGCATTATGAGACTGAAGCATAAATTTTGTTGAGCAACACTTTGAGGCAATCACTGCAATCAGGTATTTTCTGTAATATCCAATCAGACGTCTGCACCTCTTGACAGGTGTTTTGGTCCACTGTTAATGGGAAAGGTGCTCTAATGTGTCTGGGACAGTTTTTTTATTATTATAACTATTTTCAACTGTAATTCAAAATTAATTTTTTGTAAATTTTCATTTATTTTTTAATTTCTTTAGTTTACTGCAATCTTTGAATTTAGCCTTTTCCTTACTTGGAGGTTGTGAATAATTTTGAGGACATTTATTGACCTGCAGAACAGACAGGACTGAAAAAAACCCATCCAATCATCTTGACCAGCCCGTTCAGGATGATTGAATGATGATATGTCTATCAAATTCAACTGTTGTTTGGACCCTCCGCATGCCGCATCTCAAAGTGTAAAAAACCAGGGCCGACAGACTGCTCACTGCTGCTGTTATCCGTGCAGCTGTTTTCTCTGATAATCCACCAAAAAGAAAAAGACGGATGTGGAGCAAGACACAGAGCAGTCAATGTTTGCAGTGTGGACTTTTTACATCGCTAAAGGAGTTGGAGATGTAAGAATCAAGGTTGGACATGGAATACTTTGGTTTTCAACAACACCCCCCCGCCGGCTTCCCCCTTGCAATAGCACGCCCCCGCCTCCCCAGGGATTTTATATCTACAGCTAATGTTAGCCCTCAGAAGCTAGCTGCCCCCGGAGAAGAACTTCCCTTCCCTTTTCTCTAAATTTTATTCTCTTCTTTTCTTCTTCTTTTATTTCCTTTTTTTCTCCTCTCCCTTTTTTTCAGATATTTTTTTTCCCTGCTCTCTTCCTCCCCCCCCCCTTCTCCCCCCCCTTTTTTTCCCTCCTCTTCCCCAGGTCTTTGCACCTTCATTCCTTGTGCTGAATAATAACTCTTTTGTCTTTTCTTTTTTTTATTTTTTTTTTAGCTAAACATATTTTTTCAAGTATTTTTTTTCATTTTCCCCCTTTCGCTTTTTTTTTTTTTTTAATTTTTTTTTATTAATATTATTTTTTTTTTTTCTTTTTTATTTCTTTTTTTATTTCATCTTCTTTTTCTTCTCTTCTCTTTTTTTTTTTTTTTTCTTCTTCCCCCCTCCCCCTCAGCCTTTCCCTTTCTTGGCTTTGGCCAGTTTTTTTTTTTTTTTTTTTTTTTTTTTTTTTTTTTGAATGGCTTGAACCATTTTTCCAGGACCCCCTGCCCCACATTCAATCATTGATGCACTACAGTGTGGTGTTTTCCTGCCCCTGTTTCCTGTTGGCACAGCCGCTGCATCACGTCCCTCTTCAGAGGGAATTTTGCAGAGGCTCCCTGTGCATCAGAAAGCGATGCCAAAGAAGCTTCCTGTACATTAAAGACTGACACAAACGGTTTTTGAACAAAAGGCAATATAACAAAAGTTGGAAATAGAAATGCAGTAGGTTTTCTGAAAAATGTAAAATGGCATACTCATGATTATGTCAGTCCTCCAGAAACACCTCACTTTTTTCCACTGCACAGGCGTGCATATAAAGAAATTCAATAACCCATCTTTTACAGTTAAAACAATCTATTCAGCTGCTGCTGCAACAGTAACCCGACTGTAGCAGCCCAATGGCTGCCAAAGGCTCTGCAGTCCTTCTGCTTCTGTTGCTTACAGTCAGTCTGGATTTGGGTTTCTACCACTTAGGGTCAAACCCAACAATAGTTCTGTTAAGCATTAAGTGGCATTAGGCACGCTTACTCTGGCTCTGTTACAGTCGTGTTAATGTAGCAATGATTTGTATCTGATGGCAATTTTAGACAAAAACTTCTAGGATAAAGGGAAATACCAGAGCCACAGTGTTGGAGGGTCATACTTCATTAAAGTTAATGATGTCATATTAACTCTAAAACCTGCACCTATTAACATCGGTGCTGTTGGAAGAGAGCCTTTCAGCTAAATAATGAACCAAGCTTTCATTCCAATTATATTTTCACAAGATGCAGAAGTGGCTATAAACCCGAACCCGTCATTCATTTCTACAGGCTGCTGCAGACATGTACGGCGTTATGAGTTAGGCATGCTTTTGCCATTTTGGCAACTGCTTTGTGTATTGTTACTTTAAGGCCACGCAAAAATAAAGATGTAGGATCATTTCATTTTAAACGTTCTGATGTACAGTAAGAGAAAAAAAAACTGGGCAGGCCTTGTTGCAGGAGTGTGTAGCCCTTTAGATGAGTAGCTGAGATGAATCACAAGCACGTTACGTTGTTGCTGCACCCTGATGAAGAATGCTCTGAAAGTCCTGGTGGACAGATGCAGTCAGGCAGACTCTTCAAGAACAAGGCCGGAACAATAGATTCAAATGACATGCATTAGCACCCCCACCCATACACACACACACACACACCCCAACCCCCCTCCTTTAAACACACCCTATCTCCATTAAATGAATCTGACATTGAGATACTTGCCGCACATTTGCTCAACAGTTGCAGATATATCAGGGCCTGGATGCCATGCCTGTAAATAAGTGGCATGAACTCATACAGACCACAGAAGGAACTTTTCTCTCTGAAGCTTCAGGCCTCAGTGAGTCATGCAAATTTACTGAACATAAAACAAAGACCAGCACTAATAAGTGTCACATCAACTATAGAGCCCAGTCTTATAGCTGTACTGACTGCAATGCAATCTATTCCATCCCTGAGCATGTGTGTGTTATGGAGGAGTTAATGTATTTCAGTATATGCAGTGTTGACACTGGTCAAAAAGACAGAAGACAAATATGAAAGTTTTGACTGGTATCAGCAAAAAACAAAAACAACTTTGATGCAATCTGGGTTTAGTCCAGAGACTGAGGTTGCGTTATCCCTGCAGTTATTCCTCCTTCAATGAAAGAACAATGGCTTTGTGTGGGTTGTTATGCTTTACGTCCAGCCTTTGTGTTTCTTTTTTCATTAGGCTACTTTAATTGTCTGATTGTTGACCCTTGTGTCCCATCATCTAATAATGCCCCCCCTCACACACACACACACACACACACACGTTTGTTTTTAAATCTCCATGGGGTATATCCATTGACATAATGCATTCCCTAGCCCCTTACCCTAAATGTAACACCCATAACTGATTGCCTAAACCTAACCCTTGCCCTAACCCTAACCCTAACCAAAACCTAATTGTAACTTAATCTCTAAAACCTAATCTTGGCCCTCAAAGCGGGGTTCGTACCCGCAGGAACAGGGAAAATGTCCCCACGAAGGCAAGACGTCCCCACGGTGATGGTAAAAATCCGGAACATGGTCCCCACAATGTTGCAAAAACGCGCACCCACACACACTGTATGCTACAATTGCTGGGAAGAGGGAACATATCAGACAACCTATTTAATGTTTCTGGACCCCAACTAGAACATTACCATTTTCTAAAACAGAGCAAAAACATTTGTATTCTTTCTGTTTTATTTTTTATTTAAACCTAAACTGGTGTCAGTGCAGCTGTCTACTATGAGTCCCGCTGATACAGCTAGCATTTTGCCATGATAAAAATAATAATGGTACATTCGTGCTTTGACTCTGATCAACATCCCAGAATAGGATTTAACGAAGAGCTAAATGGGATGCTGCCATCAAATGTGATAACTTTAACTGGAAGCCATGGGTTAGCTCTCGGCTGAAGCAGCTTGGCAGCACTTTGCCGGTAGCAAGTTTCCTGCTAATTCTTTTTTTCCTATGCTTTCCAAGTACAGTATGTTTTTGGTAAGCTGGTCTAAGTTTGAATGTATTTATCAATGTAGAAATGATTACAATGTTTAAATGCAGCAAACCACAGTTGTTTCAATGTTATTGCGACCAGACACTTCATGTTTGTTGGTTGTTCAGAGACAAAACAGATGTCTGACAGAGGATTCTTCTGTCTTCCTTCAGGTAAACAAATAAGACAACCTGTTGTCCCCAGCTTACATCCCATCCATCTTTGTGTTTGTCTGCGCTCCAGAGAAAAGAAGACAAATTAAGACCTGGAAACATTTGCAAGAAGACAACAATCTCACGAGAATTTTCACTGAAAAAAGTTATTTCCCCTTATGGACTAAAAAGTCATAAAACAGCAGTATTTGCTCTCAGTTATTATAACGTTAAGTTTACATTTTGTTAGCGTTATCTGGGTCTGCTGTTTTCATCTCTGACATAAAGACGAAACTTTGTTTGGGAAACTTTCCACAGCTGAAGGTCTGATACCATCCTGCACCAGATATTTAGAAGCTTCTAATAACTTGTAAACTTTCATTTCTGCTCCCTTTAAGGTGTGACCGATGTTTGACGAGGCAGTTGTCATAGTAAGCTAATCTGGCAGCAACATCTTTGTATTTTGGCAGTTTTTGATGTTTATAAACCAGGATTTTGGAAAATCATAAGGGTCTTCAGCACATTTCTCAAAAATATGGCTGTCTGACCTACTCACATAAGAAAGTGTAAAGTTTGCTAGAACCATCCTTAATGAGAGGCAGCTAAAAGCTAATGCATCCTGAGCTAAAACGAGATGAGATGGTCGCAGAGTTTCTACTGGACACGAATGTGAATTTCGCCCAATCCAAGAACACATTACTTGTGATGACGCAGCATCCAGATGTCATCAGTTACTTTAGTTTCTGTGATTTATGTTATTTGTGCAAAGAAGACTAGCGTTAGCATCGTTATTTTCACCATCACCGCAAGCGTCAAGGGTCGGGGAAGAGGGGGGTGTTTGGAGGGAGGGGAAGGTGTGAGATCTGCGGCATGCAATATTGGTAAGAATAGCTTTAATTTAATGGTTACAACACAAACCGCCATCCCAGTTCCTGAATTCATGAAATATAAAATTTATCTTATTTTTACCAATATTTTCGTGTTTATCCACCTTCTCATCCACAGGTGGATCCTCAGTCTCTTCCAACATTCCATCTTTTTGCAGAACTTTGAGTTTTCTCTGACTTTTGACTCACCACCATCATCTTTCATCACTATCTGACCTTTAGCTTTGTTGAGTCTGTATTTGAATCTGTGTTTGAACTGAACCATGTGGTTACAACAATCTTTGGACCTCCCAATGGTAAAGTCAGAAATAAAGTTAGACGAAGATATTTTAGTTTAGCAACCAACTACACTAACTAGTCATGTAGCTGTATTATAAGGGTCCTGATGGGTCGGCAATGACACGGTCCCCTGACCTCCTGACACCACAGGGATTACAGGGGCCCCAAGGGAGGGTAACAGGAATGGAAAAGGGGGTGTGTGTGCGACAGTTAGAGAGAGGGAGAGGGTCTCGCCTGAGACCCCTTGGGGCACAGAAACCTGTAATCCTCCCTGTTTTACTTTGATGTGATCACACCCAACTGAAAGGATGGAGGCTGGAGGGGCGGGGGTGGACTGACGTGTCAGGAGGGCAGCTTGGGTGGATGGATGTAGAAAGTGACTGTGGTGCCAGAAGGCTCAGATTGTGACAGACACACACAAACAGGCACACACACACACTCAAAGGCATTCAGTCACAAACCATCTGGTTCAGAGGGTCATCGGGTGGATGAGACCACCTCCAAACACAAGCATGGCTTTACTGACACATTTGCACACACACACATAGAGCAGGTTCTGGAGGTCACTGAGTGGATTATAGCACCTTGCATGACCACAGCTCTGTTTCTTTCGCACAAATATACATTTTAACCCACACACACGCACTCACACCCACATTTGCAATGGCAGTATTTCTCACTGGAATGCACATTGTTGAACTTGTTCCCACCACTATTAAACATAGTTGGTTGAGCAGAACATAATGGGAGTCTGTATCCACCAGGAAGGGCATTGTAGTTTTATAGATGATTTGGTACTTTTAAAATTTAATTTCAAGTATCTTACTGAAAGACAAAATACTTCTTTTGCATATTTCTTTAGAAAACATATATAAACAAAATTTGATTTCCGTACTTTCTGGACTATTGAGCGACCCTGAAAACAAAGTGCACCCAGTAGAAAAAGAGATTTGTACATATACTGTTCAGGTCGCCGCATTTTTGTCAATAAGCCGCAGGTGTCCACATGTATAGGCTACTGTCATACCAACCTTAAAGTTTCTTCTTTTTTTTTTTTTCCTCTTAATGTACAGTCTGGAGTTTTCCCCCTGAAGATAAACACTAGACTTGTATGAGTGAAATCTCAATCTGCACCTTTGGGCTTCTACTCTCGTGTGGCGGTGAGTTTTCTTTACAACTCCTCCTCCCCTGACTGTACTTCGTCTTTTCCCTTTGCTTTGGTGTGTTCAGAACCTTTCTGGGCAGAGATTTGTGTGTTGTCTCCAGCCAATGACAGAGCTTAGGTCGTAGCATTCGGTTGGGATAAAATCGTCAATTGTAGAAAACTTTTTTTTAACCTCGACTGGAGCTAAAACCATATTCACTCAAATTCTCAATAAAAATGGCGGATGCAGCGAAGAAAAGGAAGTATTTTGCTGTGAAAATTATTTTAGATAGTGCACGCTCGAAAACCAGGGTTGGGATTAGTTTGGCTTTCACTTACTTTCGAGCTATAAAAGAGGGGCTCTAAGTTTGAATAGTGTTTACAAACAGAAACGGGGGAATAATCCAGACTCTTCCTTTAACAGTGCCTGTAACAGGGTTGGTTAAAAATAAATCTTCAAGCTGCCTTCTGCAACGTCAAGCTTACTGGATCCATTCAGTGCTGCTGGCCGGTGTTCTGACATTTCATCCTCCCCACCGAGACGTACCTGTGGCATACTGGCATTAAATTATAACAGGGTAGCTCAGATGGACAGATGAGCCTGACATTTCAGTCTGCAGTAGCAAGTTTCAACGGAACACCAGACAGGGGTTCGATTTTCTTCATAAAACCAATTTGCCCGAAACACCAATTAGCTGCATTGATGTTCAAGCCGCAGTGTTCAAAGCGTGCGACAAAAGTAGCAGCTTGTAGCCCAGAATTTAGTTATTTGTATATAAATTTCACAATAAATATCAGTTAATCGCTACAACAATTTCTTTAAAAAAACATCCATTTCCAAATGAAGCTAAACAATCACATTTTTTAAAGCACACTCTAAGGATAGATCGGTTAAATTCAACCAATCTGGTTTGTAGTTACTGTATTTGGCCTTTTCCACTGCACATTTTTGCAACCCTTCCACACGGCACGGCACGATTTATTCGTGTTTCCTCTGGGAAAACCCGTTACGAGCCGATGCGATTTTCCACAGCCGTTTCAGAGCTAGCTCTAACCTTGCTAAACCTACAAAAAACGTGACATACCTGAAGACTCCTCACTGACTGGTCAAAGGAAACTGTCATCATTTGCATCATATGTTTCGCTTGCCTCTTCTAAAACTATCTGGCTCTGTTTTCGGTGACTACAAGCCACAGAGAAAACAACAACAGCTGTAACACCTCAATATCATCCAATGCCTCCATTGTTGTTTTTACTTTACTGACCCCCACGTGGCACGGCAGTGACATCACAGCAGTCTCAACCGCGCCTACCCCGCCCACTTCCAGGTGGGAGGCTACTGCTTCTCCTGTGTTGAAACAAAAACCGTCCTGGTCGTCTTTAGCGTGTGGTGTGGTGCTGTACTGTGCTGTACCTTGCCCTGTGCAGCTGCAATGGAAAAGGCCCATAAGTGTCCGACCAATCTTTTGGTTGTTTTAACCAAAAAGATTGGTTAGATTACCAATATTGGTCACTTTGACCAAAAATTGGTTAAAATATTGGTTAATCTAACCAATCTTTTGGTTAAAACAACCAAAAGATTGGTTGGACACATAACTATCAATCAGATTGGTCAAATTAACAAATCTTTTTTGAGGGTGTACAGACAAAAAGTCACAGCCTTGTGCTTGTGAGCTAACTGTGCTGCAGAGATCCCTGTAATTCTGCACTACACTTTAATCAAACTTAGCACAGATCATAAGGAAGTCAGATAAAAGAAAATAATCAGGGAAATCACCTACTAAAAAACAGTCTATAAACCTCAGCCCGCACACAGACAGTGCTCTAAAATGTACCTCACACATGTGTTTGTTCCTACAGTACAGGCTGCTAAATCATGAAAGCACTGGTTGTTATTTATGCAGGTGGGTTGAAATAATTCCCTTAATATTTTGAGCATGTTGAACTTGTAATACATGTTACACGGACCATTTCCTTTCATATACCTACACGTATATTATCTTGACATAGAGCCTGTGAAGGGTCCTCCTACGCTGAAGTCTGAGCAAAGGTCATTTATTTATGACACATTAAGTTTTGGTTTCAGACAGTGGTTATGTAACCACATTAAAAGCTTTACAACCCACTGCTGTGTAAAGCTATTACCCATGCAGGGTCTGAACTCATCTTCTTTTTAATTGGTTGATAATGTGAATGTCACAGTATTCAAGAATCAATGATTACCATAACTGAAAAATGACAATGTAATATTTATATCAGTATTGATAGAGGGAATGTCTAATCTTGATTACTCACATGACTGTGTTGCCTGTTTCCAAAGTCCAAATCTCAAATGTTAAAATCGGATTTAAATAAAGGATTTTTAAATGTAAATAAGCTCCAAATGCTCTCAGTCATATAAAAATCATTTCTCGATCATTGCAACACTGCCCAGCCTGTTTCAGTGTTCAATCCTGGATTTTACATGGATATCACTTCCCTTCAAAGTGCATTGAAGTCATGTCTCTTTTTCTTTAAAACAGGGGGGATCCCGAGGCGTTTCCAGGCCAGCCAAGAGACATACTGTTGTCCCTCCAGCGTGTCCTGTGTCTTCCCCGGGGTCTCATCCCAGTGGGACATTTTCGGAACACGTCACCAGGAGGCATCCTGACCAGATGCCCGAGCCTCCTCATTTGGCTCCTTCTGGATGACCGAGCTCCTCACCCTATCTCGAAGGGAAAGCCCGGCCACCCTGAGGAGGAAACTCAGGCCTTGTACACACCTACAGTAGTCGGATTTTTGTAAATTGTATATCCTCTCTCCTCTGACTAGGGAAAAAAGTCCACACCACCTCGTTTTTAGAGGAAAAATCTTCCCACATCGAACTGCAGAGGTGTGTCGTTACGTACAATCACAGGTGAGGAGCTCTGTGTCTGAGGATTCAATCCTTTACTGTCGGCCCAGCGATGACCCGGCAGTGGTGCTCCTTTGTATCCATGTTATAATATTTAATGTGATGTGAGACTTCAAAGTTTGTGAATGGCGAAATATTAATGTGGATGAATAAATGAACTGGGGAAAAAAAATTGATGGCAGGAGAGGTGGAGGAGTTTGCTGCGTACTGTAAATAGAGGGGAAAGTGCTTGCAGGTCTAAAGAGGCTTTAGAACAAATGAAGCATAGATCTTTGAAAGCGTAGTCAATGAATTAATTAATAAAAATCAGCTAAACAGGCCCCGGATTTGAGCGGGTTATCTGGCTGATCCCCGTTTTAGACCAAGTGAAAACTCTGCTGACCTGACTCGCATCTTGGTCATCTGGCTTGTAAATGGAGCGGACCCTTTGTAAATGCAGGTCGCACATGTGATGTCAGAGCATATTTTCTCACAGACAGTGATGTTTCAGATCGTAAAACCCCAGTTACTGAGTCCGCACGCAGTTGCATAAACATAGGTAAACGCAAATCTTCACTTTGGCTGGAGTTTTTGAAAGAATCGTTTCTGATGCCAATAATCTGCGTTTAGGCTGTGTGTGGATGTCAGGCCTAATCATAGGACAATATCTTTGTTTTATGAGATAATCTGCTGGAAAAGGCCTCATTTTGGACGCTTGTATCCGTGACCTCGTTCTTTTGGTCACTACCCACAGCTGGTGACCATCGGTAAGGGAAGGAATGTAGATCAACGGGTAAATTGAGAGCTTTGTCTTCTGGCGCAGCTCCTTCTTCACCACGACAGATCGATGCAGGGTCTTCATCACTGCAGACACTGCACCAATCCGTCTGTCAATGCATTCCTCCCTGACTTGCGAACAAGACCCTGAGATATTGGAGCTCCTCCACCTAGGGCAGGACCTCAACCCCAACCCAAAGAGGACAGTGCAATTTGTCTATTTGACTAATCAGAGCTGTTTGGTGGCATAAAGGACCTGTTCAATATGAACACATGGTCATAATACTGTGGCTGACATGTTTGCAAAAGCAGCACAGATCTGAAATGAATATCATCTGACATTTTTTTCTCATGGCAAAGCCTAAAAATGACAAGCAAATTCGTTAAGACATGTGGATTTGCAAAGTCTTGGATTTGCAAACACATTTATGCCAAAAAGTAGGCAGATATTTAGCATGGGGTGTGTGTGAAGACACACACATGCAGCAGTGCTGCTGTGCTGCCTCATTAAGACCTGAGATGTGATAGCTAGAGCATACCCAACTGATCCTGATGGGCACTAATCCAAGCAGACAGACTGCTCTCAGCACCATTGAGGATTAATAACACACTCATACAAACACACATGCAGAAATACACACTTCCTCAGGGGGCTGTTGAAACACTAGATTGGGCTGTTATTAGTGTGTGAGTGTGCACGTAGACCCCCAGGGGAAATCTGAAACAAGCTCAGCACTGAACAGATTTCCCGAGAACAGTTATGGTTTTTGCTCACACAGGTAATTCTGCATGTCACAATATGTAACGAATACACACACAAGCTAACGTACATACGCAGCGACACTTGTGTCACACCTGCTCAGTGTGAACACAGAGGATAGTGGTACAGATTAGATCATGCAAAATTATCAATCACGATTAAACTCAGTGAAATGAACTGTCCAGCAAAATTTCATTTTTTTAAGAATATCTTAAAGAAATCAATTTACCATGAATTACATCATCTTTCCTCTTGATTACAGCATTTAATCTTTGAAAACTGAAGATGCTATTTATTGGAATTTTGCCAGACGAGTCCACTCTTGTTGAATGCAAATTCTAGCAGTTCAGCAGTGTGTGGTTGCTGTTGCGGTGTTCTCTTCAAAACATTCCATATAACTTCAACAGAAGACACATATATACACTCAAAACAATAATCAAACCCAAAACGTGACTTTATGTAATTTAATTACAAATAAATTTTCCATCCAATATTATTACATACTTTTTATTTAAACAGCTGCATTCAGCCAAATGTATTTTTATTGTGTTGAGTTAATGTGAATATATTACATAAAGTGAAATTGGATTGAATAAAGGAAACTAGGGCTGTGTTAAAAGAATCGATTTTCCAGTTCTGAATCGATTCTCATATTAATTTTCAAACATTGATTCATATGTCCAAAAATCGATTTTTCTTATCTTTTTTTTAAAAAATGACCGTTTAATGTACTGCCCCCGGTTAAGTGCAGTGGCTCAGCTGCTCTGCTAGGGGGAGATAGTGAGCTGGACAGAGTGTAGGACTACTAAAGCTAGTGCAGTGCCAGAAGAAAACTAAGTGGGGCTGGGACAAGTAGTTTCTAAAAATTCAGTTTAAACAGAGCATAGGAAACATCTGCCTGTAAGTACTTTAATAAATGCAGTTAATATTCATAATCGGTGAAATTGATACTTTCTATTTTGTATGTTATCTTTGAAGTTACGACGTAGATGCTAATTCCTTTAGCATGTCAATGGCATTTTCTATTAATAGTTAGCATCGAGCTAGCGTGTTAGTCGCTAGTCGTTTTAAATTTTAAATGCTGACTTTCTGTGTGTTTTGCCTCACTGAATCCTAATTTTGTGAATTTTTATTGTTTGTTTCCTGTACTTTGAATTACTGTTGTGAATGAAGTCTTTTTTAAATTGGAGGGTGTGAATAATTTTGTGGATGACTGTATCTGGGGAGAGGGTTTGGCTTGGTTTGGTCTTACAGCCACCATTAACTACATTACTTCATTCATTCGTTCTAGAATATTAATGTCATACTAGCATTAATATGTTGCATAACTACAGAGTTATGGAATTCGGGTAAAGGCTAAAATTTTTTTTCAATACCAGCATACAAAATTGAGATCGAATCGAGATCCAATCGAAATCCAATTGGATTGGACAGATAAAAAAAAAAAAATAATCGATTCAAAACCATAAGAATCGGAATCGAATCGATTCTTGAAATCTGAATCGATTCCCAGCCCTAAAGGAAACTTAAAACTACTCATACATTTTATGTATATCTGCGACCTAGAAGCCATATACATAAAGTTTATGTATAATTTTGCGCTTCCACCACAGCTACAAAATGTTATAGGGGAAACACTGTCCTGTATCTATCTTTTCTCTTACATTTGTATTGTATTATCAGATCAGGACTCAGTATGGGCTGATTCTCAAACTCAAATGATTTAGACTTGGGGGCAGAAAACCTGACTGGGACATATCAAGCAGCACACAGTTTGTCAAACTTTGAATTATTTGGTTGAAAAGACATCTAAATGGCCGGTAAATGCCCAGGCAATCAAAGACATTAAATAGGAGTATGTAATTAGGCCAGATTATATTTAAAATAGCAACATGATTGGAGAATGTATACCACCTACAGACTAATATTTGCAAGCACATCTCAGTATTTAGTAAGGTAACACACCAGATCACAGAGAACAGCATTACATTGTTCGTCTGTGCCTGATTCATTCTGTTTGTGGGATTAAAGGTGAAATGATAGAATCATGCAAATGACTTTTTAAAAATCTGTTTATTACAACAATGGTATGAACTTCCCTTATTACAAACCCAAAATCTTGTTGACATCACATGACTTCCATAATTTATGTGAAAATTTAAATGCACTGAAATAACGTGTTTGAGGGCCCCAACTTTCATCTGCCTGTAAAAACTGAGTTCAGGAAAATGAGTTTAGAAAAATAGCTCCATATTAACTAATATAACTCCCTTTCAACACACAACTGAACAATTTGATTGTCTGCTTTTGAAACATTAATATGATAACCACATTTTTGCAACTATAAAAGGAGGTGACAAACCTTGTTAGATGTCCAGAACAAGAATCTAACAAATGTCTCCATTGAAATCCTTTTGCATGATTTGAAGCCTTAAGTTGTGAATCTGACAGCATTTACAGTTGTTTGTGTCTTACATAATTCAAAAGAGAAGGACAAAACTGTTTGGGCAAAAAGAGGTCTAATTTAGTAATGAGACACTCATGAGATAGCTGTAAATGAGGCTACAAATAGATCCAATGCTAAATTCATGTCAAGTGTTTATTGGCGTGTCTGTGAAGCTACGGTATTGTAAGCTGAGCAGTATGTGGTTGTCTTTAAATAATCACTCGCCTTTGTGAAAAGATGGTAGCATACGTCTGTATGCAAGTCCAATATATGTCTCTGAATCAATAGTACCCTCATGTAAGCAAGTCATGCGACTCCGCCATGACCATAGACCATTAATAGAGAAGGACGAACCTTCCACTACGTCACCCGTTGGTTTCTGAAGAGCTAAAAGTGAAGCCAGTTGGGCGTGTCCCACCCTCGCCATCTTGCCGTGTCGTGTGAGTCATCACTCCCGGAAAATACTACAATGGGCAAAGGCAAGGCCGCTCCGAGCCGTGGGTCAAATGATTGGTATATGACGTACTCTGGGCTAAACGCTAACCAAGCTAACTTGAAACTAACAGGAGCTAAAGAAACTTAGCCCCATAAGCGGCGGGGTGAAGGTAAGACATGCTTAGACTTGCTATTATCTGACTAAAAACGGCCGTTGTGCTACTCTGCTAAACTGCTAAAGGAATAGTACACCCACAGAATGATGTAACTTTATTTTCCGCTTACACTCATGGTGAGCAAGCACTTTTTTAATATCTCAAATGCAGCCCGCGATCAGGAAGGCTTCTTTTTCCCCCCAACTTTCATATAAAGGAGTTCACCGGGCACAGAGCCACAAAGGTCCATAAAAGTCCACAAAAACTTGTCAATATTCCTCCATACTGCTCGTCCAATGTAATCCAAGTGTCCTGAGTGGGTAGTGTCCATAATTTACTTGAAACAACATCATTTACTATATTTTTAGAGCCTAAACAAGAGTACATCTTACTTCTGCGAAGCATGCATAAGCGCATTCACGAAACTACGGAAGCCTTGGTGTTCAGAGCCTACTCTGCTGATAATGCAAGCGTAGAAGAAGAAATTTGCAGTTTACATTGTGCTAAGAGCGACAGAGCTGCAGACAAACCGGGACAAACACAAGAGGGTCCAAGAGGGGTTGGATATTGATTTAAAACAAAGAACGAAAGACAAAGAGAACGCGCGACCTCATCTGCTGCAGCTTTCGTAGTTTCGTGAACGCGCATCAGCGTGCTCACAGCAGATGCGATGTCATACTGTTTAGGCTCTGTCCGCACTGTAAATTACGGTTGCTACCCACTCAGGACACTTGGATTGCATTGGACGGGCAGTATGGAGGAATATTGACAAGTTCTTGTGGACTTCTGGACCTTTTTGGCTCGGTCCCTGGTGAACTCCATTATATGAAAGTTGAGTGGAAAAGAGAAGCCTATTAAAAAAGTGCTCCAGAGTCTTGCTCACCATGAGGGTAAGTGGAAAATAAAGTTAAATCATTCTGTGGGTGTACTATTCTTAAGCTGAGACCTTACTGAGAACAAACAAGGAGCTAATCAAAAGGACACGCCTTCAATCATGTGTAATTTCAAGAGTAAAAACATCTAAATGGCTGAGTTATAAAAAAGAAAAATCATCCCCCTCACAGTTGACATGAAGGTAAACTGGACCTATTAATCCTAAAATGATTTTTTTTGAACCAGGCTATAAACATGTTTATTTCTGCTGTAAAGTTCACGATTTTAACATGGGAGTCTATGGAAATTTGCTCTGTTTTGCATCCCCTAGTGGATCAAGGGAGAATTACAAAAAATGACTTCTTCCGTCCGGGTCGCCTCATAGTTGGCCACCGGAGTTTCCTGCTTGGCCGTGACAGATGTCAAAACAATGTTAACGTCCATTAGGTTCATTGAAAACCAGACAGTTTGGAGGACTAATTATTTAGCGTTTATTTTGCTGTTATTTTACTGAAAAATTAAAAAAAAAAAAAAAAGGTCATTGTATGCTGCAGAGTCGACTTCATGAACAGACAAACCAAACTTGGCATTTTATGGTTTACCCTCGATGAGGACAGAAGACAGCGATGTTAGCGTAGCACCTTGTCCCAGTGACCCAGCTACAGTAGCAACAACAAACTGGTTAGCATCCAGTCTTTAGTAGGCTTTTAAGTCTTGTCCAGTGTAAGGAGATACATTGTTTATGACATAATGCAGGGGTGCCCAAGTCTGGTCCTTGAGAGCTACCATCCTGCATACCCTCCCCAACAAACCTGAATCAAATGGCTAATTCCCTCATGCATGTCATTCAGCTTTGCAGATGCCTGATAATGAGACATTCATTTAATTTAGGTGTGTTGGAGAAGGGGTGCAACCAAAATGTGCAGCATAGTAGTTCTTAAGGACTGGACTTGGGCACCGCTGACATAATGGTATAAATAACGGGGCATGAATTCAGGCAAAGGCGATTTGATCAGATCAACAAACACAGCAGGAGGAAAAAGGTAAATGTTGGTTTCTAAGCTAGCTGTGTCTTACTTCTGTAAATACCACTGCCTATGAGCCCCAACTGTGCTACTCCCACTGACAAATAGGCTTGACTTGCTCTATTAGCGGAAGGGCCATATTCTCAAACAAGTTTTTAAAAAACTGTGAAAACAATCACTAATTTTTCCTTCCATTCAAAGCTCCTGTCATTCATTTCTTACGTCAGCGGTCCCATGTGATTGGATGACATAGTTGCAAAGAGTCAATACTAATACACCCCATACTATCACAAACTATGGTTTGTTTTCCCATCTTTTGCCCACAAAAGCCATGAATGTTCTTTTCTTAAAGGAATGATGACATAGCAGTAAAAACTATGTCATGTGGAGGGTGCATAGACCAATGAGAGAGGAGGGGGGGGGGGGGCTGTTTGCTTGATATTGTGCTCTAATTGGAGCAAATGAATTACGTAGAATGATAGAACTACATAGAATGATAAGCTGCTGTCTGATTCAACCGTTTCTGAACAGAGATAAAGCTGACTGACTATGCACGGGAACATTGATACTGGAAATTTTGACATTTACATGGCCTCATCAGTGCATAACAGATCATACTATACCCCCAAAACCCCAGAAAAGTGAAATATGATGTCATGGCACCTTTAATTTTGTTGTTTTGGGGTTTTTTCCTAAAAAAGCAACAATAACATGGACCCATATGACATCTAACAACATATGTGTCATATCTGAGATGAGTTCATACCCAGAGTATACTTTTTTGTAAACTTGTTATACGACTTCCTCCTTGAGCAACAGTTTATGTTACTTTTCTGGATCTTGGCTGAGGTGATTTCCAGCCCACATGGCCGTTGATCATGCTGCTTTGCGGTTTCTCAATGCTGCCAGAAGCTATCGCTGTTATCTGACTTTGGCCTTCATGTATTGAGATAACGCCAGAACCTGTACATTTTTAACAATATTGTGCACCGTAGTTTTTGAAAAACAAGTTTTGTTATGTTTTGTTTTTTTCTGTTTTTGAGTTATTTTTTTCAATGCTGCATTGAGAAATATTCATTTTTGGGACCACAGCTCAGCACAGAATGATGTTGCTAGGCTAAACTAAGCCTTTGGTGAATTCTCTTTTATACCCAAACATGACACCCTTACTTGCCACCAATTGAATTTTCCAGAATACTGTTAAATTCTCCAAATGTTCATCTCTGCCTTTGCCTCTCTGAACAATTTTTTGGTTTATAACCAGCATGAAACTTTGATTTTTTTTTTTTTTTTCCTGAATACTATAAATACAGCACAGAAATCACATCCTTTGGACTTGTATGTGAGTTAAATAGAGGTTCAAATGAATAAACAAATAACAGAACTTCCTGCATTTTTTTTCCGAAACTCGTGCTTTTTTGATTTGAGCGTGGTTTGTGTAGTAAAAACAAAAAAGCTGCATGCTTCTTATGCTTTTTTGTGTAACTTACAACAAAGTCCAAACCTAGACAGTGTAAGATTATGTTAAACCCTTACCCTCACTTAGCAAAGTGAGGCATGCAAAAAAATGCAGCCATTTATGCACTTAGACACACCCAGAGAAACGTTCACTTTAAGCTTTGCCATAACTATAATCTCCACTTTAAATGTCACAACATTTGCTAACAAACAAACTTTTAACTCCTCATACTGTATGTCTGCACACTCTTTCGTTCACAGACATTTTCACACACATCACAGCTTCACTGATGGCAGTTTGTGTCTGGTGGGCCAGAAATCCCCACTATCAACCTGCAATTGAGGATAGTTAAAGTAAGGAGGATAAAACAGAAGGAGGATATCAATCATGAGAAGAGTGTTGTCAGGATGGATGAGAGGAGGGTGAGATTATATGCAATTAGTATACCACTGAGTTTGGTGCGCATAACTTTAAATCTACATATACATACATCTGGCGAGACAACAAAACCTGTTACATGTCTGACTCCCTCTGAGGTTTCTTGTAAGTCCGTACTGTATGTAAGAGAAATTGGAGGAAAAATTGGGATAATGATAAAGTGGTGGAACAGGAAATTGCATAAATGTGTACATTTGAAGTTATAATGACATAGAGATCAGTAAAATAAGAAAAACAACCAGCTAACATGCCAACTACTTCTTTCTTTCTTTCTTTCTTAACTGTGTTTCCATTTAGATACAGTGTTGAATTTCCTCTTCCTTGTTCCCAAGGCCTCTTTGACTCAAGGAAGCTGGAAACACACCATCTCCGTGGACTGTCCTTGACACTACCAGCCTCAGAAGCACCGCAGCTGCGGAGATAAACCAGCAGGAGCTGGATTTCTCACCAGCGTCTCACCTCCAACATAGAACTCTGCTTATCCAAAACCACAACTCAGCTTAAGTTATGCAGAAACTAATCAGGCCAAAGTTCTGTGGAAGATCAGACACAAACATGAACTGTAGAGCTTATGTTGGGTCCATGTATCATTTATTCATTCGGTTTTTCAAATTAAAACCAAAAATAAGATAACAACAAAAAACACTTGTTTTCTCAGTGTTTGTTTTCAAAACAAAAATGCAAAAAAAAAGAACCTCCTGTTTGTTCAATTTTCAATTTGGTGTTCAAAGTTGGGGAGTGCGTGGCCTAGTGGTAGTGTCGTGGGCTTTGGGGCGGAGGACCCGGGTTCGAGTCCCTGGCACGACTCCTAGGTTAAACACTGTGGACCCCTGAGCAAGGTCCTTAACCCTCCAACTGCTCCCCGGGCACTTTAAGTAGCAGCCCACTGCTCTCTGATACTCACAGTACAGAGATGGGTGAAATGCAGAGCCCTAATTTCCCCTTGGGGATCATACAAGTATAACAACAACAAAAAAGGAAAAATTAGGGGGGGGAGTAACGAGCAGTCTGATGATCCAATTTTGGATTTTTCATTAAAAGGAATAGTACACCTACAGAATGATGAGCCTTCATTTTCTACTCACCCTCATGCTGAGCAAGACTCTGGAGCATTTTTTTAAATATCTCAAATGCAACAGGAGATTGGGGGGGGGTTGTTATCCCCCAGCTTTCATATAATGGAGGTGACCAGCGCTCGAAACAAAAAGGCAGGTGGACAAAGAGCATAAGTAGTGAATACTGAAGCTTTTAGGAAGATATTCAGTCAGGGTCTGGACTGCGACCAAATTATTTAGTTATTTTGTAACTAGTGTGAGACAGTAAATTCTCTTCAGACTTTAACACATAAGCAGACTGATTTCTATTTAATTGTTGCTTTTTTGGGGTGTGTGTGCTATATGTGGAACTACTAAGAAAATATAGGATGAATAACCTTGATGAACTAATGTAAACTAAGCAAAACAAGTTTGACTTATTTCCTGTTCCTGAAACTGTAAAGGGAAAACCGCCGTCGTTTTCTCGGATTTGCTGTTGACCAGCAGAGGGACAAAGACCACCTCTCACAGAAATAATAAATCTTGCTACAGGTCTTGTAGGAATTTGGTCTTCAGGCAGAACAATTTAACATGTTTAGGAATTCACTGCTTCTCATATTCGAAGACTTTGATTGGACAACAAAGACTTCAAACAGCAACAAACAGCTGAACTGCAGAGTCACCGAGAAACAACTGGGTTCATATTTAATCCAGACACAAAGCAGGGCAACCAGCAGTCTGAGAGCGGCCTCACACACTCACACACACACTAACAGTAGATCACACATGGTGTGATTTTGGGTTACCACGGAAACATGGGAAACCACCTCATTTTCACAAAGGCGACAGCTGTCATTAGCACAGCCACAGTCACACAGGACAAACACAGGTACACAAAAAATTTGATAACTCATTAAAATAAAATCTGGAATCTATATGTGACATGTTCTTTAAAAAATGAAATGTTATTTTCATCTGATGCCAACTAGCAAAAGATAGAAAGCTGTTGTTCCGGCATGCAGCTCAAGATGTGACAGCTGGCCAACAGAAGCCTTTATTAAGGCATCAAAAACAACATGACGTTTTCATAAGAACAATCTTTATACACCGTGATTCTGTATTAAATTATCTGTATGCTGCCTGATTACAACAAGAAGTCATCTGTTTCCTGCTTCGCCTATTTTCAGACTCAAACCGATGGAAATATTGGGCTATTTCAAGCACAACCTGCAGTCTATTCTATTAATGGTCCTACGTAGGGTAAAATATACGAGTGAGTCCACAAATACACAGTAATGAAATCATCTTTCCACCACAGCCTGTGTCTCCAGGCTCGTTCCATCCATCCTGTTTGAGGTAGCAGGTAGTCGGCCAAGTGGGAGAAGATTAGAGTGTTTAAAGTAATAGACTGTTCCTGACCAAATAAACTGTCATTTCCCTCCGTTTTGGCCCAAATCTTCTTCTATTTACAACCCTGCTATGACTCCTTCCCTCGTTTTGAAGCCAGCATGTCAGGAGGAAAAAAACAAAGCTGTTTAAACTGTGCGGTACAAAATGATAGGAGAAGGGAGGAAGGAAAGAAAAGGGTGCAGAGGGAAAGATGAACGTGAGGCAAAAAGTTAGAATGGCCAGATTCCCAATAAAAACTCTTATTCCTGCAAAACAAGCTTCAGAGGGGAGTAGCTGGAGTAGGTATCAACAAAAGTACAACCAGTAAAAAGAAATAATCCTGTTTCATGCATGTCATGTTTAAAAAACACATTTTTTAATAACTAAAATATCATTTTTCCCTGTTCTCTGCAACCAACCAAAACATCTACCTAATGACACCTTAAAATGGACCCTAAAATCAGATTGGTTCATTTGACCAATCTGATTGGTAGTTTTATGTCCAACCAATCTTTTGGTTGTTGTAACCAAAATATTGGTTAGATTACCAATATTTTGGTCACTTTGACCAAAATATTGGTAATCTAGCCTATTTTGGGGATAAACAACTATACATAACTATCAACCAGATTGATGAATTCAACCAATTTATTCTTAGAGTGTGTGACATGGAAAACACAAGTTTATAAAATTTCTTTATGTTAGAAATGCATTACATGTTGGCCATGACAATTTTACGTGTCTTCATCATCTGTCTTCATCATCATCTTGTTTTAAATACTTCCATTTCTCTCTGACCTCTATTAGAAGTGAGTTTCTTCAAGATCAGAGACGGCTGTAGCACCAGAGGTTTGGGGGTGCTGATCACCCAGAGAATAACGCAGACTGATAGAATTATGTAGAATGATAAGCTGCTGTCTGATTCAGCCGTTTCTGAACAGAGACAAAGCTGACAGACCATAAACAGGAACTTTGATACTTACTCTGAACATTCACATGGCCTCATCAGTGCACAACAGATCATATTATACCCCCCCAAACCCCAGAAAAGTATAATTTGATGTCATGGCACCTTTAACTGTTTTGTACAGTTTAACACAATTTCATTCCCAATTGTGAAAGATAAGAAAAACACGAAATTGGGAAAGTCTGCGATTTATTATCAAGAAAGAAGCTGATTTCCAGAATATTGCTGCCATGTTTCAACGGTGAACCAGATCCACCAAAACCCACTTTTCCCTCCTTATTTATAAAGTTTCTGATCATTTTAAAGCCTTTGATTTTAAGTTTTTATCTTCCAGCGTCCAGAAACAAGGTTATTACTGCTGCTATTTAAAAATCCTAATTCAGCGTCATCTGGATGAGAGAAGCTGATTTTGGGCTGCAGGTGTTTTGTCTAAGCGGTGAACCACCAACAAACCAACCAAATTATCAGAGCACCCACCCAAATTGATATCTGAATACAAGAATGTACATGATACAGTACACATTCACAAGAACACATACCTGATCACGTTTCTTCTCACATATTATCACAATCACACCCACACATTGCACAAATACACCCCCCACCCACCCTCCTCCTCTTTCTAAGCAAACAAAAAAACACAACATTTTGTCTGTTTTCTGTCTCTTCAACTCAAAGATCAGTAAACATCTGGCCTGATGCTGAGGTGAGGAAACACCAGCACCACCTTCAAATATGGTGCTGGGCACTATCAAAAACGGTAAAAAAACGGATGTAGTATCCGGTTACATCAGAAGAGGGGGAAGTGAAGCCGGACGGGCGTTTCCCACCGTTGCCATCTTGTGTGTCATCGTGTGTCATCATGTGTCATAGCTTCCGGAAAATACTAAAATGGGCAAAGATAGGGCTGCTCAGAGCCGCGGGGCAAATGACGAATGAAGATAGTTTAAAGGTACAGTAAGACACGCTCAGACTTGCTGTTAACCAGCTAATGTGCAACTCTGCTACAGGCTGAGGCCTTCCTGGGAACAAGCAGGGAGCCAACGATTAGCCTCCACGGCTAAAACCGGCACCCAGTGTGCCGCCTGTCAATCAAAAGGACACGCCCCTAATTATATGTAATTTCAAGATGAAATACCATCTAAATGGATGAGTTATAAAAATTCACCCCCCTCACAGTTGACATGAAGGTAAACTGGACCTACTAAACCTAAAATGATGTTTTGAACCAGGCTGTTAAACATGTTTATTTCTGCTGTGAAGTTGGTCTTTTTAACATGGGAGTCTGTGGGGATTTGCTCTGTTTTGGAGCCCCTAGTGGATGAAGAGAGAACTACAATTTTTTTAAGGTTACCTCCGGGCTTCCCTTTTCTCCAGTGGAGTTTGTCCCTGGGCTTTATGGCCAAACATCTGCACACTGATGTCTTATTGTTCCAGAAGTGGAACAAACTATATGTGTAGGCTACTGCTGTGTTCTTTTCCAGTGTTTCTCCTCCCAAAAAAGCTGTAATTCAGTTTTTTTTCTTCGAATTTTACTGCCATCAACATTTCAGATGTAGCTCTTGGATTCATTACGATTTCTCTGGGCATTGTATGGTCTAAACGTGGGGTGAATTTCCTCCAATACCCACTCCTGGGACGTTTGACAACAGTCCTGTATGTTTTAGACGTGATATGGGGAATGATGGACATCAGAAATGGAAATTAAAGATGGGCTCAGATTGATCGGAGATAACAGCTGCTTTACTACAATAACTGCCAATGTTTTTCTTCCTTAGCATTCATTTATCACACATCTGAAGGCTCCAGACCAGCAAACTGCCAAACTTTCTATTTTCAGTGTTCACACATGCTAATGATCACCTCATCAACTGCATTTGATTAACAGAACTTGGCTGCTGTTTAACCTTTTTTACTTGGAGGAAGCAAAAACCAGGTTTACTAAAGTTTTCACACCTGCCTCTGAACTGTGGCTTTGTTTTTGCTAAAAAGAAATAAAACGGTGTAACATGACGCAGGTTTTTCTTCATCTAAGTTTGTATGTAAGTACAGTACATCCACAGTTGAACACTTTGGACCTGGAAGAGAGAGCAGAAACTGTCCGTGACAGGGTGGATTAAGCTAATGCTCTATAAACAGTCAGTTAAGTTACACACACACAAACACACTTTATTTTGGCTTTTAAAAAGATGAATTGCAAAACAGTGCAGTGAGTTTGCTCTCTGCAGAGCAAACATGCACATCTTTTAGGTTACTCTTCACTTTCTCTCTGAACTTCACAAAAAGGTGCATCTGCGTATAATTCAGTGATACATTTTGAGTGTTGCACTGAAGGTGACTTTCTTTTTGTTTTTGGAAAATCAACCGCATTTACCAGCTGTTTAACTAATTTACAAATGGAGCAAATACTAATGAGTTTATTAGTAGATATTCCTTCTGTAAAGATAATGTATCAGTTAAAAGTAGGAAAATAAAATTGTGTTATATTGAGTCGATTTGAATCTAGTTTACAACCTCAAATTCTCAGAAGTGATGCAATGACACACTTTCTAGTGGATACTTGGTTACCACATCTTCCTCTTTTCTCAAAAAAATCATGCTACACCAGCTCAATACAGTCAGCCTGGCAAACAGAACTTTTCCCACATTTATTAAACAAGCAGGTTGCAGTCTCGCTGCTGGAAGAGCGACACACATTCTTAAATGAGCATAAGAACGGGGCCTTTTTTCCGTCTTCTGACATTAACATAAACCCTTCAACCCCAGATAATCAGAAATGAGGGAACTACTACTTTCTACTTCAATCTTTTTAATGTCAACCACTTCAAATGTTCAACCAATCACACGATAGATGCTTCTCTGAGCCCCACGAGAAGACAGTCCTGCTTGGCTCTGTTTAGAACAAGAACACCCAAACCAGGACCACAAGCAGAGGTAAGTGTAGGATCAGAGGTTTAGGGGTGCTGAGAACCCCGAGAGCTGCCCGGCTAGCCGAAATAAATTTGATTCTTTTCTAGTTTAACATAATTTTATTCCTACATGTGTGAAAAATCAGCAAAACACTATCTGGGAAAGTCTGTGACTAATTATCAAGAGAGAAGCTGATAGAAGCTGATTTCCAGCATATTGCTGCTGTCTTCCAGCGGTGAACCACATCCACCAAAACCCACTTTTTCCTCCTTATTTACAAAGTTTCTGATCATTTTCAAACCTTAGATTTAAAGCAGAACTCAGTAACTTCAGCTCGGGGCTCCCCCTAGTGGCGTCCTTTCACTGTCGTGTTCAACCCCCCTTACACCCCCACAGCACACAGACGGCTTCTCTACCTGTCTTTCTTCTATTTTGATCCCTGGATATATTTCTAAGCGTTTTCTAGCTTGTTGATGCTACTTTGCTACGTTGGTAGCAGCAGCTCGTCTCCCTCTGCTCAAAGCAAAGACCTGTCTCTTCTGAAACGGGACGTTTTACCCGCGATTTGCGGGTAAATATGCCGTGGATTATATTTTTCACTGGTGTTGGCGAGTAGCAGGTAAGAATACAAACTTTTATTTACTTTTTGCGGACGTGATAAGTGATTATTGAGCCTGAAGCAGTGATGCTTCACCCGGCGCCCAGACAGCGCAGCTACGTGAATCACTCTGGTCCAGCAAAGAGTTGGTTATGAGAGCCAGGAGCCGTGTTTAGGTGGTGTGAAGCTAAAGAAATGTTTTCTTCAAATTAGCGCTGGTAGTCTGGTTCAAATCAGCGCTGGAAGCAGCTCGGTAGATAGGGGACCTGAGTACCGTACAGCGGTTTCTGTTGTCGCAAGTTCTGCTCGGGTCGGCGCAGGCAAAGTTGTTTTTAGCTGCTCACAGGCCAGAGGCCCCGGCGGGAGGGGGGGGAACATTGAATCGCTCCGTAAACACTTTGTTTAGCCCCACGGGGATTCCGAAAAGCATTTATTGAGGTAAAAAAGTTACTGAGTTTCCCCTTTAAGTTTTTATCATCCAGCGTCCAGAAACAAAGTCATTACTGCTGCTATTTCAAAATCCCAATTCAGCTTCATCTGGATGAGAGAAGCTGATTTTGGGCTGCAGGTGTTGTGTTTAGGGGTGAACAAGATCCATCACAACACCATTTATCCTCTTTATTTATGGAGATTCTGACTGTTTTCAAAACTTAAATTTATAATATTTGTTATAAAGACAAATTTAGGCTATTACTGCTGCTATTTGAAGTATGCAAGCAGGGTGGGGTCAAACCATTTTTAAGGGGTGGAGAGTGCTGTATATTGCTGTATATATGTAAATATTACATTTCAGCAAAGTACAGGATGTTTTTTGGACTTTTTTAAGTTTGAAAAAATAGTGTGTGTGTATATAAAGAGTATATATATATATATATATATATATATATATATATATATATATATACACATATAGTTTAGGGATGCTTCAGTACCTCTCCACCCCCACTTTGTCATCTTGTGGCCTTGAGAACACGTACAAAATTCTTGTCTCTCACAAAGAACATAACAGACTTTAGATTTATTCCCAGGAGAATAGCAGATACCTTCACAGCTGCTACAACTCACTCCCACTTCCTCATTTGGTTCTACCAGACTATGTTTTCCTGCTTCTCACCATCTTATCAACTCCGGGGTGATAAGAGGAAAAAAAAAGTATCATCATTTCATTATTCTTTTGTATTCATGAGTTACTTTTTTGGCAGATGGACTATATCGTTAACTCCTCTTATACATTGCTAATAAGAATTGATTATTGAAAGGACTGAGGATGGAAATTAGCTTTGCTGTAATCTTGCTTTTACATTATCTGCGTACCTTAATATTCACTGTCCTAAAAAAAAAAAACAACCTTCAAACTGAAAAAAATATTGAGTCTTTCAGAGAAGTTTTGGGAAAATTAGATCATAATCTTGTAACTAATGTGGTACCGATGTACATATAAGAGTGTACTGCTTCTGGGATGAGGGATGTCAGCCACCTGATGCAAGTTTGGTTTTCATTCATCTTTGAAACGTGTTGACCTCTACCTAATCTTGTATCCCAGATGTTGCAGTATAAAAAACATTTTTTATCCATTGAATCTGTTTAAAAATGACACTTTCAAAAAAATATTTAGGGGATAGCTGAAGAGATACAATTCTACCAAACTTTTAAGGAACCAGCTGTGAAAACAAACTCTTACACAAGCCATTTAGGAGTGAAGCAATAATTTGTCAAAAGTCTTTTAGTGTTGTCACTGGTACATTTTTAAATGGAGAAATTGTCTTGAATTCAACATAACTGATGATTTTAATAGATTACAACCAGAATAACATTAAATTGGTATGGTACATACTAATCACTGTATAAAAAATGGTACTAATCAATTAAGTTAGTTGTTTTATTATCAATAACGCAGACTTGTTTAACATGAATAAGGTGGCTACCAGAATCAATAAAATCTTTGTAAATCTCAGGACCAGAACCTGAATTCAGTGTTACACATAGCAGTGGATGAGACGGAAATTATAAGTACTGTTGCTAAATAAACAAGACCAGTATTAAACAAGTGGATGAAATAAAATTTTTAGAGGTCATCATAGATGCTAAAATTAGTTGGAAATCACAAATTTAACATGTACTAGGGATGTAACGATTACCGGTAAACTGATTAATGATAAAATTCCCAATGATTAGTGCTACCGTTATAAATTTTAATTATCATTAAAACCGTGATTGATTGCTGCACTTTGAAAAACTCACAGTGATGCTGCTGCAGCAGTCTCAGTGATATGAGATAACCGTGATATGAAATTTTCATATCATTACATCCTTAAAGGTGCACAGTGTAAAAAATCAAAGGTGAATAACAGAAATTTTTTTTATATAGATTTCAAAACCGTTTCAATTGATGTGTAATCGCTGCACTAGAATAGCTGTTATATGTTTATTTTCTTATATGTGTCATTTATATCTATTTGCTGGGGGGTGCACATGCATGGAGGCTGCCATATTTGTTCCTCCATTTTGACTATGGTGTTCCTGAATGGAAAAAAAACAATGGGTCTCATTCATGAAACGTTCGTAAATTTACGATCAGATTTACTCGTTAAGGCCTACTCCACTAAAAACGTACTCGGGATTCAAGAACATGTGCGGGAAACTCAGATTTGATCGTAAACGCGTGTGTAGATCATGAATGCCAAACGACCGTAAATTTACTGCACGCTCCCGGTAATCAGTTGTTTGCATGAATCTCCCCCCGTGCATCAGCAATGAGCTCCATAAAAGGAGGTGCAGATTGACACCTCCTGCTTACCTGTCAGTCACAAAGCAGAGAGAGAGAGAGAGAGAGAGAGAGAGAGAGAGCGAAAGAAGGACTTCTCTGAAGCAGAGATGGAGATTATTTTGAGTGAAGTTGAGTTAAAAAAAAAAAAAAAAAAAAAAAACATTTCAATCAATTCATCAATTAGCAGTGGTGTGACAGGGACAGGCAAATCAAATCGAATCAAATCAAATCAAATCAAATCAAATCAAATCAAACTTTATTTATAAACTGTTTCTGAGCAGAGAGACAAAGCTGACAGACCATAAACAGGAACTTTGATTCTCACTCTGGACATTCACATGGCCTCATCAGTGCACAACAGATCATATTATACCCCCAAAACCCCAGAAAAGTGAAATTTGATGTCATGGCACCTTTAAGGCATTTATAAACCATTAAAAGAACCTTAAAGTTGAACCTTAAATCAAAAGCCTGGAAGGAATAACAGAAGCAGTTCATACATCTCTGCTGTCCCCATGCACGAGGTAAAAAGAAACATATTAGTGCACCCAGAAAAAAAGTTGTTAGACGAGCGCATAGCAGGAATTATTAGAGCACTCTGCAGGAATCATCCGACTAAATGTTGAAGCCTATATCTCTGATCATTTGTCTTGTCTAGCATATGCCTCATCAGGGTGCGCTTTGTGGAAATAGATATGCGTTTTCAACTGAATCTGTCCATGATAGAGCGCAAAATGAATTGAAATTGTAATTTACAACAGGGCCAAGCATTATTCTTATGTGTTCGTAAACTTACACAAGTGCTACACACAGTCGAGAGCATGTGTAGTTTGTTAGTAGCTACGAACAGATCGGAGCTACTAAAATTTTGATGAATGCAAGATTCATGTAAATTTACATCTACTAACAGTTTACACACAAATTTGCTCTGCTCACATCTCATGTATGACACCCAATGTGTGTGAAGTAAGAATCCTCTGAACCTTAAAACTGCTGTACCAGCTTTGTTTAATGGCAGTAAGAGCACTGGTTGGGATAAGTAATATCTTAAAAAACATAAAAAGTAGTTACTCATCGTACAATCGTAACTACACCTGAGACCACTGGATCCACTCACAGATGAAAACATCTTTATGTCTGGGAGAATTTTGGTTACTGACGGCCACCGTACATTCACAACAGCGCTTAAAATATGAAGACATTTGAAAGAAAACATCTTTTCTTTCAAGCATCCATCTTTACCACTAGATGTCAGTAATTTTTACATACTGTGCCTTTAACATGAAGGAAAACAAGCACTAGATTATGAATCCCTCTGTATACTTTATTAGTTTTGTTGACGTGCCTAACTTTGTGCGGCTGAAAACACACAAGTATCTGAAAGCGTCTCCTTTCTCTGGCAGTCCCCACTTGCTGTTGTTTTTTTTTTTTTTTTTTTTATATATTTATTTTTATCTCTCTCTCTCCTTCTCTTTTTTTGCTTGGAACTCGTCCTTTTTTTTCCTTGGGGGTTGTATGCCTTTTTTTTTGGATTTGCTCTTGTTTTCTTGTTTTGTTTTTTTTTGTTTTTGTTTTTTTTTTTGGGGGGGTGTCTCCCCCTGTTCTTGTTGTTTGTTTCTCTCTTTGGGGTGTGTGAGAGGTGTTTTTTTTTTTTTTTTTGGTGTTGGGGGCGTGTTCACTCTTGAGGTGCTCCCCCTTTGGTTGGGTTTTTTTTTTTATTGGGGATTTATATGTTTGGGGTTTTTCGGGGACGGCCATAGTGTTTCCAGCTCCGGGGTTTTGCCTATTGGTTTCTGGTGTTAATTCCCCCTCTCTGACTCCTGAAGACTAGGGTCCAGTTAGTTCAGTTTGGATAGGTAGTTAGGAGGGGTGTTGTTCCACTGGAATTACGGGGAGGTGACAGACCCGTTTTTTAGGTTGTGTTGACAGTACGCATTCTCTGTGGAAGTTCGTCGCCTAGTTTCCGGTTTGGAGACCTCTTAGTGAGGTTTCGGGTCGTTTAATTTTCAGATGTTTGTGTGTTTTAAGACGCACAATGTTAAGCACGTCAGTAAACGCTAGCTGGCTAATGCTAGCATGCTGTGAAGTGCCGGTGTTGTGCCCCACCGGCGACAAACAAACGTGTGTTTTATTATAAAGTTCGGCCCTTCACCGCGGCAAATCGATCGCTTTGATCCAGTTTTTGACCTTCAAGTCTCCAGTATCACTTCAGTCTGGAAGGAAAACTTAAGTATGTTTGGAGTTTATCTGATTTAAACAGTATAACAGAGCAGGAACGGCTGTTGTTAACATGGCCCGGAAGAGGAAGTGCCAAATGTTTCAACTTCCGGAGACCGGAACAAGGAAGCGTGATAATCCCCTATATTCATCAGTTGTTGCTACCAGTGATCTGTCAGAAAAGTCATGACCAGCATCCGTTAAAGAACTTTTTCACGAAAGATGATGCGTATAAAGAGATGACTTCATGTAAGTCACATGAGAATGTCTTAACTATTGAAATTAAAAGCTTTTTGAATGCTGTAAAAAAAAAAAACTGTAAGGATGCGCCATTGGCAAGACATTATCATTTAGTCGGCTTTTAATCTAAAACCAATGAGAATAGCTGTTCGTGAAGCAGTGATAGTTGGTAACTCATACAGCTTTTTCTTCCCTCATTTTTACTTAAAACATTTTCAGAAATGAGGAAGAAAGCTAATATGAGGCCCCCTTTATACCGCCTGTAAGAAAATCAGCACCAATTGGATCAAGTCAGTAGCAAAATGAAGATAATGGCTTGTTTAAAAAGTTTCCCTGGAGTGTGCAGCTGACAGTTCTCAGGATGAAACTAAACTGAGGCCTGAGTGACTCACCTCATACATCTGTTCATCGTTAGTGGGGTCCTCCCTCTGATACTTTCTCTGTCCCGATCGCCATCTCGCACGTTCCTCTGCTTGCTTCAGCTCTCTTTAACCTCTTTTTCCCCCCCTTGGCATCTGCGCTTTCACCATTTATCATATTTAAACTTCTTTGAAAGGTGATGTCATATTTAAATATTTTCTCTTCTCTTGAATGTTTCCTTTTTTTCTCAATTTTTTTTCTACCTCAATTTTCCATCTGAGCTCTTGCGCTGTCCAAAACCACAATATCTCGTGCTCACTATTAGGAAGGATTTAAATTAAAGTGATTAGGATAAACTGTTCCAAAGCAAATATTGAACATGAAATTTTAGATTTAATCCTGCTTGCCTGACACATTTTTGCTGCCAGCAAGTAAACATGGGATGCGTGGCGCAAGTAAGCTGAGAATGAAACATGACTCACGGCTTGTTATAGATTTCTATTTCCCAAGTTTTATTTTCATTTGTGATGGTCGTCGCCATAAAAATGACCAAGTCAGTAGTTTGTCTAAGCAAGCAGAAACTATTTAAACTGCACCATTAAAAAATATATTAAATCTGTGGGGGTGATGGAGCAACTGGATATGAAGTGTAAAAAATGCATCTTTAAAGGAGAGAGCGGCAAAAACGAGGTTTGTAAGCAGGATGGGATTTTTTTTAGGGCTTTCAAACAATTCAAATTTTCTGATTAATCACAGGACAGCTCTGGATTTATATAATTGATCACATTTCAAAATATAAACCAAGCTAACAGTCTGCTAAAAGCTAGGTGTTAAACCTGAAATAGCAGCCTTAAGAAATCCATGCCTGTGTTGAAATAATAGTGCAGGCCGAAAGTTTAGACGTCCTCCTATTAAAGATGGAAAAACCGCTGTCAGTAAAAGAAGTTGAAATTGACAAAAGTAACAATAAATTTAAAAATTTACAAAAATATGACGTTGACTTTGAATCGTGGTTCAACAGAAATATTGAAAACAAACAAACAAAAAATAAAACAGGTAAATAAGCCTGATGGGGCTTCTAAACTAAAATTTTATTGAGCAACACTTTGAGACGATCACAGCAATCAGGATTTTCTGTAACGTCCAATCAGACGTCTGCACCTGTTGACAGGTATGTTGGTTCACTGTTCATGAGCAAGGTGCTCTAATTGGTCTGGGACAGTTTTGTTTGTTTCTTTAAAAGATAAATAAGCAAATAAAACACATTTCAAAACCAATATTTTATTATTCTAAATGATAAATTAGTAAATTTTATCTATTATTTTTTTCAGTTACTTGTGTTTGAAATACTATTGGGAATTTAGCCTTTTCTTTAATGGGAGTGTGTCTAAACTTTTGGCTCGTACTGTGCTTCAAGCTAGAGCTTGTTCATCGAAATAAAAAAAAGTATTTTTTAAAAATGTCTGTATGTGGCAATATCTCATTGATTGTTCTGCCTTTTTTTTTTAAATTCTCGAACTTCCAATCTAAAGGTTTTTCAGATTTTTACCATCCTGCTCAGGTCAAAATCAGACATAACTTTTTGTTTTATGAGTGTCTTTTGTTTATTTATTTTTTTCATTCTAATCAAATGTTTTTGTCTAAATCAAACCAGAAAATGACGGTTTTGTAACTTCTTGTGTTTGACCAATGTAAACCAAGGCAAGCAGAAAATTGGCATCCACAATGGTTACACTGTAAAAAGAATGTATTTTAGCTCGAACTATGATCATTTTCGACCCATAAATATGTAAATTTCTTGCCTAAACCCAACCAGGAAGAGACTAAATGTTTAAATCAAGTATTTTACAGCTGTTCTAAACTTCTTTTTTAAGAAATTGCTGAATGGCATCATACAGTTAAAGCTCTGTGTGCAACTGCTAACCACTAGAGTGTGTTCACACTGTGCATGTGCTGCATGTAACCTTATATAACCCGTGTGAGGGTTGATGGGTTGAGTGAATTAGGATATTGGGAGAACGCTGCCTGTGGTTTACCAAAGCTTGGCCAGAGCTATTGAAAGAAAAACTTCAACCACAAATTTGTCATGAAATGCAAACTTGTGCGTTGCATTTCATTTGTTTGCTCACAACTTTCTTTATTGATTTAGGTTGTTTACTGATTTCCACTTTATTGTTTGTGTAAAGGTTTAGATTGAGTCCGCCAGCAGAAATAAGTGGTTTGGCCGTTAGAGTGAAAGCAGTGAAAGGTGTGATATTGGCACGTTTGTGTTTTGTGTCACACCTCCTGCAGCTTACAAAAGTAAATCTGCAGCAAAAGCCACACGTGGGTGGATTCTTAATGTAAGGCAGCTGTATGATGGGAGACGTTCCATGTGCCAAAACCACCACAG
This sequence comes from Atherinomorus stipes, assembly GCA_023101725.1. Classification (NCBI taxonomy): domain Eukaryota; kingdom Metazoa; phylum Chordata; class Actinopteri; order Atheriniformes; family Atherinidae; genus Atherinomorus; species Atherinomorus stipes. Next base: position 1,243,018 of record JALJCO010011378.1, on the reverse strand, counting down.
TGAACTGTGCTGGTCAGGAAGCCTCAGAGCAGCAAACTGCTCCTCTTGCCTTGTGTTTGAGGAAAGACTGTGAAATAGGTGGAGCCTTTCAACATTGTAAATATGTGGTCAGGACTTCACTGAGCACTGGTTAGAGGAAAAAATGAGAGCAAAGTTGTGAATATGAAGTGGGAAAGACACACACACACACACACACACAGTTCTGCATCGGACTGTCTCCAGTCTCCTCTTATTGGCTTCCTGTTAATTTTCTAGCAAAATGCCCCAATATTCTGTATCTTCCTCTCCACAGACCATCCAAAATATTTCCTCATCACTCTCATTTTCCCCCTCCTCTTTCTCCCATCTCAGTCTTTTTCCTCCCATCTTTTCCTTCTGTCCTGACCTGTGACTGATCACATTTCCAGACTTCATGACCTTTCTCTTTCCCCTCTCATTTCTTTTCTTCTAAAAGAGTTAATAAAATCAAATGAAATGAAATAAGTCCAACTGAAACTCCCTGCAAATGCAGCCTGTGTGCATTGTGGTTAATTATTTTTCCCTCACTCATATCCCACTGCAGCTTCCCACCAACATGATCCTCAGATGGGAAACGCATCAGAAACCATGAGACCTGCTCACACGGACAACCGGTTGTAACTGCACTCTGAATAAAGCTGGATAAACACACCACACCTGCCACGATGATCTGTCTGGGGAATCCACTCAAGACACAAAGATTTCAGAGCTTAGAAGTAATTCAGTTAAAATAAGCCTCTGATTTTCTGGCTTCCTAACTGGTATTACTTACACTGTAATGTGTTTTAAAGGCGTCAAGTATAGGAAAATATTAAGACAATATGGAGAAACTCTTTTTATATTGTGTTTCTTTACTTATAAGAAGACCAAATCCCAAAGGGTGACATAAAGGGGAAATGATGAACAAGAAATCTTTATTTTCTGGGAAATTTTACAGCTCCAATATCCTCAGACCTCAGTGGCTGTGATGAACTACTTGGTTGCTTAAATCTGAAGTCTTTATTATTATTTTTTAAATAATAAGTAAATAAATGTCTCAAAATATCAAAATTACAACATACTGTAGATTCCAACTTTCCATAAGAATGAATGCAGCCTTCTAATGGCAAGTTGTGCCAGACTGGTCGCTGAGTTTTCATTAAAGTTTTTTGCAAAATAAAAGCAAAATTTCTTAAAACTTCCAAAAACTTGTAGGAACGACATAATCAAGTTGTGGCCATGTGTTACAAATGTGTGGAAACGACATAGATGAGTCGTTCCCGGTCGTTACTGATAGATGAAGCACGTTGTCCAAAAATGAACTCCGTTCGCTGAATGATGGCAATTTTTTGGTATTTTTAATGTATGATTATACATGACTGGCAAAACTTCCCCAGTTCTCCGATTCCAAATTCTTGTAAATGATCATAAACATTATAATTAAGAAGGTAAAATTGTTACTATATACTGTACTGCTACTGTATGGAAACGTCGAAAAACCACGTCACGAGTGGGTAAATACTTTTTTGAGATATTTCAGAGGCCCCCCCCCTTCCAAATTTAGGTGATTTCTTTACCTGTTTTTAATTGTGACATTTAGGTTCTGCAAAATTGTAGGTGTAATAGAGACACAGCTAGTCTTGCAGGGTTTTTTTTATAATCATTATTTAGCACAAATAGGATAAAAGTAGCAAGACACAATCCAAAATGAACATACAACATGTGCAAGGAAGACAAAAAACACATGTGGGCTTACAAGAAGTTTTCCTGGTATAAATAACAGAACTTTAAATGGGCCGTATCATGAAAAATGGACTTTGAAGAGCTTTTCAGCATGTTACTTTATTTCCTCATAAAAACTTCATTTAAGTAGTTTTTTTCCCTTCAATTGTGCATATTTGAGTAACATATATGAATATTAAGACCAAGCTGTAGCTTCCTTGACATAACTGACTTACACCGGTATACGCAACGAGGTGGCACCAGTCAAAAAGCCACACACACGCATGCGCAGCATCGTAGCAAGACGCCCTCTTTGTTCAACAGAAACTGGAGGAGAATCCTAACCTTTACACACTCTCTGAGGAAGAAACTAACACCTGCAGGAAGATTTCCTCAGAGACAAGCAGCCATCAGCTAACAGACGTTTGCTCTAGAGTTCAGAAGAAAAGCTTCTTTTTTTTTTCTTTTTTTTTTTAGCTCTAGAGGACGGCAAGTTGGGAATAATGTGGTTGCGTACAGCATGGGAGTTTATTTGTTTCACTGGACGAATCGACTTGCCAAAAGTGGTTGGATTATAACTTCAGGAGCAGAAAAAAAAACCTCAACTTTGTGTGTCAACTTCACTCCTGACAACTTCATGAATCTTGTGCAGTAAAGTTTTTTTCTCGGGGATTACTTCTGAAACCTGACGCAGTTCCTACTATAAAAACATGCACGGACAGACAACAGCTCCGGTGAGTGAAAACGTCTTCCTGCTCAATGCTAACTGTTAGCCTATGATTTGTTTGCTAATTTACTGACTTATCAGGATCTCTGTGGTACTTCTGTGGTACTTCTGTGGTACTGCGTGTACTTCAAACTCCATATCTGACTCTGGCTTGAGCAAATACAGCTCCATAACAGGCTGGTCCATTTTAGTCCGATCATCCATCAATGTTTACAAATAACGTCCACGTAAGCTGCCGAAGCTACAAACAATTCTGTGACCCTTCAGAATCAGTGTCTCTTCCGGGGCGATGTCATGTTGCAATTGGTCGAGAGCTTCGTGGTTCAGGACAGCCAGCCATCTTACTTCCGTGTTGGAAATTAGACGCATAAAAAAACTAATATTTAACACCAAATTAGTTTCTATAGTAACGATGGGAACATATTTAGCTTATAAATGCCTGTATTTGACTTTTGGGATGTTTGAAAAGCTGATACAGCTCCTTTTAAAGAAATTGACAGTGTATACATTGACAAAATAATACTATTAAGAGAAATGACATATATGTATAGAAATATATGAAAATATGAAAAAAAATATGTCTAGTCCAGCTCTGTGTAGAAGTGATTATTAGCAAACCGATTGTGAAATAAATATGTCCTGGGTCAAAGTGCTGGGTTAAAAATGGACCAACTATTTCCTGGATTATTTCAAGCCAGACCTTTGGGTTGTTGTGTTGTTCGCCAACTTCTGAGTTAAAATAGCCCAACATTTTAGTCAACATAACCCAACATCTGGGTCAAATATTCAACCCAAAAGTTGGGTCAAAAAATAACCCAATTTTTCTGGGTTGTTCCCTTTTTAACCCAGCACTGGGTCAAAAAATAACCCAATATGAGTTATTTTTGACCCAGGAGTTTTTATTGTGTAACTGTTAAAGTCCATGGAAAACTGTAATTACTTCTTCTATTTAATGCGTTGTCACAAATAGTGATCTTTACTGTCATTTGTAATTTTATCTCTCATGAATGATTCTAGTCTTGCTTGTGATATAATGAAGCTACTGTAAATTCTCACCAGAGTGGGATCCGATGAAAGTCTGAAGCAAAGGCCAGACAGTTAATTAGGTTAGTCAAACAACATGTGTACCAGTGGGGAGATGAAACGACCATGGAGCTGGAAGGAAAGAGATATGGATGATAAAAACAGCAGAAAGCTGAAGAGAGGGGAAGCAAGAGGCCGGACCCCAAGGAATAACCGGAGAATGGAAAACACTGCCTGCTCATAAATCATTTTATTTAATTTTTTACCCCTTCCTGACGACACCTCTCACTCCTCCACTCTGTTGCTCTCTGGCTGCCAAACACCAGAGTCCCATTTGGAGCATCACACACATGTAATTACACCAGAAACAGTCTGTGACATTTTACTGTATGCTGTAAATGTCTGATTCCTAGTTTCTTTCACCAGCTGGTATAAACTGCTCATGGCTCAGAGTTTACTGCCTTTGCAGGCAGGCAGAAAACTGGTATAGCCATTTTGAAAAAGAAAACAAACTTGTAACCTTGATACGTCATTACAGTATAGTATTGGTTTGTCTGTGTGTCAAGCAGAATAAAGATGGGCCAAATGTGACTGACTAGTAATGCCCGTGAATCCGTGTGAACGCTTTATACCTCATCTGATACATTGTGTTGAAAGTTCAGCACAACAAACACAAGGGAAACCCAACAAATATCTGTAAATACTTCTGGTGACCACCTTTTCCCCACTTTTCTCTGTTTTTATGACAGCAGAATACACTAGCAAGTCCAAAGTGGCCTACCATGTTTCTCCTTAGTCACCCCAATGACTGTAAAATGCATTTCAGGATGCACTTGACACATTTTGATTTAACTTATTTACTTTTATTATACAAGTATACATTTGATTGTGCATTAAGGATAGACCGATATATCGTCTGGACGATATTTTAGGCCGATATTTGCATTTTTTGCTGGTATTGGCGTCAGCTAGGTGTGTTGGGCAATACCTCCACTGGGCATACTGTGATTTACAGACTTTTTATATATATATTTATTACAAGTTTAATGTTTCTATGTAATATTTGTTCACAAGTACAATGTTTCTTTTGTACGTTACATGATTTGTAAAATTACTTTTTATCGTGTCCTTCATTATATTAATTTGGGAGTCACATGCAGTATCGGCCCCAAAGATCAGAAGGTCGGCTGAGACTGATCACAGAATATCGGTATCAGCCCTAAAATCTGTATCCCTATTGTGCACATTCAGAAATCAGTGTCAGTCTTATGACGGCTAGTAAAAAGCAAATGCATAACATGAACCGGATTTTATTACAACCTCCAGCACAGCCAAGTTCATTTGGCCTTCACAATTTAGGGGGTTTATACATAATATTAAACCCCCAGTCTGCAGTGTGGTAAAAGGTGGACAAGCAGGTGGTGAAACTGTATAAATCTACAATCCAAAGCTTCCTTAACAAACAGCAAATTATACAGATTGTTAAAAAAGAAGCAGTACAAGCATCTTTCTGATGTATAAATCACATTTTACTGATGATTAGTGTTCTTTTAAAAGTAGCACCGAGTGTGACATCAGTTACAAATACAAATCTGACCATTTATGACCTTTTCAGCAGCATTAAAGGGGCAAACTGAAAGCAGCAAGTTTCTCAGCTCTTGACACATGAAACTGAGTAAAGACATATACTCTCTTTTATTTACTTCTAAATATATAGCAAGGCCAAGGTTCTGCTATTTACTTGTAAATACTATAGCAGAACCTTGGCCTTGCCATATAATCTAAAATAATAGCATAGAGATACAACTGGAGGCCGGTGTGCAGTGAATCTTAGGGGGACACTTCCGACGAAGCTGTGGGAGGACATTATTCTGCTGCTCCCCTCATTCACCCTGCCTCATTAATCAAGACACTTAATGAGTTCATACTTAACAAGTTCAGTCTGAACACTGCCACTAATTGGCCATGTCAAACTGCATGTGTCCCATGCTAATTGGCTCTTTGATTGGGGCTTCATAGAGCTAATTAGCCAATTAACCACTTCAGTATGCCAGCTCAATTTCACTGCGGCTTATGTTCGGGATTTTGGGCTCATCAGACACTCCAGAAGAAGAAAAGGAAAAATAAAATGAAAATTTACTCTGTAAAGAGTATGATAAATACAATGGGATAACATTTTTATGTTATATTTTTATTTTTATGGGACTTTTTTATGCGCTAACAGCAATCATTAAAACCCTGCACTTTGTATCAAACCTTAGAAAGATCTGTACCATTACATAACAGTTTATATAAAATACATGTAGGTCCATGTAAAAGTGTAGTAACTACATGCTCAATAAAGGCGTAAAAACAATGCAACCACCGTGCTTTCCTTCCCCGGATCTCCTCAGTGAAACAGCTCCTATCATGCTGATGGCGCTCCCATTCTTGCTGTGATGTAATAACATCGGTGTTTGCATGCAGTGATGCTGACTGCTGCCATTCTTGAACAGGACAATAATTCAATGTGAGGGGGAAGGAGGGCGCTGGTGGATGGAGGTAAAGCTCCTGGCAGTCAAGTGTGAAATTACTGATTGAAATCCTCATCAACACAATCTCCTTTAACCTCTCCATTTTCACTGCTTCACTACAATTATTTACTTTTCTACTTTGCACTCACCTACTAATGTTTTCAGTTTGGAGTAAAAGTAAATAGTTAGATATATATATTTACTCTAGATTAGATTTAAATGTTAAAAAAAAACCCAAACCACAGTTTAATAATCCTTAGTTTTGGTTCTTCTTTACTAGATGTGATGTTATGTTGTGTCGTCATGTCACAATTTTTGTTTTGTTGATTGTGAAACCGTTGAATATTCAACACGTGCACTGTAAAAAAAAAATCTGTAAAATTTACAGTCAGAATGTAAAGGATATTACAGCATGCCATTTTGGCAACCGTAAGTTTTGCAGTTCACAACTGATATTTATTTACGGTATTTTCTTGCAATAATAACAGTTAAAACAGGACAAAAAATATTGTTGGTTTTACGAAAAATATTCATAAGATTTACAGTGAGAAATTGACAGCTTATCATCCTATTAACTCACTGGCTGCCACTGACCAAGCAGAAGTGGATGGGTAGAAGGAGGGAGGGATAAGAGACATTTCTGTCATGTTATATTGTGAAACAAACTTCTTGTGGCTTATACAGCTAGTAAATAATTATTTTGCCAACAAAACTTTTTCTCAGTGTTATTTTTATTCTTTCATAGAAGTAAACAGCTGTTCAGATGATGAAGGTGTCACTGAAGTAAAAAATATTGGCAACAAAGACACTTTTCCACTTGAAGCACATTGCAGCATTTAAAGCTTGTTTTCTCACCATTTTGGTCAGAAACAGGCATTTTTGCTGCAACAAACCCATGTTCTACTGCGGATTACTAAAGAATGGAAAAAGCTAAAAACAAATGTTTTTTTTCTGATAAAAGAAGAGAGTCTAAGCTTTCCTTTGGTACATTTAGTGTTTGTACAGGCACGGTACACAATATATTGTAGCTCTCCAAAAATCTGTGAAAATGCTAAAAAAAAAATCGTGGCGATGTGGAGCGCTCTGCTCTGAAAAGGTCTGGCAGTCAATGAGTTAATTACAGTGGAAATGTATAAATTATTATGGTATGCTGTTTTGGTAACCTTAGTAACTTCAGCAGTACACAACTGTTATTTATTTATGTTAGTTGGCCACAAAAATAACAGTTAAATATTGGAAAAATTGCAGTTGACACCTTTTTACTCTAGCAACCGCAGCTGTCAGTTTTTCACTGTAAAAATTAGTTACAATGTAAAAAATGACATAAGGGTATCTTAATTGAGCAACTGTAATTTCTAGTGTTGATAGATGTTACTATCTGACATTATCTGATGCGACTGGGGCGTACAAATTCATTTATTGTTTCCAATTGTTTCTACAAGTTCTGCAAACATAATCAAGCTGCCTTGCTGAGACAAAATGGGACAGCTAGAGGCTAACATCCTCCAAATGTCCCTTTGGTCCCCATGAGGAATGCTAACAATGATTGCAGGTCTTTCTGTGCAAATAAAAGTCACTGTGCAGCATCAATGTGAAATGTGCTTGATTCCTTTCATACAAACACCAAATATGCAAGTTAGGACTTATTCAAAGTCTTTCCATCTTTTCAAAGCACTGTGCTTGGTTTATATTATGGGCAGTGGTTGATCAAGAAAGGTTTCCTTGTTTTTGTGTTGCTAACGTATCCTTTAAATAAACATGCAAGATATTTTGGCTCATGTGAACATTTCAAGCATTTTTTCATCAGTGAATTTGTTGATTAAGAGTTTCTTTGGTGAACAAAGCCAAACAGGTGCAGCTCAACATGCGCACCCTAAAACCAAAAAGTGTCTCACACGTTTATTTCACAACTGCAAAAACATTAACAACAAAAGCAAGTCAATGAAAATCTCATTTCTTTAGCAGGATCAGATTTGAATTTGAAGACACTTAAGAAGATGACAGATGGGATTGCTCACAAATCCAAAAGAGCTCTGGCTCATCTCATTTCCTAAAGTGACAGCATGTGTGAAGTATGGTTGTACTCAGAGAAGTAGCACTACTCGAGATGTGACCCAGGGGTGCGATCAGCGCGGAGAAAGCACATAAGTGTGCGTGCTTTAACTAAATTTATTTTCCAGACAATGAATGGCCACTTCAGCGGTCGGCTCGGGGCAGTCTTACGTTTTTATTATAATAGCAAGTGATAGAAGAAATTACTAAAGGTGTCGACCATGAAGAACTATGTATTTTTATTTTGTTCGGATCCTCCACACCATTACTTCAGGGATATTACCGGGTACTAGTGACAGTTCAGCTAATATACAGTAGAAAGTTAAGTCTACCTGTAAATGGCTGCAGTTGAAGTGCAGCTCATTATCTTCTCAGGAGAACTCGTGTACAATCCAACAGTGCAAGCTGGGATTTGAGACCACTTAGGAAGATGACAGATGGGATTGGTAACAAATCCCCTTATCCTCAGCTCACTTAATTTCCATAAGTGCCAACATGTTTGAAATCTTGAGGGAAAGGAGACGAAGATTTAATTCGGGGGTTTTTGTGAATTAGATTAAAAATACACAAAGCTGGATGCAGGAAATATCCATACCGCAATGCAACATTGATGAGATTCAGCAACACTGCAGAGCGACTGCTGTCAGCAGTTTAGGGAGGTGCTGTGTGCAGATGAACATGTGTTTAAAGATAAAGTCACTTTTTTTCTGCGCTGGGACCTGAAATCCCTTTTTTAATAAGAGTTCTTGCATTCAAGCACAAACACACACTGAAGCAAGGTGGATATGAACACGCAGAAAATTGCAAGAAACACACGCTAATTGTGCTCTGTAAGCACCAAGAAGGTAATATGCTCCACCATGTGTGGTGCTGTCACAGTGAAGCGATTCGCACACTCGGGGGAACGGATTAGACCATATCAAGTGTCTCCTCTGTGATCGCTCCCTCTGTTTGTAGCGCTGCCGTTACGTATGGGAGTTTTTCAAGGGAGAAAGAATGCAGTCAGGAATTCTTTTAATTGTCCAAACTCCGCCTCAGTGCTCAACCCACTCAGCCATCTGACACACTTATCCGTGCACATGCACTCTCTGTCAATACATAGCAGTCATTCAGTCTTCACAATGCCCCGTTACCAGCCTTCAGTGAACTCCGTCTCTGGTGCTTTTTTCTGGCCAGACGACACTGCAGCGCAAGACACTATTAACAAAAATTACATAACCTTTTTTTTTCCCATGGCAGGTCAAATTGATTCATGCAACTCATCGGTACATCAGGTGTGTGTTCATTTGTATTTTCTTTCTGGTGCTGATTTTTGTGCAGTTTCCCATTTTTAAGTGTTGTTTCTGTTTTATTTTTTATTCATTCTTAGCTTTTTGGTTGTTTGTTTTGGGTTCAAATATGGCCGAATTTTATGACCATCCATCCATCCATCCATCTGTCCATCCATCCATTCATCCATCCATCTTTCATCCATCCATTCATTCATCCATCCATCCATCCATCCATCTTTCTATCCATCCATTCATCCATCCATCCATCTGTCCATCCATCCATTCATCCATCCATCTTTCCATTTCCATCCATCATTATCCATCCATTCATCCATCCTTCCATCTTTCTATCCATCCATTCATCCATCCATCCATCTTTCTATCCATCCATCCATCCATTTTTCCATCCATCTATCCATCCATCCATGCATCCATCCATTTTTCCATCCATCTATTCATCCATCCATCCATCCATCCATCCATTTTTCCATCCATCCATCCATCCATTTTTTTTTTTTTTTTTTTTTTTTTTTTTTTTTTTTTTTTTTTTTTTTCTTTAGATTCCTTTTAGTATGGAGTTATTTCCCCCCTCCTCCCCTCTCCACCTTGGGCCCTCCCCCCCCCCCCCCCCCCCCCCCCCTCCCCCCCCCTCCCCCCCCCCCCCCCCCCCCACACCAATTCCCCCCCCCACCATCCCCCCCCCCCCCCCCCCCCCCCCCCCCCCCCCCCCAATCCCCCCCCCTCCCCCCCCCCCCTCTCTCTCCCCCCCTCTCCCTCCCCCCCCCCCCCTCCCCTCTCCCCTCCACACCCCCCCCCCCCCTCCCCCCCCCCCCCCCCCCCCCCCCCCCCCCCCCCCCCCCTCCCCCCACCCCCCCTCCCCCCCCCCTTCCCTTCCCCCCCCCCCCCCCCTCCCCTTTCCCCCCCCCCCCTTCCTTCCTTCCTCCCCCCCTTCCCTCCCTCCCTACCCCCCCCCCCTCCCCCCCTTCCTCCCTCCCCCTTTCCTCCCTCCCCCCCCCTCCCCCCTCCCCCCCCCTTTCCCCCCCCCCACTCCCCCCCCCTTTTTCTCTTTTTTTTTCTCTCTTTCTTTCTTCTTACCTCCCCCCCTCTCTCTTCCCCCTTTCCTCGTCCTCCTGAGTGGTAGCTCGGGCCGGGGAGGGGCCTCTCCCCCCCCCCCCCCCCCCCCCCCCCCCCCCCCCCCACCCCCCCCCCCCCACGCACCCGCCAGGCCTCCCCCCCCCCCCAATTCCCCCTATTCCACCACTCTTTACCCATTCCGCCTTTGGCCCCCCCCCCCCCCCCCCCCCCCGGTACGCCCTGGGGGCGGCGTGTATCACCCCCCCCCCCCCCCCCCCCCCCCCCCCCTTTTTATTATGTGTGTTTTTTTTGTTTTTATTATATGGAGGAGTGTAATATTTCTGGGAGGGGTGGCGTGGGGGGGTTTACCCCCCCCCCGCCCCCCCCTCCTTCCTCCACATTTTTTGGCCCGCCCCTCAGAAGTGGTTGTGAGCTGTTGTTATTTCATCCATCCATCTTTCCATCCATCTATCCATCCATCAACCCATCCATTTTTCCATCCATCATCCATCCATCCATGCATCCATCCATCCATCCATCTTTCTATCCATCCATCTTTCCATCCATTGATCCATCTTTACATCTATCCATTTTCATGTCCCTTATCGAAGGTCCGATCGCGGGGGCAGCTGCCTAAGCAGGGAAGTCCAGACTTTCCTCTCCTCGGCCACATTCACTAGCTCATCCGGAGGATCCCGAGGCGTTCCCAGGCCAGCCGACAGACATAGTCCCTCCAGTGTGTCCTGGGTCTTCCCTGGGGTCTCGTCCTGGTATGATGTGCCCAGAACACCTCACCTTCTCACCTTACCTGTAAGGGCTGGAATATACTTGCTGTGAACACAAACATTCATGCGAGCAGTCTGTGTTACGACTAGATTATGGTCGCTACCTACTAAGGACACTTGGATTACACTGGACGAGCAGTATGGAGGAATATTGACAAGTTTTTGTGGACTTTTATGGACCTTTTTGGCTGGGACCCCGGCAAACTCCATTATATGAAAGTTGGGGGGAACGAGAAGTCGTCCCGATCTCCGGCTGCATTTGACATATTAAAAAAGTGCTCTAGAGTCTTGCTCACCATCAGGGTAAGTGGAAAATAAAGTTAAATCGTTCTGTGAGTGTACTATTCCTTTAAGGCTAAAAGTGTGCACAGTTGCAAGATGTGCTTACTTGATCACACTGTATTTAAAATGGTCCAAAATAGCATGAATATAAAATATTAAGAGCTTGTCAGTAGTCATCTTTGGCATCTTTCATCAGTGCTGATCAACAGTCTCAGCGTATTCATGCTACATAACAGCAGTCATGCTGTTACACGGTAGCAATGCTGGGAGGCAGATAAGAAGTTTCTGGACACTTTTTAGCTCTTCCTGTAGTTTGTCATGGCTTCCTCTTCTACTCACAGCTGCCCCACTCAAATCTGCCCTTGGGGTAGGATTCATTGTGCCCAGGTGTGTCTATGAGTCTATGCGTGTGCTGCGTATAGAGTTACCTCGGGCCTCTGGCTACAGCTGTCTCAGATCTGGTCTAATCAATGAAACGCAACACTGGCACATAGCTGACACTTTCTGTTGACACACTGTCATTATAAGCTCAGCGTGATGCTGGACAGAGCACTCCCACTTCATTAAATACAGGTGTACCTTTCTTGTTTCCAACAGAAGCACATACATTTTACACGGGAAGTGATCATCAGTTTAAAGTAGTTCGCTTTAACGAAAAGGTACTGGGACACGGATACAGAATACTCTGGGTGGGTGAACTGGAAGACAGACAGAGAGGCGACAGTGACGGAAACCTGACATCCGATGTCACCTTGTGGTGGAGTTCTCTACATCCCCACCAGTCTGCATCTGAAGAGTTCACATTTCAAAGAAGAACGACCTTATTCATAGAAAAAGGCACAATCCCAACAAGCTATCAGTGATGGCACTGCAGCGCTGCTTTTCCACATTTCTCTGCTCTGTAACAACGGAGCTCTGCTGCTGCTGCCTGGCACCGCTGCCTAACAGCAGCTGAGAGAAGGAATGAAGTTTTTATGAGATAACATACACAGAGGAAGGACACTGGGAGGAGAAAGTTGAACAGACTGTACTTTTCTCCATCGATTGTGTCTTCCTAGCTACTTTCCCTCCTCTTCACATCCCTGTCTTGTATTTTTGCCTTTCCTCGTCTCCTCATCATGTACCTCTGTCTGGTCTGTTCCTCTGTTCCTGCTTGTTGTATTATTTAGCACCTGTCGACCGTAGAACAGAAAACCATGTCATGCCAACTGTCTGACGTAAAAACACACTGCTGCTGCAAAGCTGGAGACCTCAACAGAACCACACTCTTCTGTATACAGGCGCACACATAGAGGCATAGAGGATGCTGTATACAAGAACACGCATCAAACACACACAGACTACACACTCCTGACATTCCTGATGTACATTAGCTAATGTGCAAAGACAGCTGGGCTGAATTACCACTACACCTAATGACTATTTCATGTCTGAATGGAAACATGAGCAGAAAGGAAGACGAGAGGCCAGAAACTAAATAAAAGGTTAGATTCAGTGGATAAGGCTCTCCCTAATCCCTTTACCTTATCTTGTCCTTCACTTTTTGCCTCTTGTTTTTAATGAACAAAGCTTATGATTGTGTGTGTGTTTCTGCTTTTAAAACACACAGACGTTTATGTTGTTAACTGCTGCTCAGTGGTTATGTTAACTGTCTTATAGACACCATAATAATCCGGTTTAAGGTTTTTCTTTTTTGACAAAACATATGAGGATTTAATTGTTGGGACTCCTTCTCTGTGTCCTTGTTAGCAGAATCTCACTTATTACGATAAAGTTCAATTTCATTTACCGTTTGAGGGAGAGGTTTTTTCTTTTGTTTCCCCGGGCCCCCACCCCTCCCCCCACCCGCCCCCCCCCCCCCCCCCCCCCCGCCGGCCCCCCCCCCACCCCCCCCCCCACCCCCCCCCCCCCCCCCCCCCCCCCCCCCCCCCCCCCCCCCCCCCCCCCCCCCCCCCCCCCCCCCCCCCCCCCCCCCTACCCCGCCTGTGTGAAGTTACAGGTTTAGTCCCCGTAGTGGCCAAAAGTTACACGGTATCCCTTTAACTCTAGTATAAAATCATTGAGTTTCTGTGATAACTGTACTACATCTCACTAACGGGTGAGTTTTGGCTCACATCTGATGAAAAAGCTGTACGTTTATTCTGTACGAGGACCATGACAGGTAGAAATGTAACGCTGACACTGATGTGTATCAGTCATACTCAGTCATTTAGTCTAGTTTACTATGCTAACATGTTTACGTGTGCTATGCTCTGTGATACACAACAGTCTTTTATCAAATGCTCTTGAAGATTTACGCTTTTACTGTCCTTGTGTTGTCTTGTGTACCTTTAAGCATCAGTTATCTTGTTGCTGGTTTTGCAGTAATTAACAACTTTCCAGAATCTTCACCGATCGTGTGACGGGTGGATGACGGGACCTCACATGCGGCCCACTGAGAAATCATAACACACAGCGTGGGATGGACGTGGCTTAGCTTTTACCCTCCATGGTTCATTGGCTTTCATAGACGTCTCGCTTACTTGGCAAATAACTGTGCTTGACATTTTTTTTTCTCTGCTCAGGAAGTGAGCATCAGTGTGTCAGCATGTAGTCATACCCTGCTGTTAAACCACTGCTTCCAGTCCAGCAAGCGATGACAGGATTTTAGGACGGTGTGATTTTTTTATGTTTCTTCTTTTAGTTGATTCTGGATTCAGAATGCGGCTGTGTATTTAAAGAGGCAGTGCAAGTGAAATTGTTTGTGTTTTAAGCCGCTTTAAGCAATCAAAAATCGGTGTCAAAATAATTCTCTCATCAATCAAAAGCAACAGGATTTTGCACACTGAACGAGACATTATCACACACTTTCAAAATTTGTATTCTTTTATTTTAGAAGCACAGCTAAAAGCACTGTCTGTAGGGTAAAGGTGTGTCCAGGTATGTAGGTGAAACCAGCCAGTGTTCAACGAGTCACAGCTTGCCTCTTTTCCTCTTCTTATTTTTTCAGAACACAGACTAAACACCCGGCAGAATACTGGCCAGTTATTGTGTCAAAAAACAGACAAAAACTAGAAAAGCACTCAGAGGGCACAGACCTCCACCAAGCAGCTCAACTCCCTTATTTTTGTGTGTTTTTCTGGATCATAGTATCCGACAGAACACATAGTTTCAAAGCTAAGCCACGATCATAGAATCTGGATCAACTTTCAAAACATTATAGAACTTTTTGAGATCCTTTCTTTTTTTTTTTTTTTTTTTTGGCCAAACACTCGGGCCATTTGTATGGAGTTATATAGAAACATTTTTTTAAAAATTTGGCTGATTCGGGTGATGTTGATGTAAGACTATTTAGGCGTTGGTAAGGAGGTTTGATGTTCACCATGGGGTGTCGGTCAGAACACACAGGACTCACTTGTACATTTAACTGTCTTTACTGGTCACACTTAATCACAACAGCACAGTAATGGAACAAACGACAGGCTTACAGGTGAGGAACTCCAGGTAGTTAAGGTGAATGCCTGGATGGAAGTGAGTGTGGTCTATAAACACAGAAATACAAAGCCATGAGGAACATTCGATCTGCAAATAAACACATTCAAGGTATTAATTATTACTAATAAATCCCTTCCAGTTTGGACTAAACATGCATTATGTGTTCAAGGCTAACAGTTACAGTAACTGGCATGTAACAGGTGAGCTAGCTTAATAGCATAAAAAGGCACATGGTGAATGGAGGAACACTTCTGAATAAGTAAATCAGCTAAATAACATTGAAGACTAAATAAACATAATTTTTAGGCAGAAATAAAAACTTGTTACTTTCAGTTCTTCACAGACACACACAGTTCACCATATTCACCCGCTAGAAGTCTGTCCAACAGTCTTCTCTCCTCGTGCTCACTGCTGCTCATAAGTTTCATTTCTGCATCCTGACATCATGTGCTCAGTAGTGCAGCTGCACACTTCTGCCACAAGGGGGCACTCACACCTCATCAACAGCCTTTCCAACATGGCCGATCTCACAATCATAAAGAATCCTTCAAAACATTCCTGGATCCAGAAGATGATCCAGATCACCACCAAAATTTAATGGGTTCATCCTTGGACTGAGACACACGGCTTGTGAAAATTTCAGGTCAGTCCGTCTACTACTTTTTCTGTAAAGTTGCTGACGTACAGACAGACAAACCAACACTATGGAAAGCATTACTTTCTTGGTGGAGGTAACAAATGCACACACACAAATTTTCAAAAAATACACAGTGAATACCTGTATTTTTCAACTCAGAAAATCTGTTATTCTCTGGCTGTATTTTGCGCACCTGAGGTCCGAGCTCGTGCATTTCTGCCTGTTGTAATGATGGACATTTGACAGGGTTTTTATCTGATGAGCAGAATCCTCAGCTTTGGACAGTAAACAGAAACACAGACTCATGCTGGACTCATTATAAGACATAATACTGCCAAAAACAAATAAAGCAGCAAACGGAGGAGGAATGAATGCAGAGTGTTGTGGGTATGTGTTGCCTTCAGGTAAGTATCGCCTTTTCCTCTGAGCTGATCAATAAATGAGCACAAATAGTGATTTTATGACCCGCCTCGTTATATCCCTTCCACCGCTGTCTTCCAGCCATCTTTCCACCCATCCCATTCTCAAGGCCCTAAAGTGCAAAACGCAACTGGCAACACAACATAATCAAAAATGCAACAAAATTTTAGAAAACACTGGAGGTTTTTTTTTTTATTATTATTCTAGAAAGCACAACAAATCTAAAATCATCACATTTTAGAAACAAAACCAAAATAATCAGCTTCAACATATCAGAAAAGGTTTTTTTGTAATGTATTTTCTGAAATGTAATTTCCCTCTGTTTTGTTTATTTTCCCCATATTCTTTTGTTGTTGTATGTGTACACCATGTGTTTATTCATTTATTCACTATTCATTTCTTCCTATGTTGAGTTTCGCACCTGTGGAACAACATGTATTCTCCACTGAGGGATTTAAAGACGAGTCATCACAAGCAGAAAGAAGAAAAAGTTACAACAAAAAAAACGTGATTCAAGAAAGAAGATGACGCGAGAGTGGTTAGAAGATCTTTTATGTAGAAAAAAAAGACAGGAACTGAGTCATGAGCCGAAGACCTCTGCAGGTCATGCTCTAAACCAGGAGAACAAAGAAACCGATTTTTTCCAGAGCAATAATCACACGGCTGTCCACCACCATCGCATCATAGAAACAACATTACATGTGAAACCAGAAAAAAACCTGTTTCACTCCAATCTATCACCGTTTAAATGATTCTTCTTTTTCCTTCCACTTCCCGCTCACGATCTCATCCGCCTGCTCCTCCTCTCATCATCCTCCTCTCCACCACTCTTCTCTTCAACTGCTTTCAGTCACATTTAACATGCAAGTAATCAGTCAAACGCATTGTTCCGTATGAGGAAGATATGCATGAAAATGTTCACACCTTAAGCATGTGGCCGATTCAATAAATAGATGCAGGATGGGACCTTCTCTTTTTTTTTTTAATCAACATGGAAAGCCACGTTCAATGCACTCACCTAAACACATGCACAAACAGGAAAGCAGGACTAATGAAGGAAATAATGAGCAGTATAGGGACATATGGGGTTTGATGCATGAAAGGCTGCTGTTTGAAGCCCCCTCACCCACATACACGACAGAAGCCAACTCTTCTCCCTCTTTTAGTTAGTGGTCACATTAAAGACTTTCCAGCACATAAAATCCTCGCATTTCAGTTTAAATTTGTCCATTCCTATCCATGTGGGGTATTTAATGACATTTCAAGGTCGACACAGTATAAACATATAAAAGAAAGAGTTTTCAGGAACACCTTCCGAATAGCTGAAAATCACCCCAATAGTTTCTTTTCAATTAAAAGAGCAGCAACTCTGCCGCACGTTTGTTCCAGATGTCAAAGCTCGTCATCATCGTCCCGGAGGGTTTTAGTAAATTCCAGCAAAATGAGACGGTGGATGGTCCGGCATGTTTTAAAAGCCCCTGCCCTTTTTGTTTTCTAGAGCAGGAGCAGGGCGGCTACATTTTCTAGCAGGTATTTTCCCAAAAAATGACAATGAGGCATCATCCAGTCCAAACACGGAGCAATCGCCCAGTTGTGTGGAAGTAAACAGTTTCAGACAACATTTTGCCATCCCCTTATGGCCAGAGATGCAAGATCCTTGCAGGCAGATAGAGTGAGATTACATATTTTTTTAAACATTGGTGGTTTTAGAATAAAACTATATTCAGACTAATACGTAATGGTAAAAATCTGCAATATAACTTGCAGTGTTTTTGTTACAAGTTCAACAAAATGGCTTTCTTTCATAGGCACAGAAGATGTTTCCTTTCAACAACTTTTGCAATATTCAATAAAATTGGGTTCACTACCACATATGTTATGACTAGTTGAAAATTTTAAATATATCAGTATTATTATACATCAGCTGTGAAAGTAATGGGGCTGAAAAAACATCCGCCCATCATCTCTGCATTCCTTAACAATTTCATTTGTCAACTGGCTCGTCAATCACTTTTACTACCGTAGTCAGAGTGATTGACAGTCAATTAAACGGGTATTAGGCGAGACTGATCAATGAGTGTGATTGATTGGTGAGAGTAATACAACGTCCCGGAAGCTGCGAGGTATACAGCAGGTAGCTAACATCATTCTGCTAGCAGTTAGCGACGTTCAGACAACAACATCTGTTTTACTTGCGTTTGTGGCATGATAGAGTGGCTCGTGCACGTTATTCTGTGGCTGGAGGAGGGAGCTGTGAATCCAGCAGGTTGATCTTGCGTAAGCGCATTATTCAAAAACTTGCTAACAGTCTCTGCTGAAACATCTTCTATTGCAGCTTTAAGGCTGGGCAGACACCTAACGATTTTCTCTATCGCGTCTTGCAGGTCCACCTCGAACAGCACCAAAGAAATCTCAGGGTTCAAAGTTGACCATGCACAATTCATGTTTTCACACTGTACAATGCTCGGAAGCCCGGTGATCTAATACGACTCGACCGCTCACACTGTACGTCCATACAGGACAAGTCGGACGTTGTGACCAGGAAAATAACATGAAAATGTCAAGAAGTATGTTTGCTGTCTGTGGTAGATCCTCCCAAAAAATGAGCTGCATCCTTGTTTCCATGTTTCCTATTCTGATCCATATGTTGTTTTTTTCTAGCTTTTATTAACTAGCAGGTGGATGCTAGAACCAGCTGCAGCATCTTTGAGGGCAATTTTTTTTTTTTTTAAAGGCTAGCAATAGAGTAGATTATACAGGTGTGGGCTGGTCGCATACAATTTGAGGGATTTTATTTATTTATTTATTTTCTTTGTAGGTATGACAAGTGTTTTACGGTGGCTGTTAGGCGTTGCTTCACCGGTGCCCAGCGCAGCCAGTGAGAGATGCTTCAGGACCAAACACTCTTCGGACCAGCTTGGTTTATATTTTAATTCATTGCTCTGCTCTGCTCTGTTTGAAGGTCTCAATTCCAGTTAACTTGCTCTGTGCTGCTCCTCTTCACTTCATCTATGCGCGCCACCATTGTCAGGTGGGAAATATTAGATTACCGTATCAGAGACTCAAAATGATCGGATTTTGAGAGAAATTATTGTACACCGCTCATATTTTTCTAGTTTTGTTAGGGATTAGTCTCCTGGGGCGGGCGCAGTTTACCATTCAGCCAGTCAATTCATGGACATCCCTCGTGTCTCACGCTCAGCAAAGCACGATTGTCTGGTAACATGTCACATGACAACAGATAACTTCAGGGTTCACAAAAAACTCTCTAGCAGACAGTTTCACAGGTAAAACAATGAAATGCTCAAATTATCGTACATTTGCCCTTTTTATAGGATTATTGGTCATACATCGTATAGAGGGCTAAATTATCGTACCGTACCGTGTCGTACTGTCTTCTGCCTCATATTCGGGATCGGGTCGCGGGGGCAGCTGCCTAAGCAGGGAAGCCCCGACTTGCCCCACAGCCGCCAGCTCATCCGGGGGGATCCCGAGGCGTCAGCCAGTCAGCATGCAGTCCTGCCACAATTACCTCATGACGGTTGCAAGGATTTCAACCTTCGACCCACAATTTTTGATCTGGTTGTGAGACACTGATCGCTCCTCATAACCTCATGTAGACTGTATGAGGCATGACACAAGGCTGAACTGAAAATCGGACCAATCTGATAACTGGTTCTGCGAGTGGAAAATAGCTCAAAATGGGTCCAAAATTGCAGTGTAAACCCAGCATAAGTCACATGCATGAAATTTCATTAGTCTGCCTAATGGTATTTTACTAAACTCCAACAAAAGCTGTTTGGGCTGTTCTGTACACCTGTAGTAAGCCAAATAGTAAATGGCAAAAGGAATTTGGAGCTTTTGTGTTACATGTAGTTCATCTGTAACCCACAGTTAGAAAAAGCAAATCTGACTTATATCAGTCTTACCAATGCTAACTAAATATTTAGGGTCAGAGAGGCATTTTCCACTGTTTTGTGAAGATACAGGGCAGGTCTCAAGTCTTTCCACAATCTGGACTGCAGACAAGCACAAGCACATGTCAAATGTCTTTTCCACAAGACCAAATTACCTCAAGCCTCCAGCTAAATACCTATCAGTCCATCTGAGAATGTCATTTTGCAAATGGCCAAAGCTACAGCTACATACCAGGTATGCTTCCCTCATATCTGTCAGCACGCCATGCTGCTGTAATGTAGTGTGCATGTGTGTGCACGTAAGTTTGCTATTCAGTTTTATTTATTGAATTTTAAAACTCCTCTTTGGGTCACTGCTTTTAGAGTTCACTACACCTCCCTGTGACAGATAAAACACACCCACACAACCATAAACTTCAAAGAAGCCGTATCATGAAAAATGGACTTTTAAAGGTGCCATGACATCAAATTTCACTTTTCTGGGGTTTTGGGGGTATAATATGATCTATTGTGCACTGATGAGGCCATGTGAATGTCCAGAGTGAGAATCAAAGTTCCTGTTTATGGTCTGTCAGCTTTGTTTCTTTGTTCAAAAATGGTTGAGTCAGACAGCAGCTTATCATTCTACGTAGTTCTATCATTCTACGTAATTCAATTGCTCCAATTAGAGCACACTATCAAGCCCCCCCCCCACTCCCCTCTCCTGACGCAATTCTCACCATAAAAAACGCCTCACGGACAGACAACAACACTGGTGAGTAAAAACGCCTCCCAGCTTAATGCTAATTATTAGCCTATGACTTGTTAGTTAATTTACTTACTTGTCAGGGTCTCTGTGGTACTTCAAACTCAATTTCAGACTCTGGGTCGAGTGCATACAGCTCCATAACAGGCTGGTCTGTTTTATTCCATCGCTCGGAGTCCAATCATCCATTAATGTTTATAAATAGTGTCCACGTGAGTGATGAAGCCGGTGCTAAAAACACTTCTGTGACCCTTCAGAATGTGTGTCTGTTCCGGGGGTGACATCATGAAATGGGCGTAAAACATGTCGAGATTGGTGTTGGTTCAGTAAAGTCAGCTGTTTTGCTTCTGTGTTGGGAATTAGACTCTTCAAAACCTAATATTTAACACCAAATTAGTTTCTGTAGTGGTGATGGGAACATTAGCTTATAAATGCCTATATTTGACTTTTGGAACGTTTGAAAAGATTGATACAGCTCCTTTAACCAATGTATATTTGATGTTTGATAGATGCATACAGTACACACACAGTGCAGAGTACACTGAAGTACAAAGCACAGTAAAGAGCATCAAAGTACACAAAAAAGATAAGTAAAAATACACATATATGAAGAGTTCATTTACAAACAAAAGGATAACAAGAAAACAAGCATGATTGGGGCTCCTGAACTAAAGTTTTTTTGAGCAATACTTCAAGGCAATCATCAGTGTTTTCTGTAACGTCCAATCAGATGTCTGCACCTGTTGACAGGTATTTTGGTCCAATGTTCATGAGCGAGCTGCTGTAATTTATCTGGGACAGTTTTATTTGGTTGTTTTTTTTTTTTTTTTAATTATTCTTTTCAATTACAAATAAAAAGCAATATTTTATTTAATTAAATCATAATTTTGGAAATTTTTATTTATCGTTACCTTTTTCCGTTTTTTTTGTAATTTCAATCACTATTGTGAATTTAACCTCTTCTTTCAATGGAGGGTATGAATAATTTTGAGGATATATATGTATATATATATGCATATATATGTATGCTGTATGCTATTCGATGTAAGAAGACTGAGGACTTCTGATTATTTCAGCTCCTTCTAAAGATTTATAAAAGTGTCTTTGTTCTCCAAAGACGTCTGCTTGTTAGTACGATGAAGCTGAGTTTACACTCACTCACACACACACACACAGACACACCCATTACAGTCCCCAGGTGTGGGTTGTGAAGATGGAGTCTCTCTGAAGGTGAACCCCATGGTGAGCAAAGGCGGGGCGCTGTGATCTGTTAGTGAGTGTGTATGCGTGAGTGTGTGAGTGTGTATCTGTCCTTTCATGTACTCACTTCTGTATAATGTCTGTATTTGGGGCTGGCTGTCATGCAGTTTGTTTTTTTAAGTGTACAAAGAGGCTTGAAACCAGACAAACAAAAATAAACGATGTTTTCCTCGTGCAAATAATAACTGAAGGATATTAAATTAAGATTATAGGATAATGACAAAGATGGATAGATGCTGAGGGCTACAAGAGGGGGGGTGGAGGGATGCAGCTTTTATCTGGAGGAGGAGACGCCAAATTAGAAATGTGGCATGATCCCCCCCCTCCTGGGACAGAGTCAATTAGCCTGCCTGGAGGAGCTGCCAGGAGGCTGGGGGATGGGGCTGATAAAAGGGTGGCGGTGTATGAGGACGGAGGTAGGCAGGACAAGGCCGAAGACCTCAGGAGAAGAGTAATCATGGGATGGTGTGAGGACAGAAAGTTCATCACATTTTTGTGCGTGGGTGGAGCCGGTTATCTGGTCATCTCATCACTGGCCCCCCAGTCCCTGTTGTCTCTGTGTATCAGTGTTCAGGAAAACACTTCATTTGATCAGTGATCCTCAAAATAATCCTGACAGTGAGATGATCATAAGAAGACGTGGTAAGTGATGAGGCTGGGCTTCTGGGAGGCCATTAGAAAGGAGAAGTGAGGAGAAAGAGGACTGGGGGGGGGCAATGGTGAAGGTGTGGTAGCAACTGCTGCAGGATAAAGAGGGTGGGTGAGGACAGCGAGAGGCTGGAGGCTCTGGCAGGACGCCGCTTTCCTCCCAGATCGGTGCAGCTGGAAATAAAAACTAACCTCTGCCAAAACCGGCATTAACGGATGTTAGATAGAAAAAAAGCCTTAAAACTGACCCTTCTTCAGCGATCTCTCTTTTTCCGTCTGTGATACTGAGCAGCAGGATTACAGGTTGTGATGAGAGGGGAGGGAGGGAGGACAGAAGCTGTGGTTTATTAAGGGGAGAGGAAGGGAAACAGAAGGAGCTGTCCAGGGAATAAGGGAGGAGAGAGGAGCAAATACAGACAGAAGATGCAGAGACAAAACAAAAATGAAAACAAGACAGAGAGAGAGAGAGGGAGCTAACGGTTCTGCCTCAAACTACAAACCTGTCACTCACTGACAGCATGAATTAAACAAGTGTGGTGGACACTCTCCACTGGTCTTCTCATTAGGACAGCGAAAGCATGCAGTCACAGGGAGAGGGTGTGTGAAGGGATTCAGCATAAAAATCCCAGCAAGTGTGTGTGTGTGTTCACGACTTTACCAAATGAGATGCCAGACAGCCCGTGTGTGGTATCATCACCAGTGGCAGCGGAGGGTTGCAGGTTCCTGAGTGACAGGTTAAAGAGGGAAGGGGAAGGAGGAGAAGCTGCACTGCACACGCTCAGTAACGTGTCACCAGACAGGTCTGCGTCTCCCGCCTTATCTGACAGGCACACTGCAGAACAGCAAAATCCTCCGCATAAGCCCCTCAAGCACTCTCCTGGGACATCAGTGCGCGTGTATACATGCGTGTATAGAGTCAAAAAGAGTTCCTAAAACTGCAGCGAGTGTGTGTTGTGTGTGTGTTAATGCGTGTGTGACAGAGATGGCGGGAATCTCGTTATTTTCCCATCTTCCTGTGTAAAGCCGACTAATTCCTCCTCACCTTCAGCACCGCATGACTGCTCAAGGTGATGGGACGGGACAGGCCTGGAGCCCAAACTCACAAGCATGCAAACACACACCTCCACACAAACTGAGGGTGCAATTACAGGTCAGTCTTGGAGAGGAGAGGCTGATCAGACCGGCGCGTTCAAGGAAGAAGGAGAAAACCAGGGATGGCAGTGAGTGCGTAAAGGATGAGGAAGAGGAGGGGAGGGAAGAAGCTGGTGAGCAAAAAGAGATTTTACTCCACTGGACCACCTTAGTGCCAAAATAAATCACTACTTTTTTAACAAAATAGCATATTAATGTAACTTTTTCTGGTAAAATTTACATTGTGACGTTTAACTGAAGCAGAGTTTTCACAAGCGATAATGTTCATAATGGAGAATATTACAGTGAAAAATGTCAAGCATGTTTAATTTAACCACTGCATCAGTGGTGGCAATGAGGAAACCAGGACTGTGTGACCTGCAGGTACTTAACCCTCTCCTCTGATCTGATTTTTACCTGATCATGTCTATAGATCCTGATAGACCGGATAGATCTTAAAGAGCTGTTTGGGTTTTCAAGGCCAATTAGTTCATCTTCTAAGGATGCACTGGAGGGGAAATGTAGGGATGTGGATCATTATGATTTTTTTTTCTTTCTTCGACTATTGATTTTATTTACTTGCTGTTTATTCTTTTTTTTTGGTTCACACCAATTTAAAGAAGCTGTATCAGCTTTTCAAACGTTCCAATAGTCAACTGCCGGCATTTATAAGCTAAATATGTTCCCATCGCCACTATAGAAACTAATTTGGTGTTAAATATTTTTAAGTTTTTTTTAAGCGTCTAATTTCCAACACAGAAGTAAAATGGCAGACTGTACTGATCCATGGAGCTCTCGACCAGTTGCAGCATGTTTTACGCCCCTTTCATGACGTTGCCCCGGAAGAGACACAGATTCTGAAGGGTCACAGAATTGTTTGTAGCACCACCGGCTTCGTCACTCGCATAGATGTTATTTGTAAACATTGTCGGATAATCGGACTCCGATTGACGGAATAAAATGGACCAGCTTGTAATGGAGCTGTATGTTCGACCCAGAGTCTGATATGGAGTTTGAAGTACACGCAGTACCACAGAAGTACCACAGAGACCCTGACAAGTAAGTAAATTAGCAAACAAGTGATAGCAAACATTGAGCTGGGAGACGTTTTCACTCACCGGTCCTGTTGTCTGTCCGTGAGGTGTTATTATGATGGGAACTGTGTCAGGTTTCAGACGTAATCCCAGAAAAAACACTTTACTGCCCGAGATTCATGAAGTTGTCAGGAGTGAAGTTCACACACAAAGTTGAGGGGTTTTTTTGCTCATGAAGTTATAATCCAACCACTTCTGGCAAGTCAATTCGTCCAGTACAACAAATAAAGTCCCACACTCAACGACCACACTTTTTCCAACTTGCCGTCCTCTAGAGCTAAAAAAAAAGAAAAAAAAGCTTTTCTTCTGAACTCTGGAGCAAACGTCTGTTAGCTGATGGCTGTTTGTCTCTGAGGAAATCTTCACACAGGCTGTTTTTTTATTCGACAGAGATGGATAGGTTAGGATTCTCCTCCAGTTTCTCTTGAACAAAGAGGGCGTGTTGCGTCAATGCTGCGCATGTGTGTTTGTTGTTTCATGATTGGTGCCACCTCATTACGAATACCAGTGGTCAGTCAGTCATTTTAAGGGAGCTAGAGCTTGGCCTGAATATTCATATATATGACTCAAATATGCACGACTGAAGAGAAAACGACTTAAATGAAGTTTTTTTTGAGGAAATAACACAGTAACACGCTGAAAAGCTCTTAAAATTCCATTTTTCATGATACGGCTCTTTTAAGGCTGAAAATACATCTGATGGATCCAGTAGGCTGGCTATTACTAGGTACCTCCCGATATGATACGATCATGATATGTTGCCTACGATAATGCTAAAATCACGATGCAGCTCTTCTGCAATAATCGATATATTGCAATAAATTTAATTCAAGATACATCATAATATGTATCACTCAATAAAATCTTAATTTATTGACCAAACTGAATCTATTTGAAATTAATTGAAAAATAATATTAATCACTTTCACATAAGTGACAGCAATTCAGCTGAGATTAGTAAAACAGTAAAGCAAAGTGCACAGCGGCTCTTACATATTCAGGGATCAAAATAGAGGAAAGACAGGTAGAGAAGCCGTCTGTGTGCTGTGGGGGGGTAGGGGGAGTACGAACTTTACGACAGTGAAAGGATGCCACTAGGGGGAGCCCCTAGCTGAAGTTACTGAGTTCTGCTTTAATATGAATCACTTTTACTCAAACCTCTTTATTTAACGACCAGAGGAAATCTGTAACTAACCCGTTATGACCTGTTTGATCGAGTCCACTCTATCTGATCTCCCCTCACTTCTCCAGTCTGTCTGAATCCCAGAGACATTGGCTGAAATCTGTTTTTTGTTACAGTTCTTGTCTTTATGACCCTTTCTCACACAAAGTCCGACTTGTTTCAATAACTTGTTGGAAAGCAAAGCATCATTTAGAATTTACTCTTCCATCACATTGTAAGAAACCTGCCAAGCAAATGTCTTTTTCTTTCACTCTCTCTTTATTATCCTTGAAGATCTTCTCACAATAAAAGGCTGGACTTGAACATCAATCAAGCTACTACCTACCTCCTTTATCCCCTTTTGGAACAAAGAGATGAATTAGGGAAGCTATCCTTTCTGACCTGCGGCTCAACCCTTTTGTTACTCATCCATCCATCCACTGGTTCAGGTTATCCACACATATCCAATATCAGCCTTAAAACATGTTTGTTTTCTATGTTTTTCACATCTTTATAGTTTAAAAAAAAAACATCCCTGGGTTATTTTGCTTGCCATAAATGACCCATTCATGAAAATAGTAAAGATTTTGAACAGTTTTACAGTTTTATTGCCAGAAAATCTTGTACGGTTAGCAAAGTAACCTATTTTACTGCTTATTTATGTGCTTCATTTAAATTTTTGCTGTATTTTATGAGACGTACCCAATGCGCTGTAAACCGTCATAAAAATGTATCTGTTGATCAGTAAAGTTCAATTTAAGTGTAAAAAATCACAGAAGTAAAAATTTTTACATTTAGCATTAGTTCAGCAGGAAGCATTGTGCAGTATACGTGTAAGTATAGCTCCAGACACACAGACATATTCTGCACACACACACGTACAGTCATTACACCCATCATTAGCTTCCGAATAAAGTGCAAGTATCTATTTTTTTTAATCAGGAGGATTGAAAAAGAAAGACAAAAATAAATAATAAAGAGAAACTGATGAAAGTTTGATGCTAACAGCCTTTTGCTTTTTATTTGAATGATATAACAACCTCCTCTCCCATCTGTCCCCTCTGGCTATAGGGGGGAAAAGTCAATATTTTAAGAGAGCAGAGACACTCATTAAATATTTCAAACAAAAGAAAACTGACATTGCAGCCTGCTCTCGGGCAAACAGGCAACTAAGACGGAGCAACAGACCGACACCGAAAAGTCCAAGGGAAGATTTTAATCCTTCGGCTGACAGATGAATTTGGTATCATTGATTCCCCTCAAAATCTTTTCATTCCCGCTGTGAGCGTCGGCTACCTGGTTTTTGCTGACCTGGTGGCTATTACGCTGTCAATGCCAAGGGTTAAGGGAGAGGTCAATGTGTTTTTCCACCATGGAAGAGTTGAGTGAGGGGTTAATGGGTTTTAAGGTGTGACAGTGGATCAGTCTACAGCCACTTTAACCGTAACGTTACCTTGGTGGTCCATTCATCACCGGGCAATCAGCAGACCCACCTTGAACTCACAGGAGATGTTGGGTTAAATAAATGTCCACTTTGCTGCTCTGTGATGTAAAATGACTGCTCAGAGGTGCGTGTGCAGCCTGTGATGTCCGTTATATGGTGTGTAAGCTGTGTCTTTCAAGGAAGAAACTTCCAACACAAAAAAAAAAAAGTATTTTAAATATAGAACGAGAGAGTAATATTCATTCCCAGCAGTGCATACCATAGCGGACAAAGATAACATCAAGTATCACCTGGAGAAAATCAAGATGAAAGACAAGGTCAACATAATACAGATACAGGAAATAAAGCAGCATGTTGAGCTAAAAATGAAGAGCAGGGTTCAAGTTCACTCCTTTTTTTTTTTTTTTTAAAGCTTATTCAGATGAAGAATTACCAACATGACAGAATCCTGGTAAGATCTTTGATTTTAGCTAAAAAGAGAAGAAAAAAGCAGCCCTACACCAGACAGCAGGAGAAGTTCAGAGACTGTTGAAGCAATCTTGGAACTAAAGATAACACAGAAGTATCACATACTCAAGCTGCTGAAACCCACATTTACCAACCAACCAGTTGCTGCCTTGCAGTCGGTGACGTCACCTACGCATTCCACCTCACTGCCGGCATACTGAGTAGTACCGAACCCAGAGCACAATACACCGTAGTAGAGCGGTAGTGACCCCAGAGAACTGAAATAATACAACTGGAAAAATATATTTTAATGGACGAGATCTGTACGGAATCTCTACAGAAGTTTTCTCACAGCTAACAAGGGCCGACTTTTTCCATCACATCTACATCTACATGACCCATCTTTGTATACAGAGGAAGTCTAAGTGCTTTTTTTAAGTACGGATGCCTCGATGTTCTACAACTGGCTGGGCTGAACTGAAATCAGCAATGTCAAGGACAAAAATAATGTTTTTGTTGAAAGAATCAGCTTTATGTAAACAGCAGCTAGCAGTTACTTTGATAAGAGTATAAACATTAAATGCTTAACACATGCATTTGTTACAGTAAGTGTCTGATCAGATTTGCTCCCATTACTTGATTTTCTGAAAATATTATGCAAGACATCAAACCCAGTTAGCAAGAGCTAAAGTTAGCTCCCCTAACTTGCATTGAAACCCACCCGATATGTGTTTCTAATGCACAGACGGCTGCTTGCAGGCAGCCTCCAATCAGCTAATAACTAAAAGCATCTCTGACCACGTTCTCCTTCAGTAATCCATAGAGAGAAATATCCGTGTCTCCTGTCTTGTCACTCCCGACTGCACAGTAGCTGGATGGGACTCCCCCCCCCCCCCCCCCCCGCCACCCCTCCTCCCCAACCACCAAGGCAACCACCACAGCCAGGTACTCAGTATGGTGAAAGCTAGAGATTGTGATGTCAGCTGCAACCTTTCAATAGGATTGCTGCGTGGAGAGGCTTCTAGATTAATGTGACAGTGGCTGCATGTGTAAAATGCAATGCAATGTTTAGCGTTGACACATGGCAATATTGAAAACCAGAATCTAGTTGGATTGTGGCAGCAGATGTCTCATTGTGTCCTCCAGCTCATACCACAACTGCATTAAAAAGGACCAGAACACTCAAACAGCAGATGAACAGCAGTTCCCAGATAAGTGGCAGCAAACATATCAACATATCATATTAAATAAGGTAATCTGACTGTCAGCTCATAACTCCTCCTTCACATTAATGTGACATTTGGAATCTGTGTTGCTCTTCAGTCGTAGCCTAAAACAATCCAGCAGGTATCACCATCGTATTCTGCATCCTTCAAACTTGATGTCATCACCAAATTTATCAGAATCTCCTTCAGCAGAGAAGCTTGCAGTTAAATAATAAACAGCTAGAATGGCACAGCATGCAGATGCATTTTGGGGGGTGCTGAAGCACTCCCAAATTAAATCCCAGTACCGCTAAAATTTGAGATATTTTTAAAAATGTTATCTGTGTGTCCTTTTTTACAACTTGAAAAGTGTAGCAGACATAGTACTGTACTTTGATGAAATGTTATATTTTCACAATAACAACACAGCAACCCCCACCCTTCAAAAATGGTTTGATCCTGCCCACCTCACATATTTCACATAGCAGCAGTAACAGCCTAACTTTGTTTTTGTGATAAATATACTAAACATAAGTTTGGAAAACTGTCAGAATCTCCATAAATAAGGAGGATAAATGGGGTTGTGATGGATCTGGTTCTCCGCTTAGACACACAAAGCTGTGGATTTTTAATTTGCAGCAGTCATAACTTTGTTTCCGGACACTGGATGATAAAAACTTAAATCCAAGGCTTGAAAATTATCAGAAACTTTGTAAATAAGGAGGAAAAGGCAGGTTTTGGTGGATCTGGTTCACCGTTGGAACAAGGTAGCAACATGCTGGAAATCAGCTTCTATCAGCTTGATAGTTAGTCATGATAATAGTGTTTTTCTTATCTTTCACATATGTGGGATGAAATTGTGTCAAACTGTAGAAAACAATGACATCTTTCTTGGCTGGCTGGGCAGCTCTGTGGGTGCTCAGCACCCCTAAACCTCTGATCCTAGAATCACCTCTGCATATCATCGTTCCTATCAGGGTCTGTGATCTTTAACTGTACTGACCTGTAAATGTACAGCGTGTATATTTTTCAGCTTGATATCTATGTATGAATGATAAATGCAGTTATCAGCCAGTGCTACCACTAGCCTGTTAGTTGTTTACATACTCATGGGTTTCATGTTAACTCAAATGTTTCTCTAGTTAAAACATGCAGTATCACATTGATAGGAAGTGAATGTCAACGTCAGCAAGTCTATTAGTCTAATAAACCAAAGAATGCAACAAACAAAAGGTTCAACTGTAGAGAATACCCCCGGATAAATGACCTAAAAACCACAGTCAGTCAGAACCCTGCACCTACTGTAAGTCCCGAGTTCACCTTGGAACGAACCTCCTGGCCTCTGCTCTGACATGACACTCACTCCCACCGAATTATGGAATTATATTCAAAATGACCTCAAGCCCAAAAGAAGTAGTTTACTTTTGGACTCTTTTCATTTCTTTCAGAGCTACTGCTGAAGTTAATGTTTTAAACAGTCTATGAATGTATCAAAGAAAAAAAAATCAATTTTAAGGAAAGAAAATCTTTTTTTTTTTTTTTTTGCAAAGCTGTTTAAACTGTCTACCCACTGAAAAAATAATCAGACATATTTTTTCTTTTTTGTAAAACTTCCTCAGGTATCTGCATACTTATCACCCCAGGAACATGTGTGGGCCAAACTGGACCTTCATCTGCAGCGGGCTGCTCACAGACATGCATGAAAACTCAAGTTTACACACAAGCAAGTCGTCCTCATGCAAATGAGTCAGTGCCACCATGAGTCTCGTGACCGGTTACTGTAACAGATCAATGATCTAACGCAAAACAAAAGGCTTCCTTCACAGAAGTGAAGATAGCAAAAGAATGTCTTCAAGCCACCAAGTCATAGTGACATGTTTCAGACTTGGTTACAAATAAACTAAGTCTGCTGCGACTTATATAACACCTCAGACACAACAAAAAACCCTATGCAACCAAAGCGTTGGCCCAACACTGCAAAGGTAAGAGAGGGGTGTGGTAATGGTATGGTAATAAAAGGGTTACTGTGTAGGTTAAGATGGATTTTGGGTGGAGGGACTCTAAAGACCATCGATTACAGGAGTGAATAGATGAAATGACAGACAAAATGCACACCTGTAGGCCTGAAAACAAGCAGACACCCACTCACACACAAAGCAGAGGATCCTCTGAGTGACAGGAGGAATGAATCAGAGCGAGCATAAAGGAGAACAGACAATAAGCTTTATACAGGTGAACTGTTGGAGAGACGAGGATGATGAGGAAGAGGAAGGAGAAGATGGAAGTAATGCTGAGTAGCAGAGAACAAGCCTCGGGGATTATTTGTGTGATATGGGGGAAAAGTTGCAGTAAATACAAACACGTTAGGATAACAGCTCTCTGCATGTTTCAGTGGAGCTACCTGTATAAATACAGGTTAACCAGGGAGGTGGGACAGAGGCAGCAGGTGGAAAAACAGCAGAATTTATTATCTGTTTCAACAGACTACATTGTTGAAGTGGGTCTTTCAGACTCAACCTTTCACAAAAGTCACTAAATCTTATTATGTTTCCATTCTAAAGCTGAACTGAGTGCTTCATATCTGTGCCAACTGAAAACGACAGTTTGCCTGCAAAAGCAATAATACCTCCCACTAAATCCCCCACTTCCACCAGCAGACCTTCAGGAAATAAAACAATCCAAGACACATGCTTCTGGAAGCATGTACACTTTTCCTTAATGTAGGAAATTACACACCAATCAAATCTAATCACAAGTAATAAACCCACAAAATGCTCTCATTTGCATATTCCCACTGAAATGACTTAGTCTACACAATGTCCAGTAATTCTGTGGTGTTACTCATGGAACACCCCCCAGTTACACACCAAATACACCACATTCAGATGTGCATAATCCATTACAAACGGACCTGAACAGGGTATTTCCCAGTTTCAGTATTCAAGAATAATCAAGGTACCACTTTGCCGGCTTTTTTTAAGTCTCAGTTGTTATAAATAAATAAAAGGGATTAAAGATATCCATGCACACACGTGTCACTTTGTCCCAAAGTCAAACACACATTTGTCCACATCAGCAACTTACTGAATTGAAATCTGCCACAAATATCTTTTTTTTAGGTGATACTGTCATTCACAATGAAAAAACAAGGAAAAGATGCCAGAGTTTCATGAATTATTTGATTGGCTTCCAATCTCACCTTCATCAGCAGCTTTTTCCGCCTGTCCCGGTCCAGTCCTCAGCCACTCTGACTCACTTTCCCCTTGGCAGGTGCCGTCATGGTCAAATAGTCCAAAGGGCTGAAAAGGGCTATTCTCTCTATCTCCCTCTTTTTTTTCAGTCCTTCTCTGAGTCCTTCTGCGATTTGTATCACCACGAGAAAAGCGGTGTTTATGTGTGAGTGTGTGGTCACAACTCTAAAGGTCCTGGAATTCCTGAGTCCTGCGCTAAAGAGCAAGCATGGCTCAGCTCCCTCTCTCTCTCTCTCTTTCTGCTACCCTTTCCTTTTTTTTTTTCCCCTTCGCTCCCGTCCGGGCAGAGAGGAGGGGAAGACACTCGGGGGGTGGGACGGAAGACAGAAGCTGCTTTCAGCCAACTCTTCCTCTATCTGCTCGTCTTCCTCTGCCTTATCTTCCCAAGTCCTTCTCCCTGTGTCTCTTTCTTTTTGCCTTACTTTTACGCTCTGTCTTCTGGCTTGTCCTCTGTGACAGATACTCTTTCACTGCTCAGCAAGGCGTGAAAGCAGAGCTCTCTGTGTCACACACACACTCTCCCACACACACACACAGCCCTCTCTTTCTTTCAATGCCACTCCCTCATCCACAGTCCAGAGGTAAAGTCGCTCCCTTGCTCGGACAAACAGTCGCAGGAGTCTTCCTCTAGGTTTGGAATCACAGCGATAACTTATTAAAGGAAAGTTTTAACCAATAAGATAACGTGTGGATCATCACTGTCGGGTTTAGTTTAATGTGGGCCCATCTGGTTATGTTGCTGTGGGATTTCTGTCCCGTGTTGTCTCATTTGTATTTCTTATATTAAGTCAACGATAAGTTCATGACTATCTGTAGTCAGTTGTTATTTCTCAAATTACGAATATGATTTACTCAGCGTTCAGCGAGTTTAAGGATTACAACTTTGTTTTTAACACTTTTAACCAAATTTTTATTTACAAGTTTACAAAATGTACAGGATGTCCATAAAGTCTCTTTACAATTAAAAAAAAAAGAACTTTTAAAGGGAGCAAAGGCAGGATTAAGAAATGAGACTCACGACTGGCGCTGCAGGTAACTGCAGCCACCGGCAAAGTCGGCACAGGAGCGTAGTACGCTGACAAAGTATTTTTCTTCGTAGTTACACTTTTTAGTATCTTTCAGTTGATCTGGATCGTTTGCTGCAGAAGAATCCATAACTATGCCTTACATGTTTGAATTCACCGTGATTGTCTCCTTCCTGTATCAGCTGTTAGTAGATGCAGCGTCATTTGACGTCACATCCACAGGACAGCGCAGGAAATTTGGCCACCGTATTGCAGCGCATTATGCAGCACACAGCCTGGTCAAGACAACGGAGAGAGACGTGGGTGGGCTCATTCTTTTTGATTTTTAACGCTTCATCACCCATTAATATGAAAAAAATGGAGATGCATGTTTGTTCTTTCACAATTCCTGCCTCTGGTACCTTAAACCAGATTTGCTTTATTGTAATCAGTGTTTTTTTAAATCTCATTTAATACTCCTCTACATGGGCACTAGGGCTGGGAAAAAAAAATCGATACACTGAAATATCGCTATATTTTCTTATGCTGATATATCGATATGTAAAAATGTGTTATCGATCTATTTTACTAATGAAATCTCGCGCGATTTTGTTGTTCAGTCAAGAAATCTTGCGGGTTTTCATAAAATCTTGCAAGATTTCACCGCTATCTTACAAAATCTCGCGAGATTTCGTTGGTAAAATAGATCAATACTGCATTTTTAAATCTCTATATGAAATCTGTATATGAAAATATCGCGATATTTTAGTGTATCGATTTTTTTTCCCAGCCCTAATGGGCACCATTAGTTGCACAAAACACATCAAGACCGTACTCAATTTCTTGCCATGTTGACTGTAGCATAGTATCATTAATGGTGGCAGTGGCGTCAGAAATCTTTTGCTCCAAGTCAGTAATGTCCCGTATCTTTGTTCACTTTTTAACATCTTTAACATCACCCAGAAAGAAAAGAACGTCTCAATAAACCGTAGCAGCATTTGGACAGAGCAGTTCACCTTGAATTTGGTTCTATGAACTACCCCTCCCGAGGGGAACTGTTTCATTTTGTGTTTGCATGAGTCGGGGATCTTGATGGCGACTGATGCAACGCAACGGTCTGTGACAACAATAAATAAAACAAAACCCGCGAAAAGTAGGGAGAGATGACAACGCCACTGTTTTCATGGTCTGCATGACGGGATTATTAATCAAGGACGATCACGTCAGGCGTCTAACATCGAGGCTGGAAGAGCTCAAAGAGAGCAGCAGAAGAAGAATCAAGCGGAAGGCGATACTTCGTTTTATGGAGGAAGAAAGGAGAGCAGAGCGCCGCAGACAAAAAGGACACGACGTGTAAGTTTAACTTATTAAACGCTGAGTTATATCCGTGTCATATCTGTTCACATTTAACATGTTATTCTGCTATTTACATTTAGTGGCGACAAAAACCCCTTTGTCATATTGGTTCCTAGAGTACGGAACTACGAAAAGACCCTGCCTCAGAGTAGCAGCTAAGATGGTTCTAGGAACTGAGGGCCATGGTCCGTAGTTCCTGTCTGCAGCGGGAACAGCCCCGTTCTTAAAAAGGTTACAGGAACTTCAAAAGGTTCCTACAGTGCAAATGACCCGATACACATTGTGCCTTTTTTCAAGAGAAGCCATTTTTAACATTGTCATCACCCAGAAATCCCACTTTTTCATGTTAAAGCGTGCGTTGGAATAGGACCTCAGTGAAAAACATGCCGGGCTCTTTCTTCACACCAGAATCGTGATTTTGCTTCTAATCCGGGGAGGAAGTGCTGCTTATGTTAGCAGCTGCTAGCTGCTAACATAAACTTGCTTCTTTTCCACCAGCTGAAATGACGAGCTTTGTCAAAGAGGAGGATGGATGAGGATATCTTTGTCATTATTATTGGTTTTTACTCATTCTTTTGGCTTTCTGTTTGCTATTTTTCCTCATCTGTCTCACTGCTGCCTGTGTCCTTTTGCACACTTGACCTTTTATGGGTCTTTTTTTGGCCGTTTAGCATTTGTCAATCTAAGAGGAAAGAATTTTGTGGTCTACGAACCCATTTGTGGATCTGATGGAGGGTTTTCCTAAAAGAAAAAAAAACTCCTTAAGTACAACTTGAGAACAAGTTTAAGAAGATTCATCAGAGGATATTGGTACTTGAGGCCCAGTGAGTTTAAAAAATGATCTGCTGATGAGGCTTCCAAGATTAGCACAATGTCTGGCAATCTTACAGTCTAAACAGCAGCTCCTGGGAACTTCAGTTGCTTCCCAACTTTGGCTTTGTTCCCTTGTTAGGTTTTTTAAAGCATGGTCCATGAAGCTTTGCTCTCTGCTGTGGGCTTCTGTCTCATCAAGGCTCCCTGCTGCTAACCATCTACCCATCCTGCTGGTTTGCTCCTCCTTAAATGATACACCTCATCTTTGATCACTGAGCTCCTTTTATCTCCTGCATTGTTTTGTAGAGATGCATTCGACTCCAACCACCCCCTCCCCAAAAACACTGGGCACTGGCATCCTGTGCTAAGGTAAAATGTAGTGACATGCACAGACTTCTTCCTTCCTCCACTTCTACCTTCTTTTTTGTGTGTCAGAATAAACTCGCTCCTCGTTGGAAGCTTGTGACTTGACCTGATGATGTTCTGAAGCTCAGACTCTTTGATTAGAATTCCCCGTTGCTGTCATGTTTTTACTCCTCTGTCAAAAACCCTTTCATTTGTTTTTAGCATCACTGTTTTAGCTTTTACAGAGTAATCTCTGTATTTCTTCAAATAGTTGGGAAGGGATGGGGGGGTAAAATATACACTTACCCCGTGTTCACACCGGACGCGAATAAAATCATTCGCGCGAATGAATTACATGTTAAGTCAATGTGTAGGCGCGAATTGACGCGCCTTTGCTTGGCGCGGCGCGTTTCACGCGAATTCGCGGCGCGATGAGCCCCAAACGCGCGTCTAACTCGCGCGAATGAGGCGTTTTACTCGCGCGAATGAGGCGTCTTATTCGCGCGAATAGAGCGTATTTCGCCTATTCGCTCGAGTTGAAAAAATTGAACTCGAGCGTTTTTGACGCGGGAATAAACGAGCCCCGTCATTGAAAATGAATGAGACGTGATGTGAACGGACCGGCGCTCTGCAGCTCGCTGCTCTCTTCAATAGTAAAGAAGGGGAAAGTGCTTTTCACAGATAAAATCACAAAGTGCTGCACACAAAAGTAGTGTAATACCATAAATTTAGGTCTATAAACCTGGTCAAACAAAACCTCATTAACCAAAAGCTGCAGATCTCTGCAGCCGGTGTTTGACGGGGTGAAACGTCACAACGCGACACTCCCGAGGAATATGCAGCTCTGTCCTCCACATAAACAAATTAGGTTGTTTGTTATAAAACGTAATATAATTCAATATGAATCTGTGGTCAGACTGGTGTAGATTCAGTTTGTCAGAAGATGACGCTCAAGACCAGGAGTTCAGCTTCAGCAACATAAACAAACACACGCTGTGTGTTGTGGTTTTGAACCGGTTGAAAGCAGCAGGAAAGCGGACAGTTACGAGTTGCATTTAAACAGCTGGTTAAATGTTGAGGGTGGAGGCGAGGAGACGGCAGAGACTCGTTAAACTGAGCTACAATAGCTAGCGACAACACGTTATTTTCTGAAGTTGATGGACATTTTGGTGGAAGCGCTAGCTAGCTGCGGCTAGCTTACTCACCGAAGGCAGGTGGACCGACGCTCCGCAGCCGGCACGACACCGGAAACAGCGCCTGTAGTTTGTATCCTGGAGGGATATACAGCACCGATCCCCCCGACAGAAGCCCATCAAACTGGGCTGGGAAATCCCCCTAAGCGCCGTCATCCAGACGTAACTCCTGGATCAGCTGATGAAATTCACCGAGCTCCGATCGCCTCTGGAGAAACTGGTGGGTCCAAACACGCCGGCGTCTTCTCTTTTCCATCTTCCAGAGCAGCAAATGCCGCAACTCGCTCAAAATAACCGGAATCTCCATGTTCATCTGACTGAACTGAATGACTACGTACAAACCACTTTTTCTCTAGAAAGTTCAACTTGACGCGCAATAAGCGTTTTATTCCCGTACAATCGCCCCATTCCGCAAAACGCCTAATAAGCAGAAACTTCCACATTCGCCTAAATCTAGCGCGCGCGGTCGCCGGTGAACACGGGGTAAGATGGAATTGCAATGACTTGAAAATGCCATAAACCAAAATTCTAGTTACAACAGAACAGAGGAAAGTGTACAGTATCAGACAGTGAAAGTGAGTTCTTTGGTGTTTCCATTTTGGATGGAGGTTATGAAAAAGCTGGAAAACTGGACTGGTTTAACTATCCCAGCAGCACCATAGTTACACTTGCTGGGGGACGAGTCTCACATGCCTCCTGCTTGTAGAAAAAAACAAACATTTGGATTTTTGGTGGCAGCATTATATTTTGGCTCCCAGATTAATTCTGCAGATCTGTAAGAGCCCTCACAGACCCAAAATTGAGGACTGGATTAAATTGATGACTGAGATTGTTCCATATGAGACACAGTGTCCAAGATAAAGATTAATGAAATATGGATATACTGTATCTCCTGTCATTTATTAGAAACCAAGATTCTGCTACTAAAACCTCATGATTGTGCCTCAACTAGTTTTTGTTTAATTTGCATTGTTTATGTTCTAATGTGTTCTACTGTTGTCATTATTCTTTTATATTTGTCTGTTTACTAAAAGAAAATCTAATAAAACTTCAGTAACAAAAAAGACAGTTACAGTGAGACATTTTTCTATTTCATAAAAATTATTAGTCTGCCTTGAATTTGATAGAAGCAGTGTGTCTCAGAAAAGTTGGGACAGAGACAATAAGCTTGGAAAAATAAGCAAAGTAAAAACACTACGTTGAAAATACAGTATAAGCAATTAATAAGATGAACTGGCAAACAGGTCAGTAACATGACTGAAGCACCTTAAAGGAATTGTACATCCATTTTTTTATTTTTTCTTTTTTCTCTTTTTTTTTTATTTTCTCTTCTTTCTTTTAAATTCTTTTTTTTTTTATCCCTTTTTTTTTTAGAGAGGTTTTTTCCAGCCTTTCCCCTCCCTCTCATTATTTCCTCTATTCTCCCTCTCTCCATTTTTAAGCTCCCCTCCCCTCATTTTTTTTTTTTACAGAAAGGAATAAACCATTTATTACCCCTTCCACTAAATTCTAATTAACTTATTTTCTTCCCCCTCACTCTGTTTTCTCTTTTCTTTTTATTGTAGGGTTACCTCCCTCCCTTACAGATAGAAACACCCTGGGATACTCTATTTTTTATATTTTTTGAGATGTACAATGCTTCCCCCTTCCCTTTTTTTTTTTTTTTTTCTCTTATGAAGAAACACCCCACTCTGGGGAGCACAATATTATTAAAATTTCATTTTTTTAATTAAAAAAGGGAAACCCCCCCTTTTTTTAAAAAGGAAAATTTTAAGGGTTTTTTTTGAAAGGAGGCCTTTAAAGGAATAGTACACCCCAGAATGATGGTCCTTCATTTACTACTCACCCTCATGCTGAGCAAGAGGGACTTTTTTTATTTTTCAGTAATTTTTTTTTTTTTTTTTATATTTAAAATTACACAAATAAAATTAAAAAATTTTGAAATTTTCCTTTTTTCCTTCTACCAATTTCCCATTTTAGGGTATTTATTTTTTTATATTCATTATTTTTTATTTTTTTTTTTTTTTTTTTTTTTTTTTTTTTTAACCGTCTTACCTTCTCTTCTTTTTATGAAAAAAGAAAAATAATTTTTTTTTTTTTTTATTAGAGCAAGAGAGAAGCAAAAAAAAATATAGGTGGTTATTTTTTTTTTAAAAAAAAAAAAAAAAAAAAAAAAAAAATTTTTTTTTTTCTATTTTTCTTTTGTGTTATATCTTGTAAAAACAGACCCTTTGCGGCAGCTAGATGAAGTACTGTTTAGACTATAAAAATATACTAAAGATGTTCCTTATAAATTCTGGACACTACCCACTCAGGAAACTTGGATTACATTGGACGAGCAGTATTCAGGAATATTGACAAGTTTTTGTGGACTTTTATGGACCTTTTTGGTTCAGTAGCCAGTGAGTTCATGATGAGCAGTACAGTAAACGGTAAAATGCCTCACTTCCAACATCTAATGTCCTTTCTGTCGTCTGTTGTGACTTCAGTATTAGCTTACAAGATTAGCTAATCTTTGAATTATGTTTTCAATTACGGTAGTTTATGCAAAGCTTCAACATTTCTGGAAGCTTGGTTGTAAAAACTCAACCACAATCAGCGTCTGCATCTTGGAAGGTTCTGCATTAACAATCACTGCTATCAAAGAAACATAAATCAATAAAATCTAATCACTAACGTAGTCTGTCAGCCTCAATAAATGTTCTTATGTTCTCTATTGATCTCTGATCTGCCGGCATTTATACTATCTACAGTTGGTAAAGGATCAGAGAAAGACCATAGCCATCACAAATGCATTTTATTTACAGCTTGGTGAGGTTTGGTGACTGAACCACTTTGGTATTCAAGTGTGGTCAGGTTGTTTTTTCACAGTTGGTTCTTGGTTACTTGAAAGCCTTGTTGAGTGGCGAAGTAGACACAGCACACTTCAGCTGCAACCCTTGGCAGGGTTCTGGCACATCAAACAAACAGGACTCTGGTATTCTCCTGCTTTAAAGGATAACTTTCTTTTTTTTTTTCAAGCTGGACCTTATTTCTAGGAGTTTATGCGTGCATTTACTCAGCGGTAAAATTTCTGCATCGCTTTGACTCCTTCGGAAGATGCTTCATTGAGTCGCCCTTTGTTGTGCATCCATATAATAGGAGAAACGGTGCAGCCTCTATATAAGGCATTATCTGCAGCAAAAAACTCCTTCATTTCACCAATACTTTAAAGGGGCATTGCGCAAGTTAAAATGTTAAATACGATTCTTTTCTCTCCTCCACATGCTCTTACAATTGCCTGATATGTAGAATGAGCTGATCTCTGTTCTCTGCGGTTGTGTCTAATACTGTTTCTGAATGCTCAATGTGAGAGTGTTGGGTACAAAGCCTCAAGGGGGCGCTTGTGGGGGAGATGAGTCTCGTTCGTCTGGCTGCACTGTAGCTTTCCGTTAGTTATCAGGGTATTCTCAACACTTTTTGGGGCCGTGCACGCCCCCGAGGCGCTCTTCCGTAGTACAGCTGAGAAAACCCAGACAACAACAACAACAAAAAAAACACAATTCATGAAACTCTGAACTCGCAGGACAATAGTACTCGTTCATTCATTCTACTCAAAGTATTGGTGAAACGAAGTTTTGCTGCCGAAGGGTGACTCAACAAAATATCTTCCGAAGGAGTCAAAGTGATGCAGAAAAAATGCTAGAAATAAGGTCCAGGTTGGAAAAAAGAAGGTTATCTTTTAACTTAACAGCGGATAATTAAGAGTACAGAAAAAATAGGAAGCTAAATTTGAATGTGTCCTTAAAGACATTCCTTGGACAGCACATGGTGACAGAAGTTATTGGTTTACCAATTATCCAAACCAAAGTAGTGTTTATAAAGTAATTATGACTGAGACAGAAAAATAGCCAATAAACAAATGAGACTGAAAGAGACATGGTAAATATAACCAGGGCGGAAACTACACAATTACACAAAGCAGTGACCACTTTACTGTATTTATAATCAGACCCCAGACAGTGAGACACGGCATGGTATCAGCAACGCGTACACACCCACATAATCATGTGCACACTTGCAATATAGACAATCTCACTGTACACACCCAAATGCACACACACATACAGGCACATAAACACCTGCTGAAGATACCTTAATCAGAACACAAATACATGCCACACTCACAAAAACAAAGTACACACATACATGAACACACTGTACGCCGTCTGCCTGGCGTCAAGCTGGCACCACTCAGGCGGCCATCTCTAGAGGCTGAAGAGGTAGCCAATCACAGCTGTCAGTCAGCAGCTTTCATTATCACACACACACACAGATACGTGCACACATGGTAGGTCCTTGGAGATTCCACACCAGGAGGAAAAGTGTGTATTCACTGGTGTGTTTAATCAAATGTAAATGTTGTTCAAACATAACGGAGCAAATTAGAACAAGAGATACAAATTAGATTGTGATGAAACAATTCAGTTATCAGCAGATGTGCCACCTTAAAGCTGCTGCTGATTTTCTGCAGGAACCTGTTTTCATCCAGCTGCACTTTCTACCTTCAGTTTACTGCAAATGGGACTCCACATCCATCCCATAAATCTCCCCATCAGCATTTTAAAGACCAAACAAAAATATCATGTTTAATTCATGGCCTCATTTTTTTTATTATTTACTTTTCATTTTTGTTTAAAAAATGTATATATGACATGAAAAATGTATGATACAAAAATTGGATATTTACATATTAAGAAGTATGAATAATTTCTCCTGAAACCCCCCATTTTTATTTATGTTTTAAATATTAAATAAAGGGAAAGAAGGACAATGGTGTGGTGAACTCTGCTGCTGCACAACAACAAGGTTCCCAGTGTAACGCTAAACTCAAGCCTCTCTGTGCCTGCAAGGCTTTTCTTCAGGCACTACAACTTCCTCCCACAGGCAAAACATACATTTTAGTTTAACTGGTGATTTTACATTATATGTAAGGATTTTCCATGCAGGTTTATCTAACTTCCTGCTTTGTGACGGGCAGGCAACCTTTCCATTATGAATCCTGCCTCCCCGTAAAACCAGCTCAGCGACCGAGTTCATGCCTTCATGAAAAATCAAGTAAAACTGAGTAAAAATGCAAAGTTCATATTAAAAAAGAGGCTATATTGTGCTTTATTGGGGTGTTGCCTTTCCATTAGATAACTTTTTGTTTTTAAAAGGTTGCAAATTCCCAAATTCACACCAATTACGAAGGTTATTCAATCCAATTCTACCCCACAAAAAACAATTCTTAAGATATTTCATCCAAGCTTTTCTCCATTATTTGCCTCTTCATCATCTGACCCATTTAAATCATCAGCAAGTGACTAGTTTGGCATACCCAAAACAAAAAAATACATTTACCTCTGCAAGCTCATGAGCAATGAGAACAAACAAGAATTTCAATGAAGATCAAAAGAAGGCGGAGCTTAAACAGAGCAGCTGAAACAAAGCCTTTTAGATTAATAAAGTCAAAAAGTGCAGCTGAAATGTGAAGTATGTCGGAAATTATTATTATTTAAAGGAACTAGAGGCAGGAATTGTGTAAGAATAAACATGCATGTCCAGTTTTTTTAAACTAATGGGTGATGAAGCGTTTAAAACCAAAAAGAACGAGCCCGCACGTCTCTCTCGGTTGCCTTGAACAGGCTGTGTGCTGCATAATGCGCTGCGATTCGGTGGTCAAATTTCCCGCGCTGTCCAGCGGATGTGACATCACATCACTAATCCTCCATTAGTTTCAGTTTTTATTTAGTTTTGACTTTGTGTTTTTCAATTCAGTAAGTTTTAGTTAGTTTTTTGAGCAGGTTTGCTAGTTTTTATTATTTTTTTAGTTAGTTAGCTAGTTTTATTATTTTTAATTTTTTTGGAAAATGCTTAGTTTTAGTTTAGTTTTTTTTAGTTTCAGTCTTAGTTTTAGTTTTGGGGGATTTTTTTTCTCAAATTATGGGTATTCGTCTGGCATGGCATTCAAAATCAATAGAAAGTCACTCAAAATAAAAGCAAAG